>JAWNNV010000227.1:0-175179 GCA_035044485.1 Scaptomyza reducta | reverse complement strand
ATCTCTTTCTCACACATCTACATTTACATCGCAATACAAAAAAACCTTACATCAATTATTTTGCTAACCTTAAACCAAAACATGTATTTGTATATTTTCTTTTTTTATGTTACACCAAACACAACAAAAACCAAAAACAAAAATCGAAAAAAAAACTCGAAACAAATATTGTAGTAATGTGGAACCCAAGAGTCAATCGACTGCCACATCGCCAGCGCCAGCGCCAGTTGCCGCTGCCACAGTGGACTCGGCGAAGAAGTCCAAGAAGTTTGGACGCAGCAAGTCGAGCGACATATTAAAAAAGGAATCTGTTGCCTTGCCCTACGACAAGGGGAAGAGCACCCTGACCCGTCTGAACTCGCTGAAGCAATGGGGTCGCAATCGTTTCAAGTTCATGCAACGCAATGGGGAACTGGATACCAGCCAGTTGGACACCAGTGGCTGCAGCTCCCAGAATAGCAGCAGCAGCTCCACCGAGAAGCCAGAGACGAGCAAGATCATGCTGCCAACAGGATCCACAGGATTGGACTCGGCTGGAGCCGGAGCAGGAGCAGTACCCAAGCGCGATATTGATGATGAATGTGTGGTCCATGATCTAATTACGCAGAAGAGTGAATCTAGGTTTTCGCACGAACGAAAACCCTCGTATTCCTCCTCCGAGAAGAGCATGAGTGTCTCCAGCAGTGGCCAGTTGCGTGGCAAGCTTCAGCTGTCCTCGCTGGCAGCTGCCGCTCAAGTGAAGATGAGGGAGACGGCCACGTTGAACAGGCAGCGCCGGATGCGCCTGGACGTGGCCGGCAAGGATGAGCAGCCGCACTCCTCGAGCGGCAACTGGAGTGCTAGCTCGGAGTCCGGACGTGCCTCCATTGGCAGTGAGATCACCATGCAACCGAAATCGAGTGTATCGAACACCTCGCTGAATGTGTCCAGCTTTCAGCCCTGCAGCAGCAGCGGACCACCCTCGTCCATGTTGAGTCGACGTCGCTTCCTCAACACCTCCGCCTCGAGTAGTGTGACGAGTGAGGGCACCGCCACACCCGAGCTGCAAACGGATGCGGGCGCCTATCCCAATCATCTGGATGATGAGACCAGTTCCGCCTACAGCTGCGATACCGAAGGCTACTACACCTCCTTCCACATGGACAGCGGCTTGCGCACGCTCAAGGAGGAGGAGCCACCGATGACGCCACTGCAACAGAGTCTGCACACCAGCAGTTACTCCTTTGGCAGTCAGTCCAATCAAACGGTGCTCAATGCCGAGAACGAATACGAATTGTACGGCCGAGGATCAACATCCACAACGACGAGCTCGGCGGGAACGGTTTGCACCACGTTGATGAATGCAGCTGCTTGCACGGGACCGGACGTGCCCGAGAGGAGTAGCTCACTGGGCAAGCACAGCCAGAGCAGATCCTTGAGCAATAGTGCTAGTAGCAGTACCCTGGAGCGGAGCTACAGCAGCAGTACCATCGGTAGTACCCTGGAACGGACGGGCACGATTAAGCGAAATGTGAAGTCGGGGCATGCAGATCAGCAACAGGATCAGCAGCATGCAAGCGATGAGCAACAACGTTCCGCTCATCCCTTGCCCAACGATCTGGAGTATTCGGAGTGCTCGGATCTGGAGGGTGTGGAGCGTATTGAGCGCATTAAACAGAAGACGGCACTGAATGCCAAACGCATACCCTCCATGTGCATCATTACGCCCACAACCAGTGACGATGATGAGCTGCAGTCCCAGGAAGCGGAAGCGGAAGCGGATCGTACATTGACCAGCCTGCAAGTGAATGTGGATTGTGTAGCGAGTACAACACCCGAACAATTAACGCCCACAAATAGCAAAGACCACAACCTCAATGAGCTAAAACAGACGCCGACTAAAGCTTTTAGCGGTATGCTCGAAAAGCTGCGCGTTGTGCTGCCGGCGCGAAACAAAAGCTCATCGCCCATGAAGCCAGCGTCGGCGAGCGCCGTTAATGATGACAAGCTGTACGATGTTGCCGGCGAATATGTAACCATAGCGGACATAAGCAACAACAACAATAACAAGCGTAACAATAATCACAGCAGCAGCAACAAAACCCAAACAGCAGGCAGTCTCGCCATTTACTATTCCAATGACATAATTCGCCGCAAACAACAACCCTCGGCTGCCGAATATGTTTCGCTGAACGAGCTGCCGACGACAGCTGCCGCGACAGCTGCTGCTGCTGCTGGTGCTATTACTTCGCCGAATGCCGCTGTTTCGTCCACACAAAGTGTGCCCATGTACGCTGAGATTGGTGAGTTGCGCGAGGAGAAATCGTTGAATTCGCCGCCGCGGCGAGTGCTGCGCACAACAGCCGAGGGTCGCATCATATACGATTCGGACAGTCTGAAGCGGCGAAAGGGCGCACACACCACCTTCGCACCGGGGCCGTACGTAAAGGAAACCGAAAGTGCGCTCAGTGCAGTGCGAGATGCCGACACGGGTGAAAGTGCAGCGACAGTGAACAAGAGCGCTAAATTATTGCTGCTAAACAACGGCAAAGGCAACGGCAACGGCAACGGCAACGGTATCGCATCGCATCGCAAAGTGGCCAATGTTCGTCCAATTGTTGCCAAATCACCCTTAAGCAAAATGCCAGCAGCATATCATCAGCCAGGCAGCAGTTATCAGGATCAAAAGCAAATGCTCGCCAACAACACGAATCCATTTTATGAAACCATCTCATCAGCAGCCAGCACCAACAATGCTGGAGCAGCAGCAGCAGCTATGATGCCTTCGCCATCGAGCAAATCGAACTCATCAACAGGCTCGACGGCAACGAATTCGTCCAGTTCGACCGCCTCGGCCCATTCTACAGAAGAAGGTAAGATGGCACAAGAACTACAACAACAAGAACAACAGCAACAGCAACAACAACAATTTCCGCTACAACAACAAATGCCATTTAATAATATTAATAACACAAAAGCAACAACAACCAAACCCCTAAATGCTATTGTAAATAATACGCTACTTTACAACACTACCACAACAACAACAACAACAACAACTATTAACAACGAAACAAATTTGTTGCTCGCCAAATCAAAATTCGCATCAATGAGCAGCATTTCAAGTGTACAACATCAAGGGGCACACTCGTCAGCGCCCAAAGATTGTATGCTAAGGGTAGCTCACACCACAGAAACCACCCCCCAAACAGCCCCAACAAGCAGAGTAGAACCACCCCAACTGCCGCCTCGCATAAAGCAACAACAACAAGGCGCACCTTCTGCTCCCCATTTATCGATTGACCCAATTGCTGCAACGCAGTTTTCCATTTCGAATGCAGCTGCAACCCCCGCAGCCCCGCACACACCCCCACCCCAACCCTCCTCTCGTTCGGGCGCGCTCAAACGCAACAATAGCTATAGGCTCGCCAATGACGAACTGAAGCTCGAAATGAATAAGGAGAATTTGAGTAGCAGTACATTGCACCCAACGTTGCCACATGCAACAAGTTCCCTCAGGCAGCAAAAACTTAGCAACTTGCAGTTGTTAACAACGCCGCCGCAGGAGCGCAAGATAGCCAAGTCCTTTGAGCGGCTCGTCGATGAGTTCTCGCTGTCGACGAGCACCTGCATTGACTCCTCCTATCTGAAGAATAAATCGCTCGAGAACTTTGATGATTCACCCGCTTTGCTAGACAGGGACTCCACCAACTCCTCCGACGACAGCGAATCGGAGGATGAGGCACAGTTGCATGCGACGCCATGCCACAGCAAGTATCACAAGTCCTTTGTCGAGAGCGTGCTCTTGCGTCCTTTCAAAATCATCCTGCCCAATGAGGATAATGGCGCTCGTCGCCAGCGGCTGCTGCAAAAGTTTGAGGTAACTGAAATCTGGTAGCGATCAACTCAAAAACCTTTTAATCCTTAAAAGTCCTGACCTTTTCATTCAAAAATAGTACAAAGCATACACGTGACAAAAAAAAACTAGAAGGAAACCCTTTCTGTACTCAAGTCAAGGTTGACAAGGAAAGATGAACAAGGTTTTCCCTGCAAGTTTTTTCTGCAAGTGTTCCTCTTTATTGCTATCTCTATGCCCCACCTTTTCGTTGCCTTGCCACATGCTTTTAAGTGTGCATCTTGAGCAAACACATTATAATTGTCTCCATGTTAGCCTTGCATCCTTTTGCGTTCCTTCGTCTTTGTCTCGCGCGTGTTCAATGGGACTAGTGTTGCCTCCCCCTTAACCCATTAGGTTCAATGGCCAAGTGCCCAAGTATTAGCTTCCTGCTTCAAAGAGATACTTTTCTCTACCATTATGCTCCACAATCCTGTCAGTAGATTTTCAATTTAAGACTTGAGGTTAGATTACAAGGGAATTAGTTAGCTAAAGCTCGTTGGAAACTTACAGGATAACTAAATTACTTAGTTTCCAGAAGTTCGAAAAGACATTTTTGTATCTCAAAACTGTATGAAAAGAAAAAAGTAAAGCAAGAAAACCTTGACTTAAGATATATATACTTTATGACTTAAGATATATATACTATATCTTTCTTTGTTGTACACTTGAAATGTAAGCTATCTAAATTATATATCAAATCAATACAATAACGGCATATATATGCTATTTTTGGGCCACTCTACTAACAGCCAGTGCTGCCAACTTGTTTTTGTTTCGTTCAATAATGGGTTACAATTTACCGTTGGGCCACCCTATTAACAGCCAGTGCTGCCAACTTGTTTTTGTTTCGTTCTATAATGGAATACATTTACCGTTGGGCCACTCTATTAACAGCCAGTGCTGCCAACTTGTTTTTGTTTTGTGTGTTTTTCGTTCACTGTTCTCAAGTGAAACTAATCATTTATTTGTATAATTCTGCTATATGTTTTTTAACTAACTGTGTTTCTTAACAAATCCCAACTTATTTAAGTGTTATGTGTATGTACTTAAAGCTTACTTTTACTATACATATATATGTTTTTCCTTTTGTTCCAATATAATATTAACTGTAATTAACAAACAACAACAACAACACATGTGTATTGTAAATTCTGTAAAGTTTTTTGCACCGTTTATGTTTCGTTTATAATAATAATAAAAACCACAAAGTAAAGATATACAATATGCATTAAGTTCTTAAGTATTTAAACAAACTAAAACGCTCATTTTTCCAAAACTCATTTTTCAAAATTATCCAAAAAGCGTGCAAAAAACTTGAATTGCATTTTTTATATTTGTATATGTGTGCGTGTGTGTCTGTGTATTCGTAGTTTTTTGCACCTCGTTCCCAAAACTAAAAACTAAAAATAACTTCAAATTAATTCCAAGTAGTTTTTGAAAAAATTAGCGTTTGGTTTGTTCAACATTTACCATTTTAATTCTCCTATATGCACCTTAAGTTCTTGCCCAAATGTAGCTTAGCACCTAAGTTCAATCACATTCCACCGATTATCGTAAGTAACTGAAAATAAATTGAGCAAAAAAAAAGAAAAGAAAAACTTTCGCATCAACTCATTGGCATTGTACAAAGTTCTAAATCAAACTCCACCATGGTTTGTGGCCTCATTTGCATATATCATTCTGTATATATATATCTCAAAAGTATTGCACGACCCAAACCCACCATCACCACCACCAACCACCAGCACCTTCATCTAGCACGCCGTTCATTTGGATACTATTCACAGTCGAACTTCGTGAAGTTGAACTTTTTGTTATCCCTCTAGAACTTTAAGCTAAATCAAGTTCAAGCTTTTGCTTATGTCAGAAGAACTTTGACTTAAAGTAAGTTGAAGCTTTTCCTTATCTCAGAAGAACTTTAACCTAAAGCAAGTTTAAGCTTTTTCCTATCTCAAAAGAACTTTAAGCTAAAGCAAGCTCAAGATTTTCCTTATCCCAAAAGATCTTTAACCTAAAGTAAGTTCAAACTTTTTCCTATCCCAAAAGAACTTTGACTTAAAGCAAGTTAAAGATTTTCCTTATCCCTCAAGTTTAAGCTTTTCCTTATCTCAGAAGAACTTTAACCTAAAGCAAGCTCAAGATTTTCCTTATCCCACAAGAAATTTGGCTTAAAGAAAGTTCAAGCCTTTCCTTATCCCTCAAGAACTTTAACCTAAAGCAAGTTCAAGATTTTACCTATCCCAAAAGAATTTTGACTTAAAGCAAGTTCAAGCTTTTACTTATCCCAACAGAACTTTGGCTTAAGGAAAGTTCAAACTTTTTCCTATCCAAAAAGAACTTTAACCTAAACCAAGTTCTCAAAGGAACTTTAACCTTAAGGAAGTTCAAGCTTTTCCATATCCAAAAAGAACTTTAACCTAAAGCAAGTTCAAGCTTTTACTTATCCCTTAAGAACTTTAAACTAAAAGAAAGCTCAAGCTTTTACTTATCCCTCAAGAACTAAAGCAAGTTCATGTTAGCGAAGTTCGACTGTAGTATCTGTACATATAACTGCAGGTAAACAACAACAAGTTCATCATCTTAACAGGTACGTACATTATAATGCTTTTGCCTATCTGGAATGCTTCTCAAACTGTAATCGCACTCTTTTAAAAATCGCTTACTAAAAATCAACGCCAAACGAAAAGTATTTCGATTTATCCAAACTGAAACTGAAACTAATCGAAGGAACCTTTTTTGTGTCTCCTGCACTTTTAGGGTATCAACGTTTCTCTAATATCTATGAGCAAGTGCAGTCCGTCGCACCATTGGACACAATGTCCACAGCGCCCACAGCCGATGCCACGCCCTTTCAGCGCACTGCGCCCGTCTACTGGACACTGCAAAGTCGACGCAGCCAACCCAAGGCCATGACAATGGCAGGAGCAAATGTCACGACATGTCGCGACGATCTGTATGCCACGCCCATAAGGCGAGCAGAGCGTTTGGCTCGAGCTGCCGCCTCCGCCGCCGCCACAGGGAGCAACAATTTGCCGCCCATTGTGGCAGGCAGCCACTTTATGACCTCGACGCCGACACGGGCCGAGGAGAATGTGCCACCAATGAAGCAGCCATCGCGCAATTGGAGCGACAATGCCCCCGAGCGGTTGAATACGTGTGCGGATCGGATTGGCCAGAGCAAGACAACGCTGATGGACTTCAAGAAACTGCTGCTGGCCAAGTCGGCCAAGACGAGTCCCGTGCAGCGCAAAATGTCTGCCGTGGAGCTGCTGAAGAAATCGACAGCGCCTGCGGGCGGCAAGGTGACGTCACAGCCGGGCCAGAAGCAGGTTACTGCTGGGCCGACGCTCAACTCCAGCCTCAAGCTGCTCGATTTGAGTGGTTCGCCAAAGACGTTCGCCAATCGCAGGATGTTGCGTCAGGGACAGTTTGGTTCACCCTCGAAGACTTTTGCGCCCAAGTTGGCAAGCGTGGTGCCACGAACGGACATTATGTCCACAACGATACCGGAGGCGAACAGCGATGAGGATCATTCGGGTTCGTCGCGAGCTGCCTCCGAGTCGGGCAATAGTCCGAATACCACGAAACTCTCCAGTTTCGACTTGAAGCGCAATTTCTTTCTGCAAACCGAGGAGAATAATTTTATGCGTGGCGAGCTGAAGCCCAGCTTTGGCAGCAGAAACAACAACAGCAATGCAGAAGCAGTTGCAGGAGCAGCCGGAGCAGCCGGAGCAGTTGCGTCCAGCCAGGAGAGCAATAAGTTTCTGCCGACAGCGTTGCCAGCTTTTGAGACGGCGCTCTAAGGCGCAACGAGAATTGGGTCAAACCCGAAACCATAATACATATGCATACATAAAACCCATACATACATACATAAATATACATATACATACATACATATATATAGATATTCCATAAGCAATCGTATTTGAGCGCTTCCTTTCCACAACTTCACCTGCACACCTCATCAAGGACGCTGCAAACGCATTTATCTTACTTTAAGGAGTCAAAAGCGATGCTACTTTATGCAAAATTAACATATACACCGAATATATATACTTGTATCTAGATACATTTACACACACACACACACATATATATATATACTACTGTATACAATATGAATTGTATATTTTTTAAAATTTGTGCTGCTTGTATAGATTTTTTAGCTATATACAATTGTCAAAAACTATATATTTATTTATGTAATTTTACGTTTATTTATTGCAATTTAATTAATAACTTACAGCTGCATTTTTTGCTCTTTATTATTTTGTATGTCTACACTTTTGGATTAAAGAGGAAGCGCAAATAAATAAATAAAATATTAAATGACAACAAACTAAATTTCTAATCTTTGCTTAAACATATATATTATTATATTATATTATCAAACACATATATATGTGGAATAGCTGTCTTTTATGAAAGAAACTTGTGGAACAGTTTGTTCATATCCAGCTGCGACCAACGCTGCCTGATCGCCGCTTGGATGACGACGAGGTCCTGTCTGCTCCTGCATTATCTTTGCGTGGCAGCACAGGAGAGCTGCCGGCGTTGCCAATGTTGCGTATGAGGGATTTAAGTCCTCGTGCCTGAGCGTCACTGGCCTGGCCCACGATGTTTGCCTCGGACGCAATAATGCAAAAGTCATCCACGATATGCCCGGGCGGACTTATGTCAAAGGGCAGAATATCGCTGAGACTCTGCTGCTGTCGATAGGAGCTGCGACGTCGCGTGCTGGCTGCGTCAGCGCTGCTGAGGGTTTGGGAGCTGTTTGCAGTGGGCAACTGTTGCTGTTGTTGCTCCTGCTGCAGCTGCAGGAGTCGAGCGCGCAGACGTGTATTATCGTCCTGCAGACGCTGCATGTGTGCCGCCTCCTGCTCGGCGCGCACAAACGATGGCTGTGGCAGGCACTGGTAAACGGTCGTAAGAAAGTTTCGCAGCGACAGCAGCAAGGTGTCCTGCCACTGCTTGGTAAAGAACAGTGCGAATGTCGCTGACTCCTCGGCATTTTTGCAAAATGGAAAGACTGTAAAGTGAGGAGAGTTCGAAATCAGTAACTCAGCGGCTCGGAAAGAACTATAAATCTTACAGAACCAGTCCTTCCACTCGCTTTGCTGCTGCAGCTCGCTAGACAGTTTGTTAAAGAACTCTGAGATCTTATCGGGCTTAGTGTTGCTGTAGGCTGTCACAAGATAATATTTGAGTAGACTATTCTCTAGCTTCTTTACAGCTGCATGAACATAAATCGTCAGAATGATGATAAGAGGAAGAGAAGTGGGTGTTACTCTTACCCACGGCATAGTTGTGATCGAGTTTGCTAAACAGGTTATTATCCAGATGCAGCCACAAACTGCGCAGAGCTTTTAGATCGGACGCCTGGACAGCAGCATTGAAGTGTTCGATTAAACGTTCCGCCCGAAAATGTTGATCCTTTTCATTGCGTTGCTCGACATCGAGGGCTTTCAATGTGTTTGAGTAGCCCCGGAATATCAAGTATTCACGTAGCATGCTATCTACGTAGGCAACCTGAGCCATTGCTGGCAACAAATATGATTCGTGTCCTTTTAAAAATGAATGAAGAAAATAAATATATAGCTATTGTTTTGCGTTTGTTATTATTCGACTATTTGCTGTGGCTCGAATTTGCTATACAAGAAGCAGAGTCAATTGCGAATTCGCCGCATGGTATTGTTTCTTAACCTGCAACTGGTCACACAGCATAATATGATTCATTTTGAGACAGGTCTGTGCTTGAATCTAATTTGGGTGCAGCTCAGCTTGGCAGCACACAATTTTAAGCATTGACTCGAATTTTTGATCAAAAAAGATCTAGTAAAAGCTGGCGTTGCGTTGAGAACATGCTGCCGTAAGCCAAATGTATTTCCAATCAAACATCTAAAAAAAAAGCTCCTGACTGAGAGTTTTGCAAAGAAAACGGCGACTGAGCCGTGCATTTGAAATCAGTCGTCTGCAAAACTATCGATAAATCAAATGCATAAATATGTTGGAACCGCAATCAGGCATTTACCGCGTAATTTGTGACAGCAAACTGGTCACACACTCACTTGTGTAGATTTTTCTGCGTAATTGTGTGATAGTGATATCTTGATTAGAGCTAAAAACAAAAGCGAATCACGTAAAAGTAATCAAATCGCAATAAATGCAGGTGGCAAAGAAACTCTGGAAAAATGAGTCGAAAGGAAACAAAAGAACAAAATGATATATCGCTAATTATTGGGAATCTACCAAAACGGCTTCAGAACAAAATTGCTGCCAGCTGTAGCAACAACAGCCACGCAGCCGAGGATGCTGAAAATGCGGAACCAAAGTCAACAGCAAAAGTCACTTCAAGGCCAGGTATTTAACATACACACATAAACATACATGACTCACACCAATTAACACTTGTACTCTTTGCTTTTGCATACAGTTTTGAGCAAGCCAACGGAAAATATTGCTAGCAATACAACTACAATCAAAGTAAGTGCACACGTTTCGGATACCAGCGGGTGCAGCATAAGCAAGAGTCTGGAAATTGGCCATAGGGATGTAGGCATTCCGGGCATATTGCGCGTTAACGCGACTCTGGACACAAAAGTAGGAGATGGTGCAAAGAGGGAGAATACGCGGGCTCGTCGACGTCGACGAACAAATTCGGCGCGAATGCATCAGGAGCAAATTGCATTATCGCCGTTGCCCATGTCACGTGTGCGTCTTACCACCGATCATCCGGTGTGGTTTGAGCAACTCTTCAATATGCCCAACGCCAAGATAATAGTACAACTGTACGATCAGCTGATGGTGCTGCAGCAACGTAATCTAATTCTCATCGTAAGTAATAACAATAATGAAATGCAATAATATTCATAGTCATTGCATGCATGATTCATCAGGCGCTTCTCGGCAATTACACAATTTCTGTTCATATACTATTTCGCAGTGATTTTGACCGCAAACCTGAATGAGTAATTTTGTTTATATTCTTGCGTATTTTATTTAACAGAACTGGAAAAACTTTTGCAATTTGCACGCACAGCTGTTGAATGCTTTTTGTGGTCTTCTGATAGATGAATTAAAGTTCGTATGCGAGCACAAAGTGGATACATTCTTTTGGAAATTGCTCTTCTACAATGTACGCGAATTTCTAAAGCGCCAGCACACGGATGTGGCCCAGAGCCACATGCTAAAGCTCATTGATCAGACAATCAAGTTTTATCGTACGTGCCACGACAAACTGATAGGCAAATACGTTTCCACGCGTTGCGACACCGCCGCTAAGATTGTAATTCAACGTTTGCTCATATGCCTGGGCGATTTGTCGCGCTATCGCGCCAATCACTTGCAGCTTACGGACTTCTCCGAGGCCTGCAAGTTTTATCAGCGCGCCCAGGAGCTGGTGCCAAACAATGGAGCGCCATACAACCAACTGGCTATTATTGCCATTTATAATGTAAGTTATGCTTAAGCGAATCTAACGGATCAAATAATCAAATCCTTGTTATTTACAGCACAAACGCTTTGAGGCTGTTTATTACTATATGCGCAGCCTGCTGACATCCAATGCTATACAGTCGGCTAAGGAGAGTCTGCTGGATTTATTCGATGAAATACGTCGCAAGTATGAGGAAACGGAAATGAAACAATCGCCAATACATTGTGCCAACAACAAGCCCAAAAAGTCCAAGCAAATGCGCAGGGAAATCTGGATTTATCCGGATGGCATCAGACGTTTGCATCGTACCGATATTAAAGGCAAATCCAAGAATAAATCAAATATTGTTGAAGTACAGCGATACGATGAAATGTCAGCAGAGGATTTGTTGCCAAAAGTTATGGCCCTATATATGTATTTAGTGGGAAAGCTATTCACAGCCACAGAGTAAGTTAAAGAGCTAATGAAAAGATACAACTTGGATTACATTTAATTGTCGCCTACAGCATTGAGTGCATGTATCAGCAGCTCGGCAAGCTGCATGTTCAACTTGTTGCGGCTCTTAAATACGATTGTATATTGTCGCGCACTAAACTCTTGAAAATGGTGGCATTGAATGTGTTTTGTTTGGAGCATAACAAGTCGAAGGGTAGGTAAAACATGTGATAAGCCATATCAGCAATGACTTTACTACTTACTTACACTTTGCAGCCAATCGTCGTGAGATGCGTTATCATAGCTTCAACTTTGCCAATTCATTGTTTGGCTTAATAACGAGCAAGGCAAACCAATTGCTGGCCAGCCTCACCGAGAAGTCAACTACACTTCAGACTTTCGCAGATAATGAGTATGTTGTACAAATGCTGTAAATGTTTTCGTTTATTCAACATTCCTTCTTATAGGCTAACGCTCGTCAACACATATTTGCAGTTTATTAAAATCTATACACATTGGCTAACACTCAATGTGGATCTTTGGGAGCCTGTGCGCACAGAAGAGTAAGTTTTATTCCTCATCTATATAGCACATATAACTAATCCCTTATATCATCTACAGCCACTCATTCATGGACTGCTGGTCGGAGCTGCAAACTCTTTTTGATCATATTGAAAACATCTTGGGTCAACTTGATATACAAAACGAGAGTAGCCCGCAAGTTCTCTTGGACGAGGATCTTGTGCTGAGTGGATTTGAGCCATTGGGTCGCGACTTGAGCAAGGAGTGCAGTCAGCGTGGCTCGGAGCGCGAACAGTTTATCGAACGCATACGAAAGATTGCACAATTCCAAGACATCTATGTAAAGAATCAGGAATCATTGCAGCTGCCATTGGACGATAGTTTCATTATTGAAGACTTGAATGCAGCCATGCAGGTAGCCTTGAGTGACTTTGATGTGGGCCGGTGTGGTGATAATATTCCTGTACAAATTTGCGCCAAGGAGCCGGAACTAAAAGATGGCGAGGATCTTTTATGTGCCTCAAGTGTCGATGCGGACGTGTCGCAGCTGTGCAAGCTAAAGAAACAGCTCGAGGCAAAGGCAAAGGTTAAGCAGATCTGCAACAGCAAACTGGAGGACATCTTAAAGCTTGTTGACTCCAAACTGTACATTGAGGTGCGTCCACGTTACCTATTGCCGGACACGAATTGCTTCATCGATTGCCTCGAGGACTTTGAGAAGCTATCCAGGGAGTTTAAACGCTATACGCTCATTATACCACTGACTGTGGTAAAAGAGCTGGACGGACTATCAAAGGGCGTCAAGTTGGACTCGTATCGCAGTTCCAGGCAGACGCAACGTATTCATCATTTTGACGAGGTATCCACGCGTGCCAAAAAGTCGCTTGAATTTATTAGATCCGCTAAAAGTAATGTGAAGTAAGTAAAGCAATAGTCAATTTAAAAGATTATAAAATCTCTAAATGGTATTTTTTCCAGATGTGTTACTTCAAAGGGCTCGGTTATTAGTGCTTCACTGTTTGGCCTGGTTAAAGAGGAATATGCCTCCAATGATGACAAAATTCTGGCCACAGCTCTTGCTGTGTCCAAAAATGCAAGCACTGAGCAGTGCAGAGGTAAATGAAAAATCAAATTTGGCAAGTCGATCAAAGATTTAACTATCCAGTTACATTTACAGATGGAAAATGTTTTATTCGCACGGAATTGGTGCTTATCACCACCGATCGGAATCTACGCGTTAAGGCCTTGGCACGCAATCTGGCTGTCAGCGCCTTGGATGAGTTTTTGCAATGGGCCAAGGATTGCCGCGAATCAACTTGAGCACATCGACAGTAGGAAGATTAAATTGCGATACCGTTCTGACAATTGTACCAGGTTTATTTAACCTGCGCACATGCTTGCTGTGAAGAGCGAGCTTGTACCTTGAATATTACCACCATCATTAGACATATTTGACTGTGTGTTGTTGTGGCCAACAGCACACGTATACAATTGGCAGTGGAACTGACGCTCTTAACTGGGAGCAACGTTGGGTGCTGTTGTGGAGGCTTTCTGTCTCGCATGCTGTAAATTTGGTCAATATTAAGTAGTTGGCCAATAAACATATCTACATTTGTTTTCCCATATTTACTCTCGTTATGTTTTCCTTGTGACCTTATATTTCAAACAAATTCAATGGTTAATTAAATTTTGTTGTTCACCCATTGGTTTTTCAATTTTTTATCTGAAACTGACAAGGTTGCTGTATAGGACAGCATGTACTGCAAGTCAGGTTTGTGCATTGACTAAAGCACAGCTCTGCAAAAAACGCTGCATACTTTTATGTGGTACAGATTAAATTGTGGCTTTGGCCAAGTTTGAATCAAGGCACAATATTACTGCATAACTTAGGGGGCCCACAGGCATCGAAAAAAGGCTCTCACATGGCTGTATCCTGTCGGATTTTTGAAGGACATGGTGCGTTAGATTCACAAGGACGGGCTCCATGGAACTGCATTTAAGGAATATGGGCTCACCTAAGAATCCAAACACTTGCAAAAATGTTCACTCAGGGCATGCGGATCTGAGTCGAATTAACAAAATCCATGTTTGCTCGGAAACTACTGAGCCGATTTAAATGTCCTTTGGCCAGTTGATAGACCAGATTAAGACAATTCGCCTCATATATTTCTTGCAAGGATCTGCCAGGATATACCTGAGTTATGAACAATTTTTTTTTAAAATAAAAATCCTATTATTTCAGCTGTCTGCAGGACTTTCGTCCTTCTTGTTGCGCTGAATAAATTCGTAGCCCAAGAGCTATTTTCTGTCCAAAGGACATTCGGATTGTCCTTGAAATGTCGAAGTTACGACACATTTTGTGTTTTTTTCTTATTTTTCTGACCTACCCCCTAGGATTTTTTTTTAAAAATTTTTTTCTCGAATTTTGAAAATTTTTGAATGCAAATTGATTACGGTCTCTCCAGTGATCTCAAAAATATATATCCTTTCAAGATCCTTAAGGATATGGCCGAGCTATGGCTAAATATGGAGAATCCTTCTTACAAAAATAGCTCTTACGCGGGCAAATCCTTGCAGATGCCCAAAGGACATGGTTCAATAGAATCGCAAGGACCTACTCTAGCGAACTACATTCAAGGATAATGGTGTTATCTAAAAAAACAAACACCTGTGGAACTAACAATACAAAGCTTATTATTTTAATTTGAAACATCTGTGTAGTTTTAATTTATGTGATTTTAAGTTTAGTTTATTGAAAACTAATTAAAATGTGTACATTGAGTTAAATGTTTGCTTTGCATTTGTACCTAAAATACGTGTGTATATATGTATACTCTCTTTGATGTAGAAATATAAAAACTATGTGTTATATATATGTATGCAAATCTAACAATCACATTCGATTTAAATCTAACTTTAAAAGCGAAGAAAACAAAAAAACAATTTGCAGTTGATAGACCATATGTAAATAGAAACAACAACAACAGCAGTAGCAGCAACAGCATTCTACGTAGCATTTGATGCACAATTTCCCATAAAAACGTTTCTCTCAATGATTTTTTAAATCAAATATTTCACGCAGCAAAGGCTCCACCTGGGTTGGGTTCACATTTAAATAGACATTGATGATGAATTTGTTCAGACGCTCCACATCCGAAATCTTTTGTATCAAGCGTATAAACGCGTCTTTGGCCTCACAGCCAGGATACACGCTCTCCAGATATCTTCGCAGAAGATAATAATAGGAATTCTATAAGCAAAAGAGGTTGATTAATTCGTTGATCAAATCTTGTTACTCGTAGTTACAGACCTGGTCTAACCTTATGGCATCCTTGTGTATGAGACGCGCTCGATTGGGTGTGAAAAGGACAATGGCACACATTATTAGAATAATATTCTCGTCCATGCGCCACTTCTCATCAAAGGTTGTGATGAATTTCAGATGCTCCTCGTAGACATTGCCTTTGGCAAACTTGAGCAGATCCGTGCGTATTGTAGCCATAGTCTCTTTGCTGTGCGGCACCTGAAAGATAAATGTTTAGGATAAGTATAACATCGATACAGAAGGTTACGTTACTCACCTTCCAGGCGCCACGATCTGTGTCATAGATCATCACTGAGCGCATTATCATCATTTCGGTACAGCCACCTTTAAGCAATGCCACCTGATCCTCTTGGCACATTTCACGGAATGCACTTATCTTCTTGGCCATCTTAATTAGACGCTTTATTGCCACGGCCGTCAGATTAATAAGCTGTAAAAGTTTTGGACTTTGTCGGGCATCATCAGGCTGCGAGCAGAGAGAGAGACAGAAAGGGTTTAAAAATAATACGATAACATTAATTATCACATTCAAATCGTTCTCTGGGGCGCTATGATTCAATACCATAAATAGGTGAGATCGCTTATCAAAATGCTGCACACCTGCGTACGCTCCACATTTGAACGCAATGTGTATCAGTTTTCCCAATTAACAGCACAAAATGTGCTAATCGAAACGGAACACAGTCGAATTCAATACAACAAATTTGTTTTTGGTGAGGGTTACTTATGGGCGCCTGCTATGGCTGGTGATAGTAGTACTACTCGCAGCGAGTAATGTTGATTGCGTGAGCCTGATAAAGATATCAACGCTGTCTAACTTGGATGCGTGTGGCTCAGCTCAGCAACAGGTGTTTTTCTTGTGTGCTTAAACATTTCCACTGCGACATTAGTTTTATGTTTTTGAAGGGTTGGTCATGAAATCAGTGTACCAGACACTTAAGTGGATTCCTTGTGCATTTGTTTACCCAACTAGTCAGCTTAGGGTATTCAAAGTTCGGTTGGGTTGAAGCTGCTTTTTTTGTATACATTGAGGAGGTTTTGTGTGCTGGGCACTCAGAAACTGTGTGAGATGCACTGACTCATGCGCCAGGTGCTAACTGCTAGCTGTCTATATCGCGTTTTGAACAAAAAAGAAATGAGCGACAAACGCGATTAGATAAGCGCATGCAACACAAGCCACAGGTGTGTATACAGGTGTGAGAATTAATTTTTTTTGTTTTATGTTTTTCAATATATTTAAAGACTATAATAATTACCTTATTGCGCTCATCGTGCATCATCAACGCACTGAGATCTTCATCGACAGGATCGTAGAGAGCTTCACTGGCCAGCCGCAGTTCACGCAGCTTCATCTGCTCGGCCTCGTTGAGGTCGCGCTCCATGCATCCGCTGGATGGGGCACAGATGGGTGGCGGATGCGGCTGTTGATGTTGACGGGCTGAGGCAGCTTTGCAGCCACCGTTGATCGGATCCTGACCCATATAGGATGTGGGCATGCCGCCAGCAGCATGATACATTTCATCTTTAATGCGAGAGGCGGGCGTCTGCAAGCTGTTGAATGCCTGGTACTCCAATCGTATAACCTCCGAGAGCACAGACTCTATCGAATTAATGCTCAAGCTGTCATCCATACTGAGCTCAGCGTTATAGATGTTGGGCTGCATAAAGCTTTTGTCATCAAAGACGGGTGAATTTGGTAGGTAACTGGGCAAGCTATGACCACCCGATGTGCTGGGTAACTCCTCATCCGTTCGGGGCGACTGATAATGCAAATCAATTGGTACACTATTCTCTGGACTTGCAATGCTGCTGGGCGGCGAGGTCAAACCGGTTTCTCCTGCGCTCAGACTGCTGCCAGTTGGACTGCCCTGCAACATTGTTTGTATGACGGTATCAACACGAATATGCTGTGCCTGTTTCTCGCACTCTTCTCTCATTTCGTGCTCCTCCTCCTCCAGTTCGTCCGGTCTGGTGTTGCCATTAAAGATGCGATTTAGCATTTTGAGTGCCTCGGCAGGTGTGTTCATAAATTTGTTCATTATATCGATCGCGTTCTCTGGTGATCTCATCAGGTTCTGCATAAACTCAACCACATCTTTGGGCGAGTCAACAATCTTTGAGATGATCTCGAGGCCATCCGTTGGCGAGCTCATAAATTTGGTAAATACTGTTAAAGCGTTAAATGGCGAGTTCATAATTTTGCTTATGATCTTAAGGGCGTCACCTGATGGGATTAAAGAGCTATAAGTAATTTATAAACATCTTGGCAAGTGCACATATTCACCTGGATAGTCTATCAAATGTGACACTAGCTTTAAGGCATCTTTTTGTGAACCGATTATTTTTTCCAGCACAGAAATGGACTCCTTCTGAGTGCGCATTAACCGATTGATGGCCTGGCAGGCACGATCTGGATCCGCGACGATCTCATCCACCAGTTCGTCAGCCGTCATCAGCATTGGATTAGTTTCTGCTAAACGATCCGCGGTTGATGGTCGGTTTGTGCTTGTTGAGCTATTCACACCCATGGTCATGCCGCCCAAAATTGCTCCACTGTCCGGGGAGCCGCAGCTGTGTGAATCCTGTGAGCCGTTGTACGTGTCCAGAGTACAGCTGCTATCGGCGACAGCACCCGATACCTTGTTGTCATTCACATCCACATCACCGCCATCGCCGCCATCATCGCCACCATGCTCCATCATTCGTCGCTTGGCGCGATTATTTTCGATTTTGCGACGTTTGAGCAGTTTATCCTCCTCGGACATGATGTTCTCGCTCTTCATGCCAATGTCGAGGCATTTTTTCAGGCGACACTTCTGGCAAAAACGGCGGGTCACAACGGTAATCTCACAGTTCTGATTGAAGGGGCAGGTGAACTGCTTTTTCGCCAGAGCATTGCGACGAAAGAACGCTTTGCAGCTTTCGCAAGTAACGGCATTGAAATTGTAGCCCAACGCCTTGTCACCGCACACGGCACAGTTCTTTGGGGGTGACATATTGCCCAGCCCTGCCTCTGCCTCAGCGTCTGCCTCCGTCTCCGTCTCCACAGCTTTCAATTAGAATTGTGATTGATTTTTTAATTGCTCTCTGCTTTTGTTTTGGACGGGGGCCCCGCGAATTTTTTTTTATTTGGACTTTAGTTTCGATTAATTTGTAACACTTAAGGCCGTGCGATAGCCAGCAGCATTTTATGCTTTCTACCACGTCCTTTTCAATTGCACCTTATGCCACCTACGACTTCCCCAACACGTATAAATCACCAAGTTTCGTTATCAACACATATTTTAATTAATGGGGCCCCTCTTCTGTGTTGAGCGAGCACCGTGTTTTTGTGAATTCGCCAATCACATAGTGCGTTAACATAAGTTATCGATAGCTAACAGCTGTTCATGATTCAAGTAGCATTATATTGCATGTTTCTGTTATGTATTGAGCTTATTCTGTGACGTAACGTTGACCATGGTTGATATATTAAACAATTATTAAAAAACCACAACGCAGACAATAATATTGAATATTGGTGTCGCAAATATTGGTAACACCACATAAATAAATATATATATCATCAGATATATCTGAAATATAACTCACATTATTTGTGTATTTTGACGTAGCTACTATGCTGACTCTCATTATTTGCAATCTGTTTGCTTGCATGGCTGAAAATGAATAAGCAAAGTGTGATTGTCAAAATCTGCTCTTACATGTGACTGCCAGAAACAGCTAATAAATTAATTGTAATTTTGCTGAGCTAAGGAAAACTAAATTAGTTCAAAATGAATAAAGTAAAAACACGACTGTCCAAAACCGGCGAAATCGTCGCCTACAGTGAAGGCGCAATACGCAATAATATTTCTGCTGTCGAATATTGCCGCACCTCAATGGCTGCAATATCGGGCTGCGCTGCTGGTAAATTGAATGAATTAAAAATCAATGGAATATTTATAATCGCACTTTTTGTTACCAACAGGCATCTTGGGATTAAGTGCCACACTTGGCTTCTTGTTCTACTTCATTTCGGTGTTTATACTATGGATAATGGTGTTGATGAAGTCGGGCACACAGTGGCGCAGGTATTTTATTAATCGCAAAAATCTACTGACGAACCAATTCATGGGCGGCCTTTGCACCTACGTGCTGTTCTGGACATTTTTATACGGCATGGTCCACGTGTATTGAGCCCAACATTGTGCATTTTCAAATAGACAAATAAACATAGTTTAAGTTTTGGAAAAAGAACAAATTCGTGTTATCTCTATTGCTATTTATCACTAGAACTAAGTTTGCACTATAGAAGCAGCGGCGGCTGTTCCGGAACAATCACACCATGGCGTCTTATTAACATCACAATCAAGCAATATGTTTAAAATTGTCACATTGATGCCATCAATGATCAACTCGTGTACTTTGAGTATTTTATAGTTTACATTATTTAATCCAGTGTTGTGATCCCTTTTTCGAGTCATCTCCTTTTGATTAAAGCACTTTTGCGTGTCCCGCTTGCGATGATGGCGATTATGTATATGGCTGAAATACATAATCCGAATATTGTAATGAACGATTAAAATTTATATAAGAATTATTCAAACCTAAAGGTATCATTGATGCCAGTCTTGATATTTTGTGGGCGCGTGACCTGCAACCCCGCATCCCGGATGCGCACAAAAAACTCATCATCCTCCAATCCCCAGCCCCAGTACTGATTGGACATGCCATTCATCTGCTTAAAGTGTTCTCGTCGCACCAACAGAATTCCTCCCACAAAGTTATCGTAGTGGTATTTAGGATGTAGCTTTGGGCCGGCTATGTGCAGCGGACCCAGATTACTGGGATATTCATACAAAAGATCGTTATTTAGTGGCAAGATATCCACATCGTGCATGGCAATATAATCGTAGACTTCGCTGGTGAAATGGAAACCGACGTTGATTAATGAGGCACGATTAAATCGATATCTGTCCACCTGATTGAGCACAAATATATTATGCTGGATTCCTTGTTGGCGTAGGAATTTCGTTAGATGAGGCACAAATTGTAGGAGCTCCTCAAATCTGTCCCGAAAAGGCACCAATACGGCCATTTTATGCGGCGATAATACTGGACTGTGGGATTTAATCTTTGCCAGCTCTTCACTACTCGTTCGACTCAATGGGTTCTTAAGAGGACATATGCAATCTGAAATAAACAGTTATTTATAGACATTTATTGTGCTCAAAATAGTATTATTGGTGTTTTCTTTTCCCACCTGAGCTGAGCGGCATAAAACTGAGCACCGCAATGCCGCCTATGCAAAAGGTCAGTCCACAGACGAATATCCAGTTTATTGTTGATATATTAGCCATTTTCATTGTTGCTTTTCTAATACTAAATTTGTTATTCTGCACTAACTTCGTCACGCCATATAAAAAGAAAAATATTGCATTTCTGTTGCTTCGTATTGCACTAACTGCTGTGGGCACCCTAAAATCTTTAACATTTGCCGGAACGTTATTAACAGCTGGTTGCAGCTGCAGCGAAACTACCGATAATAGGCATGACCACTCGACCAGAATAATCGATAACAAAGCGCGTTGATAGCCGACAACATTTTAATTCAAATATCAGCGCTCTGATGTTTTAACTAATGTTATTTTATTAAAAATAATAAATATAGCATTTAAACGGCAAGTTTTGGTATAGCAAGCGGTTTGATTCTTGGTGCTTTAGGAAAATTTTAATTATGAAGACCAACAGACCAATCTGAGCTCATTAGAAGAATTAAAGTTTTCCCACAAAGGCGAAAGGATTTGGGAACCTTTCAATATAAATACGCCAGGAAGGTGTACATTTCAATAAAAAGCGTTGTATTTATTTATAAGATTACAAAGAAAGCTTGCATATAAATTACGATAATTATGGAAACACAAGAGCTGTTCTTAAAAGACATATAAAATAAATAAGTTCTACATTAAAATTTATTTATTTATTTTTATAGTTAAATACTTAAAAACTGTAACTATATTTAGAGATTATATAAATCTAATTGTGGTTCATATTTTTATTGTGTTTGCGTGTGTTTCTATGTAATAACGCTTCGAATATTCAGCATACCTCTAAAGCTCAAGCGACTGAAATTAGTTGATTGTGTATATGATATATAAATTGCTGTTATACGGTTTACATTTAATAGCAACGGTTGATAGACTTATAAAAAAAAAAATAGTTTACAAAAATTATTGACTACTTCAATATAGTAAACACGTTTTATTTTTATTTTTTTTTGTGCAGTTTTCAATCAGTCGAGCAATAGCAATAACCTACTTTAGATTCGATTCGAAATTGAGTTTATGTCATCGATTGACCTACATAAAACACTTTAAAGTTAAATTACGTTTCTTTTCATTATTTTCCTACCACAGATGGATTTGTGCGTGGGAGATATATATTTGAACATTTAAATTCAATTCATTTTTAAAAACTATGCAATTCGTTATGTTCGTTTTTTGTAAAAATTGCTATAAAAACTAGTTTCGTTTCATTTCGTTTCTTCTCATTTTACACAATATTGTATTTATATAAAAGTATAAAAGCTTGGAAAAGTTCATAGAAGATACACACTATTTGCATTATCTCAACTCAATTCAAATGATCTCTGAATTTTGTGCGAAATTTCGTTGCTCTTACAACAAAAGAAGACTAGAAGCAACAATTATACACAAAAAATATAATAATGGTTTTTTTTTTTTTTAAATATATAAAGTGACTAAAATACTATAAAAGCGCATTCAAGAAAAAGTATTATTGCTAACCAAAAAGAAACGATTCTTTTCTCATAGCTTTGCTGGCGCGGCTTCATAAAGTCATTAATTATGAAAAGTGTTTTTAATATTTAGGATTTGAGTCTCTCCTGAAAGCGATTGCAAGTATTTTTAACATAAGAAACGACTTTACAAGGCTCGTCGCTCAGATTATTAGAGGACAGGGATTTTTGGAGGCGGTAAGTAATTAATTTGATTTTTTTTTTTTTTTAGTGAGCGCGTTCTAAATTAATTGCACCTATACTATGTATACAGTACAATATCACTGGTTGCTTCGTCACGTAACCTAATTCGAAACAAAAGTGGAATTTCAATTGGAAAAAAGTGCGTTAAAGTTACGGTTAAAATTTTTAGATTTGATATTATATGTGGGTTGCAAGTATTTTCACCAGTTTTTGGCACCTTTCGTATTGTTTTCTGTTCTATTCTGTTATACTGTAGTCTATTTTCTATTTTCTGGTTGTTCTTGTTGTTCTTTCCTTTCGAAAAACGTGAGGAATGCAGCTCTGTGGGTGCAATTTGGGGTTCGTCTGATTTTTTGTTTGTTTTGTTGTGTTTTGTTTTGTGATTGTTTGTTTGCATTGCTTAAAAATTAGTTAAAATTATATTTAGTGTGCATGGCTGGTGGTTCATCTTTTACGGCCAGACGCCACAGCAGCCATCACCTGCTGCATTGTTGGCTCCGGTACGCATTGCTGTGGATCGCACTTCATCTTGCCATCGCCGCCGCAACTAAAAATGATGAAAAGAGTGTATGGGATTAGAAGGGTTTCGAGAGGATGAACCAATATGATTAGCTTACGTGCAGCTGATGCAGGGACCGCTCGTTGATTCGATGGGTTCGCCCACCTTGTACGAACGGCCGTTGATGAGACAACCGGTATGTTGCACAGAATCGCCGTGAGAGTAGTTCAGGAAGTGTGGTGGCAGTGTGGTGCTTGTGGTTGTTGTGCTTGTCGTTATGTTGAGCACAGCGGCCATTGAGACAGGACACTCGTAGCGTGGACAACAGAAGCCAGAGATGGGCTCCTCGTGGCAGCCAGCAATTGGTGGCGGGCAAGATTGCTGCAAGCAGATAATGTCGCTTCTGAAGCAGAAGCAGAAGTCGCATGGATCGTCACGTGGTATTTGCTGGGCAGAGACATAGATCTTGCCAGCGTAGCGGCAGGTGCCCGGACCAAACACCTCCTCCTCGTCGTATTCGTCCTCGGGATACGATGGATACTGTGGCTGTTGGCCATAACCAGGTGGTGTGATGGGTTCCAAGTGTGGACTGGATGCAGCTGTTGTTGTGAGCGGCGATTCAGTTGTTGTTGTCTCTGTGCCTTGTTTTGTTGGTGTCGGTTCCGTTTCACCCTCGCCGACTCTTTCGTCGACAACGGGCGCCTTGGTAGTGCTGGTGAAGTGCGATGCGAATAGTGGATGCGTTGTTGTAATACTGGCAATCTCTGGTTGCTCTGTGGAGGGTTCCTCGCTGGCAATCTCTGTGGATGCTGGTGTCGATGTTGTTGTTGCTGGGAGTTCTGACACAACTGCTGGTACTTCGGGCTCGTCGTGTTCGGGTTTCTTTTCGGCAGGCTCAGTAACTGTATCTTCAGATTCAGCACTACTACTCTCATCACCCTTGTGAGTGACCTCTGGTGTGTGCTCCTCCTCCGACTCCGTGGACTCTTCACCCTCTTCAGTCGAATCCAGGCTTGGTTTAACATCCGTTGGCTTAGCGGATTGTTCGTCTGACTCTGGTGCTTCAGTAGACTTAACTGGGGTCTCCTTCTCCATGTCTGGCTTGGCAGTTTGTGGCACAATTTTATCTTCGACCACAGGTGCCTTAGTTGCATCATCATCATCAGTTTCTGGAGCTGGCGTTGGTGGTTTCAGCTTAGCACCAGCAGTTTGATCCGTGGTGTCCTCATCCTGATCCGCAGTTAGCTCTGTGCTTTCCTCACCCACATCTTCAGCGGCAGATGGTTTCATGCTCACTTCGCTGGTTGCTTCAATATCCTGAGGAGTAACGTTAACGGGAGTCTTGTCAACATCTTCAGCAGAAGTGGTTGCAGATTCAGTGTCATCAATGGGAGTCTTTTCGTCGTCAGTTTGCGACATACCATCTTCCATGGGCTTGGTATCAATTACTTCAGCACCAGGAACAATGGGAGTGATTGTAGTATCAGCTGAAGTTTCTGGCTTAGGTGTAGTCTGAACTGGCAATACTTGATCTGTCTCAGCTTTAGGTGTTGTTGTAATAGTATCTTCAATGGCTTCTTGCTCTGTGACACCAGTGTCTTCTGTCTTATCGCTAGCTGGTCGCGATGTAGTACTTTCCGTATCATCATCATTTTGAGCAACTCCGGCAGGTGCAGCATCTGTACTAATATCGATTTTGTCATCAGCAGCAGGAGTAGTAATTTCAGTCTTGATGGAAGTGGAAGGAGTTGTGGTCGGCTGTTCAGCTTCTTCTTCTTCTTCTTCTTCAGTGGGAGCAGCAGTGGATGCAATATGCTTGTCAATCGGCTCCTTATCTGTTTCCTCAGATGCGCGCTCAGTTGTTGCGTCAAGATCTTCACCTTCAGGCTCATCCTTTGAGGGAGCAGCAGTAGAAGAGGGTTCCTTCTCGGAAGGCTTCTCGCTTTCTGCTGGCTGAGGAATTGTGGTCGTTTCAATGCTATCTTCTGGCTTCTGCTTATCTGATGTTTCTTCTTGAGCTGGTGCAACGGTCGTTGCGTCAGATGTGTCTTCATCCTTGTCAGCAGAAGTTGCAGTTGGGAGCACATTATTTGATATATTATCGCTATCTTCTTCCGAGGATGGAGCCTGAGTTGTGATCTTAACTTCGTCATCAATTTCGTTCTCTGAAGGCGCAGGTTGTTCGGTTTCCTTTTCGGGCTCAATAGATGAGGGTGGTGTAGGTAATGGTGGCATCTGCTTGTCGTCAATACCCGCTGGCTGAGCAGTTGTGGCAGAATCAATGTCTTCGTCTTCAGAGGTACTAGACTGCTTTTCATCAGATGGTTTCGTCGCGTCTTCTCCTGAGGACGGCGCAACTGTAGTGTATTTGTCCAAGTCTTCAGGCTTAGCATCAGTTGGAATCTTAGTCGCAGTTTCGGTGACAGCATCGATGGGTGCCTTTGCAGTTGTTGGGGTAAGTTTCTCTTCTGGCTGTTCAGCAGACTCAGTGGACACATCCTCCAATGGCGTATCTGTTGATTGCACAGTAACTTCCATCTCAACAGGCTCAACTGTGTCGGACGGTTTCTGTTCCTTCTCCTCGTCAGAGCTAGGTGTAATGGTTGTAACATCAAGTTTGTCTTCTGGAGTTTCCTTCTCCTCATCAGTGGCTGGGGCTGAGGTTGATGTAGTCGCTGGCTTTTCTTTATCTGCAATGCTAGGAGCAATGGTAGTTGCAAGTTTATCTTCAATATCAGCATCGAGAGGTGTGGAAGTAGCATATTCGTCAGATGCTTTCCTGGTGTCGTCTTGAGCTGTGGGATCTGAAGTAGTGAATGGCAGATCCTGTTCAGCATCATCAATGGGTGCCTTTTCTTTCTCGTCTTGGGTAGGCGGAGCAGATGTTGAAGAAACAATTGTGTCTTCTGGTGTTTGTGGTTGCTCAGTAGCAGATGCCACATCCTCAGGTTCCTCAGATGTAGACTTGTCTGTAGAAGACAGTGGCTCTTCTTCAGTTGGTACAGCATCAGTGGCAGTGTCAATCTTGTCTTCTTGATCCTTTTTATAGGATGGCGCAGATGTCGAGATTGAGGGCACTTCGGTCTCCTTTTCAATGTCAGCCTCTGTGGCTGAAGAAACTGAAGGAGCCATGTCCTCTTCTGGTTTCGCAGAAATAGGAGCAACAGTTGACATTGGCGTCTCATCAATCTTTTCATAAGGAGTGTTCTCATCTGCTGGGCTAATGGTGGTGGGAACAAATGTTTCCTTTTCATCTTGAGAAGGTGTGACTGCCAAAGATGGTTCTTCGGTTTCATCTTCCTTATCGAGAACAGTCGGAGAAACTGTGACTGCAGCCTCCGTCGGTTTAGACTCAATCTCAGTCTCGTCGGATGTAGCTGTAGTTTCGTCACGAGCTGGCTCCTTTTCAGCCTCCTGGGTAACAGAAGACACAGTTGTTGTATGTTCGGAGACATCGACAGGAAGTTTGGATACCTTAGATACTTCATCATCAGTTGTAGGAGCCACAGTTGTTGCCAGCGCATCACTCTCTTCTTCTGAGCTGGTTTCCTTATCCTTATCATGTTGTGGAACAGAAGTTGTATCATCTTCAATCTGACTGACTGCGGGAGCAGATGTTGACCCTTCTTCAGATGTTTCTTTCTCTTCTTCAGTAACAGGAGCCTTGGTTGCAGTGTCCAATTCGGTGGCTGGTTTCTTTTCAATGTCAGCCTCGGTGCTCGTGTCTTCATCTGTGGGTTTCGTAACTTCCTGTTCTGCTTCTGAGGCCTTTTCAGTGGTAGGAACGACCAGTTTCTTGGTATCTAGGTCTTCCTCGGTTTCAGGACGCACAGTTTCAGTAGCAACGCTGTCTTCAGTAGTGTCAGAAGGCTTCTCATCAGACGGCTTTTCGTCAGAAGATGGAGCCAGGGTTGTAATTTTATCCATAAGGTCAGCTTCTGTTGGGGCAACAGTCGAGGATGCGGGTGTCTTTTCAGCATCTTCAATTGGTTTCTTATCCAGGTCGTCGACATGCGACTCAGTTGAAGAGGGTTCTACATCAGATTCTGTGGATGTTTTTTCAGCATCTTCAATTGGCTTCTTATCGACATGCGACTCAGTTGAAGAGGGTTCTGCATCAGATTCTGTGGATGTCTTTTCAGCATCTTCAATTGGTTTCTTATCAAGGTCGTCGAGATGCGACTCAGTTGAAGAGGGTTCTGCATCAGATTCGGTGGATGTCTCTACAGCATCTTCAATTGGTTTCTTATCGACATGCGACTCAGTTGAAGAGGGTTCTGCATCAGATTCGGTGGATGTCTCTACAGCATCTTCAATTGGTTTCTTATCGACATGCGACTCAGTTGAAGAGGGTTCTGCATCAGATTCGGTGGATGTCTTTTCAGCATCTTCAATTGGTTTCTTATCGACATGTGACTCAGTTGATGAGGGTTCTGCATCAGATTCGGTGGATGTCTTTTCAGCATCTTCAATTGGTTTCTTATCAAGGTCCTCGACATGCGACTCAGTTGAAGAGGGTTCTGCATCAGATTTGGTAGATGTTTCATCAGATGCAGGAGTAATCGTTGTGTAAGAAATCTTGTCTTCTGGTTCTCCACTCTTTTCGTCATCTGGCTTCTCTGCTACAGCTGGTTTGTCTTCATCGTTGGAAATAGAAGTGACTGTCGTGGCAGCCGATTCAATCTCCTTTTGATCGACATCGGAGGCGGATGCGGGTGTTGTGGTTGGTTCCGGAGACGGTTTCTTGCTAGTTTCCTCAGATGTTGGCAATTCAGTTGGCTTATGGTCATCCTCTTCAGGTTTGATGGGTTCCTTCTCAGCCGGCTTCTGTGCATCGATTTTGATTTCAGGAGCAGCGGTAGCAGACACGTTCTCATCCTCATCTTCTCCTGTAGGACGTTCTTCAGCTGGTTTCTCTATCTCCTTGGGTGTGGTGCCCTCCTCCAGAATGGGATTTGTTGTAGTTACTGAAGGTGTTTCTTCATCGGGCTTGACGTGAGACATCGGCTGCTCAGTAATGCCAGAAGGCATAATGACATCCTTTGGTATTTCTTCAGTGCTAGTTGAATCATTTTCATTCTCATCGATTCTATCAATAGGTTTCTCACTTGTTTCTGGCTTGATAGTTGTCGACATGTCTTCTGTTGTTTTATCGGCGGGCTGTTCAATCGGAGAATCACCTTCACAAATATATGTTGGGCAACAGCCATCAAGGTTAGCAGCCAGCACACACTTCTCGCGATTCTCGGGAATTTTGCACTCCATGGGCTTGCAGGAGACAATGCTGCTAATACACTTGCAAGATACGTCGCAGGGTGTTGTTGCTGGCACATTGGTGTTGTTGGCATAGGTCTTACCCTCGACGAGGCAATCTCCCTCACCGGGTATACCAGCTGGCAGCTGCATATCTGGCATAGCGGCTTCAGTGATCTCCTCTTCTGCACTGGGAGCCAAAGTAGGCTTCTCTGTGCCAATGTCGGTATGGGTGTCAACAGGTGGCTGTTCGGGTGTAGTCTGTGATGGTTCTGATGTTTCCTCCTCAGATGTGGATGCAGTGATATCTTTGTCACTTGTCTCAGAAGTCTCAGTGCTGATCTCAACTTTCTCGGTGGAGTCAGAGTCTTCTTGAGGCGGCAGATAATCTCCTGAAGGCTTATCGCTTTTATCTGGCTGGGATGTACTTTGATCAACGTCTGGCGTAATATCGGACTTGGCGGGTGATGCTTGGGTAGTCGCCTCTTCATCCTCTGCATGCTGGTCGACACCATCACTAGTCTGCATGTCAAGTGGAGCACTGGTGCTAGCTGACACGATTTCTGGTTCTGCTTCAGCGGGTGTGATCTCGTCAATTTCAATTGGAAATGCCTTGGTTGTAGTCGATTCAACTTCGTCCTTTTTGGGTTGTTCAGTTTGATCCTCATCACTCTCCTTTTCATCATCAGCAGTGGGGAGTACAGTTGTTGCGTGTTGCTCTTCTTCGTCGTCAGCATGTACCGGTGCCGCTGTTGTGCTGTGTACCGAGGGTTCAACAACCTCCGAAGAACTTTCTGTACTATCTTGGGCACTGATGCCTTCAGTGGTGGAGGAAGCAATTTGAGAAGCTGCGGTTGTTGTCTGCACATCATCATCCTTGCTGACATCCTTGTCTGTTGTGTCATCAGCTGCTTCGGTTTGCTCATCCGCAGTTTTCGGTGTGGTAGACTTTGTAACCTCATCTTCAATTTGAGCAAGAGTTGTAGCCTTAATTGCATCATCTTCATCATCTTCAGCAGATGTTGTGCTCGGGCTTGGCTTGACAATATCCTTGTCTGCTGCACCGCTAACTTCACTGGCAGGAGTCGTAAGCTGGTCAATACCTTCGTCACCAGTAATTGCTTCAGCAGGAGTTGTATCTTTACCAATCGGCTCTTCACCAGCAGGAGTTGTTGCCTTGACAATATCTTCATCACCAATGGTTTCCTTAGCTGGTGTAGTTGGTGTTGTCTTAATAATTTCATCATCAGCACTGACATCCTTGGCAGGTGTTGTTTCCCTATCCACGTCGGCACTGACGCCTTCAGCAGAAGATGTCGCCGTATCCTTGTCATCAGCATCATCTGCAGCAGGAGTTGTAGTCTTGACATTATCGTTTTCTCCAATATATTCTTCAGCAGAGGTTGTCGCCTTGTCGGCCTCCTCTTCACTAGTTGCTGCAGATGGAGTTGTTGCTTTGACAGTATCTCCATCACCACTGATGTCTTCGGCGGGAGTCGATGCCTTATCAACCTTCTCGTCACTTATTGCTCCTGCGGGAGTTGTGGTCTTCACAATATCCTCGTCAGCACTAATGTCTTCTGATGTTGTTGTTGCCTTGTCATCCTTGTCATCGCTTAGTGCTCCAGCAGGAGTTGTAGCCTTAACAATGTCCTTATCATCAATATTGTTTTCAGCGGAAGTTGTCGCCTTTTCGTCTATTTCTTCATCAGCGACAACAGCTGGAGTTGTGGCCTTGACATCAGTATCATCACTAACATCGACAGTAGGACTTGTATCCTTGTCAGTTGCATTTTCGGCAGATTCATCTTCGGCGGGCTTAGCAGTATCCTGTTCAGCTGATTCTTCTCCGGCGGGAGTTGTTGCCTTGACCATATCCTCCTCAACACTAGCTTCCTTGGCTGGAGTTGTTGCCTCGACGGAATCTTCATCATCGCTGACTTTCGTGGTTGGAGTTGTAGCCTTGACGATATCATCTTCATCGCTGACATCAGCACCCGCTGGAGTTGTATCCTTAGCAACATCATCCGTATCGCTGAGATCTGAGGCCGGAGTTGTACCCTTAGCGACATCATCCTTATCGCTGAGCTCCTTATCACTATCATCCTCGACGGCAGTTGTACTCTTGGAAATATCTTCCGGCTCGCCGGAAGGTGTTGTAGCTTTGACGATCTCCTGATCATCTTCCTCACTTGTTTCTTTGGTGGGTGTGGCTGTAGTATCTTCATCCTCACCGCTACCTTCTTCAGCAGGCACTGAAGCCGTGTCTTCACCGCTTCCTTCCGTACTCGATTCTGCGGGCTTGACAGCTTCCAGTGTGCTTGGAGTTTGGACCTTGACAACATCATCATCGCCGCTGCCTTCCTCGACAGGGCTTGCCGATGATGATTCAGTGGGTATATCAATTCTAGTATCTGCTGCAATAGTCGAAGAAGCAGGTTCCTTCTCCGTAATCGTCTCGGCATGCTCAGGCATCATTGTTGCGTCCTCCCGATCGACTTCACCGCTGCCAGCCTCACCAACTGGCCTCTCAGTAGCTGCAACCTTATCTTCATCATCAATATGCTCCTGCAGATCAACATCCTCCTTTGGTATTTCACCGGGAATATCCTTAACTGGTGCTGATGTCGTCATAGCAACTTCATCCCGACTAATTGGCTGGGTGGTCATCTCAATGATTTCTGTTGTTGCACTATCATCGTCGCAGACATAGTTGCTGGGGCAGCATTCGCCCTCAGCGGCTGGCATGGCACGGCAGGATTTGCCACTAGCAGTACTCATTGGCATTTCGCATTCCTGGACGGCACAGACAATCTTGCCACGCATGCAGTAACAATGCTCGCAAGCATTGTTGCTCTTGATGGAAGCACCATCCGCATACTCATCGCCATTGTGCATACAAGACTCGGAAACGGATGGACTCATCGTTGTTTCCAGCACAAAGCCAGGTGTTGGCCGTACAGTTGTTGTTGTTGTCGACATATCCTCCAGTTCAAGAACATCATTTTCGTGATCTGAATTTGAGATTTTTTATACTTTAGCAAGAGTTAGGGTAGGGAATCTTTGCAAATTGTCTTACCGCAACTATAGCGCACGGGACAGCAAGAGCCTTTGTTGTAGATAGGTGTGCAGCCATCCACATGCAGGGTGCACTCCTGCATAACGCATTTGGTTTGATTGTTAATGCAGTAGCACAGCTCGCAGGGTCTGTTGGGATTCGATGGCACCTGTGCACCTTCCGGGTAGAATTTCTCTTCAATGCTGCAACCAAATTTCTCTGGTATGCTCAGCTCGGTGCCTGGCTCCGGTGTATGATAAGGCACGTCGACAGGAACTAGGAAATGTTAAATAGCAAGTTAGGAAAAACAAATAAAGACATGTTATAACTAATAGAGCTTACCCTCTGGACAGGTAATGATGGGACAGCATTGATCCTCGCGCTTCTCCACAATGCAATCGTGACCAATGGGCTTGGTGAAGGGGCAAACGCGCAGATAGCACATAAGCATGCGATTGTGGCAGGTGCAGTTGAGACACGGCTCATTGGTCATGATGCGGTCACCCTCATTGTAATGCGCATAGTTATAATAGCAGCCTTCTGCAATGAGTCCCAAAGAAAGAAAGTTGCGATTCATTACCAATCCAAACTACTAACTAACTACTTATCTAGAGCAGCCCTGAGAACAATTCCCTACTAAAACAATGAGCACTTTTATTCCAGTTTCAGTGTTCTTCCCTAGCATCATCACATCACATCACATATATGCATTCAAGTCAAGCTTTTTGTGTGCTACTGTGTCGTTTTGGCCATAAATTACGCCTAGCGCCAACCAACAACTGTCATAATACGTGTGCAGCCATAGATATCTTTTATGGCTCATCAGAGTCGTTAAGCACACAAGTCAAGTGCCGTACAACATTTAACACACACACGTCCAGCTACTACTGTGTAGACATTTATTTATTTTTTTTCATTCTGTTTTCCATTTTTTACCTAATTTACTGACGTCCGCAATAAATTTCAAATCACATTATTAACACATTAACCGCGACTTGCAACAGCAGCAGCTACTTATACTCAACTCCGTTCACTCCCCGTTTCCGTCCGTCAACAACTTTGACTGCTGCTTTGTGTTGTTGGCCTTTGTGAACTGTGAGTCGTTTGGCTAGGCACACACACTATTTTTGATTGAAATCTTTGGTGTCGTTTAGCTGGTGTCCGCTGCTCACGTTTTTAACATAAAGCTCGTCAGAAGTGTGTTTCTTCTTAAATAGTCAGAAAAGTGCTATAATGAAGTGGCAATTCTGTCATAGGATCTTTGTTGATGTCAAACATTCAGATCTGATTTCGTGTATGCACAAAATCTACTTACAGGGCATTAACTAGTAGACTATGTCACTTCCCACGTATATAGCTTGTGTATTTTTTTTGTTTTTTTCACACCTCACCCAACAGTATAATAATGTGCGTTCTTTTTTAATGGTCAATCGTTTTATGACAGCTTTGGGTCAGCTATTAGCCAGATCGCGATTGAATGTTTAATGAGCCCAAAATTGGGGCTTAATTTAATTTAAATGCCCTAATTCCACAATGTTATTGTGCTATAAGCTACCACTTAATCCTTATCGATATAATTTCATTGCCGTGTCGAATTTTATTGGATAGTTGCTTTGTTACTTTAGTGCTTATCCGCCACTTACCTGTGTATTTTTGGATTTCTAGGCTTTTTTTTCGAAATTCATGTCAAAACTTTCCGAACCTATAAGTTTGTCAAAACTTTCCGAACGTATAAGTTTGTCAAAACTTTCCGAACCTATAAGTTTGTCAAAACTTTCCGAACGTATACCTTTGTCAAAACTGATCCGATTTTCAAAAGGAAAAGCGTTTTAGTCGTGGCTCGATCTCAATAATACGAAATTCATGTCAAAACTTTTCGAACCTATAACTTTGTCAAAACTTTTCGAACCTATAACTTTGTCAAAACTTTTCGAACCTATAAGTTTGTAAAAACTAAACTGATTTTCAAAAGGAGAGGCGTTTTAGTCGTGGCTCGATCTCAATAATAATACTGCATTCATAGTTGGAAATGTTTTTTTTTTCGAATTTCATGTCAAAACTTTTCGAACCTATAACTTTGTCAAATCTTTTCGAATCTATAAGTTTGTCAAAACTTTTCGAACCTATAAGTTTCTCAAAACTTTTCGAGCCTATAACTTTGTCAAAACTGAACCGATTTTCGTGGCTCGATCTCAATAATAATACTGCATTCATAGTTGGAAATGTTTTTTTTTTTCGAAATTCATGTCAAAACTTTCCAAAACCATGACTTTGTCAAAACTGAACCGATTTTCAAAAGGAAAGGCGTTTTAGTCGTGGCTCGATCTCAATAATACGAAATTCATGTCAAAACTTTCCGAACCTATAACTTTGTCCAAACTGAACCGATTTTCAAAAGGAAAGGTGTTTTAGTCGTGGCTCGATCTCAATAATAATACTGCATTCATAGTTGGAAATGTTTTTTTTTTTCGAATTTCATGTCAAAACTTTTCGAACCTATAAGTTTGTCAAAACTTTCCGAACCTATAACTTTGTCAAAACTTTCCGAACCTATAACTTTGTCAAAACTTTTCGAATCTATAAGTTTGTCAAAACTTTCCGAACCTATAAGTTTGTCAAAACTTTCCGAACCTATAAATTTGTCAAAACTGAACCGATTTTCGTGGCTCGATCTCAATAATAATACTGCATTCATAGTTGGAAATGTTTTTTTTTTTCGAAATTCATGTCAAAACTTTCCAAAACCATGACTTTGTCAAAACTGAACCGATTTTCAAAAGGAATCAAACCGAGGCGATTTAGTCGTGTCCGTCTGTCCGTCCGTCCGTCCGTCCGTCCGTCCGTCCGTCCGTCCGTCCGTCCGTATGTATGAACGCGTCGATCTCAGAGACTATAAGAGCTAGAGACTCCAGATTTGGTATATAAGCTCGCCTAATCCCTAGGCAGTACAAGTTTGTTTTAGATTTTCGATAACTCTTCCCGTTTCCGATATACACATGTAATCGATAACAACAAAATCTTCAATTTGGAAAATTTGTTGATGCAGTTTGAAAGATTAGACTAAATAAAGACAATCTGTGAAAATTTTATTGAAATCGGCTGAGAAACACTGGAGATATGGAGTATTGAAATTAAGAAGGTATGCCCTATACGCGTATACATACAGACACTCACACATACTTGCAAGCACTGACTGTATGCGTAAATTATAGGGTTAAGGGTATAGTCTAGTCGGGATTTCTCGACTAGAGCCTTCTTACTTGTTTTTTTTTCGAAATTCATGTCAAAACTTTCCGAACCTATAACTTTGTCAAAACTTTCCGAACCTATAAGTTTGTCAAAGCTGAACCGATTTTAGTGGCTCGATCTCAATAATAATACTCCATTCATAGTTAAAAATGTTTTTTTTTTTCGAAATTCATGTCAAAACTTTCCGAACCTATAACTTTGTCAAAACTTTCCGAACCTATAACTTTGTCAAAACTTTCCGAACCTATAACTTTGTCAAAACTTTCCGAACCTATAAGTTTGTCAAAACTGAACTGGTTTTCAAAAGGAAAGGCGTTTTAGTCGTGGCTCGATCAAACTAATTAAACCGCATTCATAGTTGGAAATGTTTTTTTTTTTGAAATTCATGTCAAAACTTTCCAAAACCCTAACTTTGTCAAAACTGAACCGATTTTCAAAAGAAATGGCGTTTTAGTCGTGGCTTGATATCAATAATAATACTGCATTCATAGTTGAAAATGTTTTTTTTTCGAAATTCATGTCACTTTCCGAACGAATGTGTTTTAGTTTTTATCCGCCACTTACCTGGGTATGTCTGGATTTCCGTGTATTCCTGTAGCGGAGCTGTAAATAAATAAAGATGGAACCAATTAATATTAAGTACAACATTACGAAATGCCAGAGCGAGCTATCTTAGCTCTATTATGATAGAATTCGTATGATGGCCATATCCGTTAGTCGTCATGACTACAATAAATTAATTTATCTATTACCCAAAGACAGCCAGAAGAAGGGGCAAATAATGAGCCGAGAGAGGGATAAAACTCTAATTGTTACTGCATGCAATCGAAATTAGATGAAGAACGTGGCCAGCACAAAAAAACTTTGCGTAGGCCGTGGAAGGCACTCGAGAGGCCGTTGATAGGCTAGAAGTCTGTTGTTTGATAACAGGGCCGCTGGCCAGCCATGCAACACACGCAGAGCACAGACGGGCAGCAAATTGCTGCACAACAGCAACTGTTGCTAGCTGGTGCTCGGCTTTGTGTGCGTGCAACATGTTATTACCACATAATCAAAATTCAGCAGCAGCAGCAACCAAACTACAGCAACAGAGCAATAGTCTAAAGAGCACGTAGCTAGTTTCTTGTGGCAAGGAGGATCTTTTTAGCCTATGTGGTATGTAGTATGTGTGGCCCAAACAAATTGTTTAAGCTGACAGTTAGCCGGCTAAGGCGCACGCGGTCACTTGTTGCTACACATGCAACATGCGGCAGCAGCAGCGAATATTATTTGACAAATTGCATTTTGTTATGAATGGCTTTTGTGTTATGCTGCGCTTTGATTAATTGCGTCTAGTTGATAGGTTGACAACTAAGCGCATATATCAGGCAAGTGTCTAGGATGTCTAAGCTCATAAATAAATTCTAATGTGTGTACACTCAGCGAAAAAGAAACGTCAGGCAATTTAAGCCAGCACGAACTAACAATGTAAAATTGTAACGGCAAAACATTTTGATATTTGGCGGAAGTCGAGGAGCAGCAGCTGGCAACAAATCCAAGTAGCAATTTCAATGGGCGGCAGGCGAGGAGTTTTGTTGCTGTTGCTTTTGTGGTACTTGCAACGTTTCACTCATTCAAACTAACGGATGTAAATTACATTTTATGCGGTAAGCAACAACAACAGCCACGAACCACGAACCACGAACAACGAAACCTGGCAACGCATAAAACTTCACACATTAACTGTTAAGGATTGGCTCAGACATGGAGCTGGAGTTGTTGTTGTTGTTATTGTCGGCTGCAAGAATTTGACCGGACTTTGCAATGGAAGTCAATCATGCAGCTCGGCTCCAACACTTGGCCCCACCTTGCAATGCAAACTTATGCAACGATTTTGTGCCGTTCTGCAAGTGCAACAACGACAACAAGACCATGGGGATACCGTGTATTGGGTGCTAAACCAAAGCAGGAACAGGAACAGAACCAGGAACAGGAACTAAGCTAACTTTGTTGGGATCATATTTACTGGTCTTAATCATTCGATTCGATTGAAGAATATCTGATAAGCATTATAATCCTTTTTCACGCGACTTTCGGCAATAGGTATGACTAGAAGATTGAAAGCAGTAGTACACGGATAGGTGGAGCACACACGACAATGATGATGATGATGATGATGATGATGATGACCAAGACGCATGAGTTGTCGTTTGGATGCTACACATCAAACATGGTCGTGTCGGTCCAACAAACAGAAGTCAGTCAGTCAGTCAAGTTAGTTGTGTTTTGTTGTTGGTGTTGATACATACACACACACACACGTTTATACACAGTGGCAGGCAGTGTGTTGTGCCAAAGCTAAAAAGTTGTTGGCGGCAACTGTTGCTGTTGCTGTTGCTGCTGTCGCAAAAGAGTCGTGCATTTTGTTTATTCTAGGAAAGCGCGGCGATCCCGACGTGGCCATGGCTGGTTGGCTGCTGCAGGTTGAATGACCCGGTCGCGCATGTGTGCAAAAATGTGTACACAAACCATAAAATACAAGACACTAAACTGATACATACACACACACACATATGCACTTACACTGGCCAGGCTTTACTTACATAAGTAGGCCTAGGCTTTAAAACTTGTGACTCTTTTCTTCTTCTTCGTTTTAGCTGACTCTTCTCGCCGTGTCTCGCTGGCATTGACCATGGCTAAGAAACGGGGCACGCCTTTTGCTGGTTACGCTTTATTATTTAGTGGTGCTGTAGGTGGATGCTACACGAGGCAGCAACAACATCAGCAACAGCAACAGCGACAGCAACAGCGACAGCAACAGCTACAGCATGTGAAAAGTGGAAGTTTTGCTAAATATTTCGTCGATAGCAATCGTTAAGTATTTTCAATTCTTCTTCACTACTTAATACACAGTGAGAAAAATCATGTTTTGCACTTGAGAAACTTCGATTTGACATTCAAATTATGCAATTTGGAATGTTCCTAAGAACTTGGTAAGCAATTTTTCCTCTGAGAAACCTATAAATAGTTCAGATACGCTAAAAAAAAACTATATACAATTAGGTAAATATTTCAAAGCTTGAATTTTACTCGTTAACTTTCCTTAAAAACTCTTTAGAAATTATAGAAATTGCTATTACCTATTAATAAGAACTATATAAAATTAAGTAAATATATGAAATATTTTTACTAGCTTGCTTTTTTCTTATACTTTGGAATTTTCTTCTGAAACTTTCTATATAAATAGTTCAGATACGCTAAAAAGAAACTATATACAATTAGGTAAATATTCCAAAGCTTGAATTTTACTTTTAATTCTCGTTAACTTTCCTTAAAAGCTCTTTAGAAACTATAGAAATTCCTATTACCTATTAATAAGAACTATATAAAATTAAGTAAATATTTGAAATATTTTTACTTGCTTGCTTTTTTCTTATATTGTATTTTAGAATTTTCTTAAGAAACTTTTTCCTCTAAGAAACCTATAAATAGTTCAGATACGCTAAAAGAACTATATAAAATTATGTAAATATTTCAAAGCTTGAATTTTACTTATAATTCTCGTTAACTTTCCTTAAAAACTCTTAGAAACAATAGAATTCCTATTACCTAATGATATAAATATAATAACACCAAAACTTTAATCATTTAAATCTGTCTTTATAGCCTTGATCAAAACTTTGAAGTTCGAGGAAGCATTTACGATCATTTCTCTCAGTGTATACCTAACACTCCCTCTACATCAAGCTCCCCAATTTCTTCACTCTGCCCCACTCGAGTCTCCTGTGTCCTGTGTGCGACGCGGAAACGCAGCTAGTGAAATATTTGCCATGCCACAAATATTTCAAAGATTACAAAATAAACACAAATCTTCGTTTGGCAACTGCTTCTGCCATTTTGGTTGTTGTTGGCTACTTTACCGCTATTTGGCAACAGCTGCACACCCACAGTCGCCGCCAGCCAGCCACCAAGATATATGGCCAGCTGATAAGGCCCCAAAAGAGCCAAAAACAGAACGCATTTTCTATGCCATATGGGTGACAATAGGAAAAGAGTTCTTGCTTTCCATTTGATACAGCGGCACGTAATTAGAGCCAGGTCGAGAAATGCTCTCATGTCCGTGACTTCAAGCAAGCAGCAGAAGCAGAAGAACAATGAGACGCCGATGGCGTACCTTATGCTGATCCTTTGGTTGCACATGCAATAAATTGAACTATAATTGCACAAGGTTCCCGACTCAACTCAGCTCAGCTCGACTCGACGCGGTTTTTGCAGTTCAATTATGCAATGGGAGGCCGGAAAACAGAAATTATGCCAGGCCAAAAACCAGCAGCAGCAGCAGCAACAGCAACAACAGCAACTGTTGCATGCAAATGTTCTGCTTGTTGTTGAAAGGGTTGATAATAGCGGGGAGGGGGAGGGCGACATAAAAAAAGAAAAAACAATTTCCATTTTCTATGGCCTTGATCACATAATTTCCATAATGCCGACTCCGATCAATATGGAGTGAGCGACAAGCTAACAACATCTCTCTCTCTCTCTCTCTCTCCCTATCTGGTTGCATGCATCAGCGTTGCAAGAGGAGGCGCCCTAACAATGCGCCCAACAGAGGCAACAAGCAGCCGCCGCGCACAGCAAATGAATTTGCGAGTAATTTAACATGATTATGTCGGAGACAAGGTAGCAATGTAGACATCGGACAGCAAAAGAGCTCCTTGCAACAACGGCAGCAGGCAGCCAAATTGGACACAGTTTGGTTTTGGTTTTGGCTTTGGCTTTGGCTTTGGTTTTGGTTTGTTTGGTTCGTCTTTGGCGTGACGCTGTGTTTTATTACCTAGTGCAGCAGGGCCATAGACATGATTCGTTCTAAGTAAATTATGCCCCTTGGTCATGACGACGACGAGAATGAGAGTTGGCCATGAAATTGCTGCCTGTTTGGGCCATGATGTCGATGATGATGATGCCTCTGCCTCTGCCTCTACCTAGCCGAGCCTAGGATCGCCAGCCTGCTATGCATATGAAACAATTACCAGCGATGCTTAAGGTCTAGGCACAAACGCAATATGCACAATCCTTCCTGTCCTCCTCGACTTTGGTGTATGCGAGCATTGTAATTGCTCTGAACCGCAGGCAACTCAGGAGCAGATCAATGCACTGCAAGAAAATACTATACGCATTTGAATGTGTGCTTAGCTAAGACCGCAAAGTTTGCTCGATTATATTGATTATATATAAAGTCTCAATAACTTTGGTATATTTAAGAGTTCCTACAAAACCTGAAAACATTTCCGAGCTTATCTCCCTTTATCTGTTTGACTTTATTCTACATTTCAAAAGATCATTTGTACCAAAAAGTATCCAAAAGTATCTTAACTTTTTTCCAAGATATCTATACACATTTGAATGTGTGCTTAGCTAAGACCGCAAAGCTTGCTCGATCATATTGATTATATATAAAGTCTCAATAACTTTGGTATATTTAAGAGTTCCTACAAAATCTGAATACATTTCAGAGCTTATCTCCCATTTGGCAATATATTCCATCTAAATATCTGTTCGACTTTATTATACTTTTCAAAAGATCATTTCTTAGTTCCAAAAATATCTTAACTTGTTTCTAAGATATCCACATTTTTCCTTAACTTATGATCTTCCAAACTATATACCTATATATGTTTGTACCCAGGCAAGCTTCTAGCTTAACATTTTATTGTCAATTCTTTTGGGATATTTAAGAGTTGCTAGAAAACCTGAATACATCTCACAGCTTATCTCCTTTTATCTGTTTGACTTTATTTTAATTTTCATAAAATCATTTCTTAGTTCGAAAAGTATCTTATTATCATTTTCAAAAGATCATTTCTTCGTTCCAAAAGTATCTTAACTTTTTTCAAAGATATCTTTCTGGTTGCTTTACTTTTTCCTTAACTTATGACCTTCCAAACTATATACCTCTATATTTTATGTACTCAGGTAAGCTTCTTGCTTAACATTTTATTGTCAATTCTTTTTTTTCGAGTGTATGGAAACGATCGCTCCTTGAGTCGTCGTTGAGCCTGGCAATGTCATTAGACAGTCAGTCAGGTTGTCAGGCTTGGGCTAGCGCGCTTAAACTTTTAACTTTTGCTTTTAGTTATTTTTGCTTTAACGGCCATCGACTGCAAATTCTGACTGCTTAATAGATAATAATGAGTCTGAGGTCCGGTTATAGCTCTTCAACCTTCGGGCGCTGTAATTAAGCAGTTAAAGGCGTCTAGGGAAGGCATTCCTCTCTAGTTCTTTCCCACACAACTAGAGACTAGGATATGTTCTAGGTTTTTTCTTTTTTGTTTTTTATGTGTCCTGTGTGGATTTCTTTTGATTATACTGCGTGGCTTTAATGAGCACTCAGCACACACACACACACACACACACACATAGAGAGAATAAAGTCTTGGCCATCAATCTGTCTGTCTGCTTGCTTCCTGTCAGTCGAATATACGTTTTTATGCCCGACGGATACTAAAAAGCTAATCACAGTTTCAAACCCATCGACTGCTGCTGCTGCTGCTGCTGGATATATCATAATTCTTTGCGTTGTTGTTGTAGAAGTAAATTTGTGTTGGTCCGTTACAAATGCGGCGGACAAACAAAGCTCTAAGCTGCATGCTTCATGCTTCTCTCATCCTGCCAGCTTCTCTCTTCCTGCCTTCAATTATTACACCGCTAGCTGTTCTATTGATAACAGCGAAATTGATTACTGCAATTGCAGTCGTTCGGTTCGCAGTGTTTCAGCCCAAAATAACAGGCGGCTTGCCATATATAATCAACGCTACAACGCTGACAAGAGGCTCCTTGCCACTGGCAATTGCAACAGTGATTGCAACTTGCAACTAGTTTGCCTCAGCTGTTGCGCATGCGTAACTGTTTATTAATTTGAGCTTGCAGTTTTGGTTCGTTCCTCTAACCGTGCTTAAATATTCAAGTTTCACTTCTTAGTCTTCGTTCGTGTTGACAATGCCCCGGAAGATTGATGCTAAATGTCCGGCTATAAGTTCTCACGTTTGTTCAACTCAAAACCGTTTCAATTAGCCACATATATGTTCGTGTGTGTGTGTGTGTGTGTGATTCACGTGGCATCCGCTAATTGCTTGCCCCCTGGACAGCTGGATGATTTGTATCTAACTACTCCCACGACAGCCCCTCAACGGCATTTAGCCTAATGATTGGCGAATGCAGATAATGCTTCACTATAAACTATGCTCGAGCACTGAGCGAAAGAGCTCTTGGAATTGCATGCGCAAATAACTCTAATTTTCCAAATGATACAAACGTTAGAATACCAAGCAGATGATGATATCAGTATAGGAAGTTCTTGAGATGAGAGCCCAGAAGTTTACACCAAGTCTTGAAATAAGTTTAGAGTAAGTTAAACGTTACAAAATTATTCTCTGAGCTACGTTTTTGCCTACTTAGTATATATTGAAAGTTTTATTTAAGTGTTTTTAAACGAAATTTATTCTCTAAGCTAGGATTTTGCCTGATTAGTATATATTGAAAGTTTTCTTGAAGTGTTTTTAAACGAAGTTCTTGAGATGAGAACCAAGACTTGAAATAAGTTTTGAATACGTTCAACATTACAAATTTATTCTCTGAGTTAGGATTTTGCCTGATTAGTATATATTGAAAGTTTTCTTGAAGTGTTTTTAAACGAAGTTCTTGAGATGAGAACCAAGAAGTTTACACCAAGTCTTGAAATAAGTTTAGAGTTCAACATTACAAATTTATTCTCTGAGCTAGGATTTTGCCTACTTAGTATATATTGAAAGTTTTCTTTAAGTGTTTTTAAACGAAGTTCTTGAGATGAGAACCAAGACTTGAAATAAGTTTTGAATACGTTCAACATTACAAATTTATTCTCTGAGTTAGGATTTTGCCTACTTAGTATATATTGAAAGTTTTCTTTAAGTGTTTATAAACGAAATTTATTCTCTGAGCTAGGATTTTGCCTACTTAGTATATATAAAATTGATATTTGATAGTTGAACAACTTAAAGGCGAATGTATTTCGTATTAATTCATAAATGTAACTTAATTAAATTACTTAATTTCTCTAATATTTGGTAAGTGGAAGTTTTGCACAAATACCAACTTTACATGAAGATTTCTTTAAAAGAAATAATTTCTTAATAAAATAAATTACAAGCGAAAAAAAAATGTTGTGTATTAAATGTATATACCAACTAGCTATTTAAAACAAATATTTCAAAAAAAATCGAGCAAGTAAAAGTTGAAGAAAATATGATGCACAAATATCAATTTTACTGTGTGCATATTCAAAGCTTTTCTTTAAGTGTAGAATGTGTTGTGCGTGCTTGCAAAACTAGAAAAGAAAGAAGCTGCTCAAACGCACAAAGCGAGAAACAGAAGATCAGCATAGCGATAATTAAACAAGGTATTAGTTTATACTATCCAATCAAGAACCCTCTCTCTCTGTTAAGTTAGTAGCCGTTGCCACATGACCCGTAGACGGGAGAGTGTGTGAGAGAGAGAGATTGTAGTCTTGGGACTAGTTCTAGGTAGGTTTGCCATGCGTAAAGGTGCCAGGCTGCGAGTTGATTGAACCCGCTGCTTGGCCAGGCGCAGAGTTGCGGCTAAAGTTACACAATTGAAAAGTTGTGGGAAGTCATTGCACCATGTGATAAAGATCACTGTGTGTGTATGTGTGTGTGTGTGTGTGTGTGTAGAAGACATGGCTAATTACCATTCTTTGGCTTTCTTCTCTCTTTTGGCGTCTTAATAGTGTCAAAATGTATTCTAACACGCAGACCAACAAGAACCAAGAACCAAGTCCACAAGTTCAGCCAAGCGCAAATACCTTCGCTGACCAGAACTACACTGGGCGAAACACTTTTTGGCTCAACTCTACTTTACTTGCGTTGTGTCCCTCATAGTTTTCGACCAGTGTAAAGCATGTAGCTCCTGTCATTACTTTTAACATCTTCGTTTTCCTTGTTAGAGAACAATTTGTTTTGAGTGATGGCGCCAGCTAGAAGCGGCTAATTGGCCACCAGTCATTTGGCCATTGACTTCAAGAAAGAAAAGGGTTTTTGGCGTGCTATCATAAAGACTAATTAGCCAGTGTCAAATTGGGTCAAAATCTGCAACTAATTGCTATAAATATATATGTGAATAGAGACAGCTGGAATCGGGACCATGAATGTTTGATAATTAGCATTTTGAACACGTTTTTGGAGGCGACGTGTTGTACACGAAACAAATTAACATATTCACGCCAAGAGCTTGCATAAAATGCCAAATAATATGCAAACAGTAAAAGCAAAAACGTAACACAAATAGATACAAAACGTTGGCCAGCAACCGGACAGGTTCAAGTTCAATGACATCAAACAATAATAAAAACATAAGACAGAAGGCAGAGATACAACAAACATAATATGAGGTATGGTTATGGCATAGTTGAACTACTACACCATATACATATATATATATATATATATACACTATATACGATTACTACTCTACTTGTGGACTCTATCATCATGTGAAATCGGAGAGTTGTTACTTCATTGCTGGCTGGCGTTTTGCTCTACTAAGCAAAGATTTTGATTTGCATTCACAGACTTGTTGCAACCGGCAACTGCCACTGCCACTGCAACAGAGTTGCCAGGCAAACATACAATTACGGCAATCAGTTTGAGCCATTTTCATTGTCAAGGCAGAGGCCACGACCGAACCCAAAAGGCGTTAATGGTGTTAACCAAATTGTATGCACTTAAAGAAATCAACGAGCGAGTTAAGAGCGCGGAACGGAACGTAGAAATAGAAGTCAAAAAGTTCTTGCAACATGTTTCACATACACTTTTATAACCTACAAAACAATTAAGTAATCAAAATATATTAAAAACGTATTAGTTTTTATGTTGAGAAGCTTATGAATCATGAGATTAAACTCTTAAGCTACGATAAGTTCGAGATTTAGTTTTATTGAAAGAAATTGAAACCAGGAACTTAGACTTCCACCATATATATATAATCAACTAGGAACTAATCTTAAATGAATCAAGAACTATATAAGCACAAACTTTAAAGATTTGATTAATAAAAAGCTGAGTTATGATCTGGTCACAGTTTATGAATCATGAGATTAAACTCTTAAGCTACGATAAGTTCGAGATTTAGTTTTATTGAAAGAAATTGAAACCAGGAACTTAGACTTCCACCATATATATATAATCAACTAGGAACTAATCTTAAATGAATCAAGAACTATATAAACACAAATTTTAAAGATTTGATTAATAAAAAGCTGAGCTATGATCTGGTTACAGTTTATGAATCATGAGATTAAACTCTTAAGCCACGATAAGTTCGAGATTTAGTTTTATTGAAAGAAATTGAAACCAGGAACTTAGACTTCCACCATATATATATAATCAACTAGGAACTAATCTTAAATGAATCAAGAACTATATAAGCACAAACTTTAAAGATTTGATTAATAAAAAGCTGAGTTATGATCTGGTTACAGTTGCTTTGCGACCTAAATAAACTTTCGGTTCTGATTTGAGTCCAAAATTTGTCTATTTCTTTTTCCTGACTTTGTTTTTTTTTGTGTGTGTGTTTTGTGGCTTTGTTGGCAATGCCACTTGCTTACCGTTACAAATACAAATTGGTGGCAGTTAACCGCAAACGCCACTCGCTCACTGATTATTTACTTTAATGAAATTACCGCCAACTGCGATACCATTCTCCGTCACGACCTTGTCACAGGAAGTTGAGCATTTTGTTAGCTGATCAAAATCGTATCGAGCTGAATGCGTTTCCGCCAAGCTTCAGCTGCTTCTTTCTTTGAACTCTTCTCCAACGCTCAAGTTGATTCATTGCCGCGTTTCACACGCAACACAGACAGACGGACAGAGGCAGACAATTCTCACTGTTAAGTTAATTGAAATCAAGTGCACTGTGGCCCTTTTGGCCTGGCTTGGCTCGAAATCTGGTCAATGGCCTCAGGCCAATGGCTCGCGTGGGTTAGATCACAACAAATTAAGTGCCTCAAGATATATAAATGTGTGTGTTTTAAGTTTTTTCTGTCATGGTCAATTAATCATAAACAGTTTGAAGTCAAAAAGAGTTTAAATGTCTGCGCTTTATTTTGACAAATTGATGTACGAGTTTTTTTTGTTTTTTTTTTTTGTCTGAGGGGCGTCTTTGGTGGGCCAGAACAAAGAGGCCAACCTAAGCACATTTATGGCCAAAAGAAGGCTGGATTCTAATTGTGTCGCCGTCGAAAGTTGGCCAACGAAACAGCTTTTGGCCAACCGAAACATGCATGCAACAAAACGAATCTGCATCGCCTTATCCTGCTTTGCCAGCGAGCATCGTGTGGGCCTGCTTAACCCGCAAGTTCGTGATCTCTAACTTGGCGTACTTGTTGCTCAAGTCTCTATGGAATTCCACAGCTACGCAGCAAACACACACACAACCACACACACTCACACACATGCTTAGTCACCAGTTTCTTCTTTTCCAAATCGGTCAATGGTCAGCGCTGTTGGCCAGTTGTTTGCCACGCAAATAAGCCAAGTTCGACTACAAAGTATGTATTGGTATGTCGTGTGGCTGGTACAGGTACTGCATACTGTAGAGTAGTAGTAGCTGGGTATATACTAAGTATAGCCTTTGCTATAAGTATATGCACAGGTAGATGCGACACCAACAACCGCAACAACAACAACAACAACGACAACAACGACAACAACGACGGCGACGGCGATGCTGTCAACGTGTTTGCATACGAAATATTTACGATCGCAGTCTTGGCCACGCCTACACTCAGCAAAAAAAAATGGGTGGTTAGCCTACAAAGATATTAGTTTTAAGAAAAACAAATATTTTATCTATTTATAATGAAAATAATTTTGAAAAATAATATTTTGTCTGTTTATAAAAAAAATATTTTCTCTATTTAAAATTAAAATATTTTTGAAAAAAAAAAATATTTTCTCTATTTATAAAAAAAATATTTTCTCTATAATTAAAATATTTTAAAAAAAAAAATATTTTCTATATTTATACAAAAAAATATTTTCTCTATTTATAATTAAAATATTTTTGAAAAAAAAAATTTCTATATTTATAAAAAAAATATGTTCTCTATTTATAATTAAAATATTTTAGAAAAAAAAAATATTTTCTCTATTTATAAAAAAAATATTTTCTCTATTTATAATTAAAATATTTTTGAAAAAAAAAATATTTTCTATATATATACAAAAAAATATTTTTTCTATTCATAAAAAAAAATTTTCTCTATTTATAATTAAAATATTTTTGAAAAAAAATATTTTCTCTATTTATAATTAAAATATTTTTGAAAAAAAAACTATTTTCTCTATTTATAAAAAAACTATTTTCTCTATTTATAATTAAAATATTTTTGTTTTGTTTGTAATTAATGAAGCAATAACATTGTCTAAATAAAATATTATTTATAAAACGAATATTAATGAACTTGCTTTTTCTTTCGTTCTGTCGCTTATAAATTTTCAGTTATGTTAAGAAAAAATTGTTGATTTATCAATAAAAGAAAATGTTCATCAATCCAAGAGCGAAAAGTTTGTGTTAACATTCTCGCAAAGTAAGATTTTAGTATTTCATAGTTGGACAAACTAAAAAATCGGATACTTGGTATTATTTTGTGCAGTGTACTGCCATCTTTCTCTGTGGTGTGTGTCGCATACCGTTGTGGAAATTGTGGCTGGCAAGCAGCTGATAAGCCGTGGCAAGAGTCGCCGCATCACTTGACATTGAACCTGGCCAAAATGTTAATTATATGCGCGTGGCTTAAACGCAGCCTGCTGCCAGCCTCAAATCTTGATTAAAGCTTCAACAGCTGAGATTGCCTCCGAGACGGCTGAGAGAGAGACTCTCTGTTGCTGCTGCTGATATCATCACAATCAACCCAAGCCAAGCCAAGCCAAGCCCGACTCAGTCATGCAATTAATACTTGAGCATAATGATGTTTTTTTTTTGTCCAGAAGATTCTTGGTCAAGTAGTCGATAGCTGTTAGCTGGCTTGGCCAGCTAATACAAGTTAATTAAGCAATAAAACCCGAAAATACAAAAATAAAATTAGCAAAAAACATTATAAAAATATATAAATATGCCATTTGACTTCCGCAAACTCACAAAATTTTACTAAAAAAAAACTCTTACTACCTCAAGCGCTTAATGCCTTTGTAATTGGTTATAAATTAAGCAATCAGTTGGACATCATCATAAGTTTTGGGGAATACAACGAGTTGAACAAATCAGCAAACAGGTAATGGGTAATGGGTAATAGGTAATGGGTAATGTAATGTGTCTTCTGACTTCAAATGAGAGAGTCTTCAATAAGCTAAGCCTCAAGTTCAATGACTGTGGCTTGGCTTATAAGAACTATCCTAAAGGTGCTTTATACACAGAAGTAGAAGTACGAAGATCGGGAAGTACTTTCAGTGGTGTCACTGGTCCAGCAGAAGAATCAGCACCAAGCAGAAGAATCGTTAAGCAGAAGAAATAAAACAACATCTGTGTCTTAAAGCATGTGAAAACAAGTAAGAAGGCTCTAGTCGAGAAATGCGGACTAGACTATACCCTGAACCCTATACGTAGTCAGTGCTGGCATGTTGGGTACTTGACTTAACTTCAATGCTCCATATCTCCGGTGTTTCTCAACCGATTTCAATAAAATTTTCACAGATTATCATTATTTCGTCTAATATTTCAAACTACATCTCAAAGTTTTCCAATTTCATGATATTGTTGTTATCGATCACATGTGTATATCAGAAACGGAAAGAGTTATCGAAAATTTGAAACAAACTTGTACTGCCTAGGGATTAGGCGAGCTTATGTTCCAAATCTGGAGTCTCTAGCTCTTGAACTCTCTGATATAGACGGACATGGCTATATCGACTTGGCTGATCAAGAATATATATACTTTATGGGGTCGGAGATGCTTCCTTCTGCCTGTTACATACTTTTGCACAAAACCATTATACCCTTTTTACCCATTTTCAATGGGTTCAGGGCATAAAAATCTGGCAATATCAGCTGCATACTGATTGCCGAAGATTTAATGCTCTTGCGAAAACGTGGAAGTTATGCGAGTACTTAAAAATCATATCCTCTCAAAACCCTTTGTCTTTCTTAACTGGCTGACTAACTGCTATGAATACACAGCCCAAACGATAAGATATAGCGATCTCATAGAATAGAAGATGAAGCTTAGGTAAGCACTAAAAACTGAATTACTCAAAAATCAGTTTCAAGTACATCAAAATTGAGCTCCAAGCTAATGAAAACGCAAAGATAATACAAATTTACTAACTACAAACTTTAATGAGCATAAAACACAAACTCGTCAAAGCAATTTCAATTCAATTAAGTAACAATAATACCCTTTACAAAGGGTACACAGCTACGAAATTGATTGATGAAAACGCCCCACGAAAGGCAGATCGAGAGAGAGAGAGAGTGGGAGAGAGGAAGGAAGAGTAGGAAGTGGAGACAGCAAAGCGACTTGAAAGTTTGACGTCTGCGTTTTTGGTGTGGCTTATAAAATAATGATTATGTGTTGCGGCTACCGCAGATTGAAGACATCGACGACAACAAGCTGGCAACAAGCTGGCAACTGGTCGATTAACTTGGCCAAAAGTTGGAGTGAGACCAGCGAACCAATCGAGCGAAAAGCCGTTCGAGCAATCAATCGACCTTGAGCTTGAATTAAAACTTGAACTTGGGCAGTGTGAGAATTGCATAAGCTGGCCTGAACGATGAATGCGTTTTACAAACACGCCGAAACAAGTTGGTAACAAGCCTAAAAACAATTGCCATTTAACGTTGTTAACATTTCTCAACGTTTTCATATGTTATGATGCCCAATGGCACTTGTGAAGTATTCGAACATGTTGTTGGACTCTTTAATGTTTTTTTTTGTTTTATTTATCATGGCTATGTTAGGTACGCGATTGATTTATTGGATGTAGATACAAATGTATTTCACAGATACACTACTTACGAATCGAAAGAGTGTTGAGTCATGTGTGTGTGAGTTAGGTACCATTAGAATGGGAACAATTCAATTACTCAGAGCTCAGAATGCTGAAGACAAAGTTTCCCAAAGCTAAGTTCATTAAACTCGAGTGTTTGCTTGCCTAACTTGTTGTGCGTGTGTGCGAGTCTGTGTGAGATCTGGCTATAATCAGTTAACAAACTTCTCTCTTTTTTCGTTCTTTCATTCACGAAAAAAAAACGTTTTTCTTTCAGCTGTTTTCCATATCGAACATTGTGTGGCATGTGTTAATGAAAATTCCAAGAAGTCAACGCTACCAAATGTGGGTCAACAAGAATGTGTCCCACTTGGTCTCTATGCATGTACTTTTCCTAATACCCTTTGCCAAGGCGCTATTCAAATTCAAGAGAACAACAACTAGTTAATAGTTTTGTTGCTTTAGAGGTCAACAGTTGGGCAGTTGGGTTTGCAGCTAGAAGCTAAAACAATAAATCAAACTAAGAGGTTAGAGTATCAGGAAATTGTATTTTTTCTCTGTCTTCGACTGCATTTTTGGGTTGTTTGCCATTAAGTTTTGAGTGTGTTGTTGTTGTGTCGTTAAATATAGTATGTACATGGTTTATTTTAATAGCTGCACCTTCTAACGTTATTTCTGTTAAAGTTAACACCTCGTTTCATAGCAGATGCATCGCTCGCTCGCTCGCCTGATGAAATCTGTGTCGGGCCCACCCATCCATCCATCTATGAACGTGAAACGACTTTATTTATGGCCATGGGTCAGCATTTTTCTTTATTTCAGTAACTGTCTGTCTGACCCTCCTCTCTCCCTCTCTCTCTCTCTCTTTCTGTCAAATGACATTTTTGCCTTAATTTCAATTTCAATTTAAATGGAAACGCATGACTCAATTGAATATTTTCGGACACAACCCCAACGCATTTCGCATGCCAAAGTAATTGAATATATTTTGTGTTCGGTTTTTTTTTTTTTTTCTCTCTTTATTTGCAGACCTTTGATGGGATGAACCCGGGTTGACCACCCCTGACCCCGGACAAGAGTCGGTGCAACTGTTTTGTTGCCAGCTGATAGCAATTTGTCACAGTTCGGCTTTAATTAGTGCAACGTCAGTGCACTCAGCGAACCAAGGATGAACTTAGCCAGGAATATTTTTCTCCCACAAAAAGTGTATACAAATAATTTCCCTTAAGCTAAATCTGCTTGTGGTAGTAAACTTACATACATGCCCCTAATTTCTGCAAGTGTATGCCAAAAATATCGACAAATGCGTCTAAGCCCACGCATCTATGTGCAAATTTATGGCCTGCATAATCGAAACAGACACATGTGAATATCCTCGTACCAAAACAGTGGGGGCAGCTGTGGATTGTGTATTGGATGGACTTTGTGGTTGAGCACTTAGATATAGTACTTAGTGGGAGCAAAGAGCCTAAATGTAATTTATGTTGACATAATAAACCACTTACCGGCTTGCGTTAAAGCTGGCAGCAACATCAGCAGCATGGCCAGTAGAGACACCAGCTCCTCGAGTCCCAGCGGACTCGAACGTTTTCTTGTCATGACTTTGCTTGTCTGTGTAACTGCAATAGAAAGAGAGAGAAAGAGATGGATAAGAATGAGAATGAGAATTTAGTATTTTTGACGATTGATCCATTAGAGACGGAGACGACGCAACGTTTAATCCTTAACAAATGACAAACAAACAATCAAATCGAGCCACAATATGTTTCTTAAACGACGCCACTTCATTAAAAAAGCATGACAGGACACATGTCCATGCAACCTCACAAAAAAAAATCCGTTTCTTTTCTTGTATTTTTTTTTGAAATTTTTTCAATAGCCTCGACAAAAGCAATTTACGTGCACAAACAGCAAAGAGGAATGGCAGGAATGTTCCCGAGTGTGTGTGTGTGTGTTGACAATTGAGAAGAGCCACAACCACCACCACCACCACCACCATAAGCACCATAACCACCCTCTCTAGCCGGCCTGCTCCCCTCCAGCCCTCTGACTGGCTGTTTTTCTTCAATTGTTTGCGGAAATCACTTGTTTGCTGATTTGACAGATGTGCAATTTTCCCTGACATGGCAGACTCCACGACCCCATCTTAATACCTACAAATACCTAAAGGTCCATTTATTTTTAGTTCCTGTTTAGTTTGGCTTTTCTGTTCTCTGATTGAAAATGTCAGAAACAGGACCAAAAAAAAGTTGCCCAACTTGAGCCCCAGCTATAATTAGCTTGGAGGCATATCACAGCATATCGCTTGACATAACTGTATCCCATATATACATATATATATTTACTTGTACTTAGCACATAATGCCAGCAACAACAATAAACAAAGCAAAGTGTCCTTTTTCTCGTTTCATATTTTCATTTATTAGCCAAGTTTCAGTCCTTTTATGCGCCTTTAATCAAGTCCCTGGAGATGCAACACGTGAGTGCGATACCATATTAACATCAATGGGCAGGGGCGTGGTGCTGAGGGTGTTAAGACGATGCCAAGGGTGCGCGGGGCGTGCATGCGTAAGTTTTGTTTTTTCACAAAAAAAGCTATAAAAATAATAACAAGCCACAGCAAGCACAATGGGATAAATGTCTTGAGTTTTAGCTTAGATTTATGATGATTTTAGAGAACAAAAGCAATTTGTACATTTGTTGGTACATTTGTACCAAACGAAAAGTTCGTATCGTATTTAAATACGATAAGAATTGAATGAAACTTTGCTGCCATTCTCCCGCTCTCATATGAATTTATCGATAAATTTGATACTTTTCTGCCAATATGCCACCTAGTTTTGTTCTTCCATGTGTTGGGGGTCACGTTGAGGCTGCTCTTCTATTGAAATAATTTTAGAGAACATAAATCTCATAATGAAACGCACAAAAACCAATTTGTACATTTGTTGGTACATTTGTACCACACGAAAAGTTCGTATCGTAATTAAATACGATAAGAATGGAATGAAACTTTGCTGCCATTCTCCCTCTCTCATATGAATTTATCGATAAATTTGATACTTTTCTGCCAATATGCCACCTAGTTTTGTTGTGGGGGGTCACGTTGAGGCTGCTCTTCTTTTGAAATAATTTTAGAGAACATAAATCTCATAATGAAACGCACAAAAACCAATTTGTACATTTGTTGGTACATTTGTACCACACGAAAAGTTCGTATCGTATAAGAATGGAATGAAACTTTGCTGCCATTCTTCCTCTCTCATTTGAATTTATCGATAAATTTGATACTTTTCTGCCAATATGCCACCTAGTTTTGTTGTTCTTCCATGTGCGGGGGGTCACGTTGAGGCTGCTCTTCTTTTGAAATCTGAGTGGTATTCTTGCAGCTGCGTCTTTTGGGGGCACAACCGGCAGTAGCACAGACTGTGGCAGAGGCAGCGGCAGCGGTGTCGTTTGCTCGCTAACGAAATAAGCAAATAAAATGAGCTAATGCCAGAAGGCAGAAAAAAGACACAGAAATAGAAACAGAAACAGAAACCAGGGGGCTTCTCATCATAAATGCGCGAAATGTGCTCATTAAAATGCAAGCTCACCCCCCAACCACCCTCCCCATCCTCCTTCTCGTAGCAACCTGCCGAAATGGGGACTAGAGAGTCTGTCGAAGTCAAAGTTAGAGCTCTGAAGTTGAAGTTGGAGTTGGAGTCACAAATCCCGGGAGCCACAAATTGCATTGGCTGCGTGCTGTGTCGACAGCGGCAAGAAAGTAAGCAATCGACGACGATTCAATACCCTTTCGAAGCACAAGAACAGACAACTTTGGCTAGAGTATCAACGACATGTTGCATGCAACAAAGACGAATGCTCGACTCTCGATCAACTTGAAAGATTGCTCCATGGAGATGTTGCAGCCTGCGAGACTTTGATGACGAGTTGACATGACGAGCGACAATAACAATAATGATAATCTCACACAAGCCAAGCTCATGATAATGATGATGATGACGATGATGACGATGATTGTTGCTGTTGCTGTTGTAGCAACAATGTGTTTTGATGTAGCTGACTCTGACAACGGAAGCGACACAAACTGGCTATTAGTTGTTGGCCAAAATGGCACTTGTTCTAAAGCTATTAGCAACAGGCAGCAGGCACCATGCAACATGCGCCTTGTTGCTGTAATTATGCTTCTAGCATTTGTTGTTCTTGGTTAAATGGCAACAGGCTGCCAGCATTCAAGAGTATTTGGGTTAAGACCAAATAAAGGGGTGGTCAGAAGCCAGCTGGCCAAGTGTGTGACACAAATTCAATTTGTGAATGAAGCAGCCAAAAGTCAAGAGAAAAAACAACAACAACAACAACTTTTACCCATTGCCAATTGCCCAAAACAAGGCGCACGCGAGAGAGTAAGTGAAGAAGAATGGCAAAATAGAAATATCGGTCATGGGAAATTTGCAGAATAAGCATAGAGAGACTCTAGGGCCAAATGGCAATATATCATCATCAGCTGCAACAACAACAACAAGCTGGCAACAAGCAGCAGCTAGGCCAGTTGGGCTAGGCTCTTGACCAACAATGGATTGTCGTTGATATGCGTTATGAACAATGCATGCAGGCAGCAGGCAACAAGTTCTAGTACGTTCAGGGGCGTAGTCAAGGCAAGCTAAAGTTATGAAAATGCAAATAAAATGCATTTTAAGTAAACTTTTTAGTTTTGAAATGAAAATGAATCAAATATCCAAGTTACCAACCAAATCAAAGTTCTTCACTATAAAAAAAAGTTGTATCGTATCGTAACTAGCAACTGCTCCTTTTTTTTATGCATTTTAAGTAATCTATTTAATAATTGAATTGCAAATTTTAAGGACAATGAATGAAATATCCAAGTTACCAACCAAATCATAGTTCTGCACTATAAAAAAAAAGTTGTATCGTATCGTAACTAGCATCTGCTCCTTTTTTTGCACAACGCCCATGACTGGCAACAACTTTAAAAGTCATGCGTGAAGTAAATGCAAATGTTTGCGCAGCCGTCTCCCGAGCATGGTGGGCAAAAAAAGAGGAAAAAAGAACACCTCTGGGATTGGAATGGTAAGCTTACAAAAGGGTAAGCACTGGACAGCCAACTGTTAAAGGTTGAAAAATTACACACACACACACACATGCACACACACAGGGGCTTCAACTCAATCCATTGTTATTGTGTGGTTGATATTGTGAGCATGCGTGGCTGCCAGTGTTGCCGTGCGCCAAGCGCACTACTAATATAAATGTACATTGCATAGAAGAAATGCACACACAAAAAGAATGAAAGAATAAAAAACGATAAAGAAATTTACATTTTACAAAGGCGCTGGCGGCCTCCAATGGAGGGTGGGAAAATTTTCGCATGCGCAACATTTTGACAGTTGCAGCAGGGAAAAGAGAGTAGAAGACTTGACTTCTCGTTAGCATATGTATCAAAAGGTGTCTCTTGTCATCGAAACTGCGAGAGAGAGAGAGAGAGAGAGAGAAAGATATAGCTGTCTGTCTATTGTTGTTGTTGTGGTTGTTGTCTGTGCTTCTGACAGTTGTTCTGCATCTAAAGATTTGTACCATGACCCACAAATATACTTTGGCGCACGCATCTCTAACTATTCAATGCGACCCAGCGTCGAGTCGACCGCCGATCGATGCCACAAAGAACTCCAACTGCCTCTGTTTTGTGTGTTGACGGCTTTTGGCTTTTGTTCAATGGCAATTTGCAAGCGACTGCAACAGTGTGTGTGTGTGTGTGTGAGAGAAGTATGCTTTGCTTTAATTGGATTCTACTGTGAGTGGATTCTGTTGGCTGTGGTATCAAATTGACATTTAGCACACAAGAAGAACAAGCGAATCCGAACTCAGTCCATACTGATCGGCAGAAGCAACATCAAAAAGCTACAGCAGCAGCTGGCTGACCTAACCTCATGCGTTGTACACAGGCAGGCAGCAGCAGTGGAAGAAGAGAACTGGGCAAGGAGATGGACGTTGGTACACAGAGAAAAATAAGGCGTTAAGCTTCTCAAAGCTCATTTCAAGTAAAACAAACAAAAAAAATAATGTATCGTATCACACTTACGATAACAAATTTAAAATCCTCATTGAACTTACGATAGAGAAAATAAAAACTCTTATGTCGTATAACACTTTTGATTTTAGTTCAGATCATATACCACTTACGATACTAAAACTTAAATGTTCACGTTTCACATTAACATACAAATTAATCGAGTTTCGTCAAACCCGAAACTGTCATACTTTTCTCACTGTGCATGTGCCGGTGGGATGGAGTGAAAAGAGAGGTGGCGAAACAATTGACATGGTGATGGTATCCGCATCTCAGTGTTGCCAATTGCAATTGCCTGGCTTATCGTATTACACTTTGATTGCTGTTTTTGTTTTCGTTGTTGTTGTTGTTTGGCGTTAATTTGGTTTTGTGTGCTTGGACAGCCATTTAACGGTGCAAATTGCATTGCATTTTTGTTCTTGCTGCTGCTTCTGTTGTTGTTGTTCTTTTTTCCAGCCGCCAATTTGGCCGACTTGTTGCCTTCTTGTTGCCAACGTCAAAGTCAATCGTCATAAATCCACAAATTGCCTTCAGGGCACTAACACCTCACACAAGTGTGTGTGTGTGTGTGTTTCTATTGGCCAATAAACGCGCATAGTTCTAGCCAATTGTTAGCCCAAATTGCTTGTGGCTTGAACTTGCAGAACCTAGAACACAAATTGCTGCAACATTGTTTTATTTTTTTTTTTTGCAATCGAAATTTAAACAAATTTCAAAAACCATCAAGAAAGTTGAACTTTTACTGTAGCCTACTACAAAGTGTTGGTTAGAAGTACCGTTAGAAGATCCACATTTTTTTTGCAATCTGAGATCAGTATATAAAAGTATTGTTTTTGTACCTAAAATTTGTATGTATCGTAAAAACATACGATAGTAAAATTTAAATTCTCACTTGAAGATCGTTTATCACTTACGATAGTGAAATTTTTATTTGAGTACGGAGTACAAAAAATATTATATCGTATGTGGCTTACGATAGTGAAATTTAAGTTTTCATCATTTACGATAGCAAAATTTCATTTTTTGGTACTCTAACCTGTGCAATATTCGCAGTTTTTTTTTTGTGTTATTATTTTTGCGCTGAATGTCATTTGTATGTAAGTCCAATGAACTTGGTTTGAACTATTGCTCACTACAGAGTCGCAGACACACACACACAGTTCATGTGGAACTTAAGTTGGCCTTACAAATGATCGACCTTGCAACGAGCAGCAACAGCTATCTGCCAATTGAGGCGAAGGAGTTCGTTTCGGCATTTTGTTGAGTGCAGAAAATTAATAAAGCTTTTTGGCCGCCGTTGCGCACGATCCACAAACATAACGGTCTCTAGAGTGGCTAAGCCAGGCCAGGCCAAGCCGCGCAAACATTCAAACAGGCAAACAACAAGCAAACAAACAATCGCGCCAAATGTAAACTATGCCTCAGACAGACGACTATCAGAAATGAAGTTGAAGTCGAAGTCGAAGTCTTTGGTCTTTGTCCAAGTCTGTTGCGCTATCTCGCTCATATTGCAGGACTGAGTCACTTGTCAGCGGCGACGATGGCGACAATGCGGAAGCTGCTGCTGCTGCTCAAGATGCCTGGCACGACGTCGACAACAACAACAGCAGCATGCCCAGTGCCGCCAACGCCAAACAACCAACAACCAACAACTCCAACTGCAACTCGTTGGCAATTTGCCATTTTGGTTTGGCCAACACTTGAACTGGATTAGTTGGCCTGGCTGCTTTGATTTGTGACAAATCTTGATGCAAGAAGCTACCGTGTGCTGCTCGCCTGCAGCATGCAACAACACACACACACACACACAACACTATATGTATGTGAGAGCGTGTGTGCAACTGTTGCAACTGTTTGTGGCTGGTGTTGGGTCAGCTTTTGCAGATCGTGCGCTGATTTTTTTATTTCGCTTTTTTGGTTTGTCATAGTTGTTGCTGCAGTTGTTGTTGTTGGTGTTCTTTGTCACAAATTTCTCTTTTTCTTGGGGTCAAGTTTGTTGCTAGGCAGAAGCGTTCTAGTTTCACTCGTGCAACAAACTAAAACAACTGCAGCTGCACTCACTTATTTTTTATGTCCCCTGACTAATGGCCCAATGTTAAGCTTCTGCTCTAGCTTCGTTTTCTTTTTTCTTTTTAATTAGTAGCTATAAAACATGGCCAAGAAGCTCGTAATTGCCACTTTGACCCGGGTCAGGTGTTCTTTAAAGTTTCCTTAGCTGGTGGGTGGATTGTGTTCAAAACCGGAATTCAACACCTATATCTCTTAAGGCAGTTTAAGTAATTGATTTTTATCTTTATTTCGCCATAACACTTCGGCTTAAAGTCGATTTCTGTTTGATATACATATTTCGCCTTAGGGTACAGTTTGTTTAAATCTTTTTTTAAGACTCTTAAGACTCTTTAAAGATCAAAGCGCAAGTTCTTATTCTTTAATTGAAAACTAAAGGCGTTCGGAAACGCTTTCGAGTGTTTTACGGCTTGCTTAAAGCATATTTAAGAGAAGCTTCAAACTTGAATCATTAAATCCTAAGTTTAAATGCATTGAAAATGTGTTCTCTCATTCTAAAATCGGTTCTTTGAACGAGTTTTCAAAGTAAATAAATCGAGTATCAACCTCTATTCCTACTCTACATATATGATGAGCTCAAACAATAAATCCAAGTTAGCCAATAGCTAATATAGCATAAATTATTCCTAAAGATCCAAAGGTTTTCTTTTTCCTGATTCTTGTCTAATAATATGTGAAATTATCCCGAATCCTGGTAGAATTAAAATATAAATTTCAGGGTGACCAAAATATATAATATATAATATAATTCATATAATATATATGAAGTGTTTAAGTTTCGATCTGTTAATAATATAGTAATTGATCCAGCTAAATAAAAATCTTAAATGAAAAGAAGCTTAATATACTTATGTTTAACAAGTAAGAAGGCTGAGAAATCCCAACTAGATTATACCCTGAACCCTAATACTATACACATACAGTCAGTGCTTGCAAGTACTTGACCTATCTTCAATGCTCCATAACTCCGGTGTTTCTCTACCGATTTAAATAAAAAAAAATCGTAGATTGTTATTATTTCGTCTAATGTTTCAAACTGCATCAAAAAGTTTTCCAAATTCAAGATTTTGTTGTTATCGATCACATGTGTATATCGGAAACGGGAAGAGTTATCGACGAGAAGATGCTATATCAACTCGGCTGTTGATGCTGATCAAGAATATATATACTTTATTGGGTCGGAAATGCTTCCTTTGCCTGTAACATACTCTTTCACAAAACCGTTATACCCTTTTTACTCATTTTCAATGGGTTAAGGGTATAATAAAGGCATTCGGGAAAGCTTAAAACTGTTTTACGGATGGCTCAAAGCATATAATATTAATATATTAAGAAGCTTCAAACTAAGACTCATTAAATCTTTAGTTTAAATGCATCAAAAATGTGTTCTCTCATTCTAAAATAGAATCTTTGACATGAGTTTTGCAAAGTAATCAATTGAAAAATCTTACACTTGATTGATTCCATTTCTTAACTGTACTGAAAAGAAGCTTAATATACTTATGTACAAATATAAGTTAGGGGGTCGCGAGAAGCACTTGTTAAGTCTACGTGTTTGTTAATATGAAACTGGCTTTTTTCAAAGATAACAACAATAAGAACAACAAGTGCTAAACTTTTTATTGACGCCCACACGTATCGGGTTGTCCGAGTGTTATACAACATAAAAAAAATTGAATTCAATTTGCAAATTTCGAGCAATACAAATTGAAAATAGAAACAGAAACAGACTTGGTTTTGGCCACGATGTCGAAACTGGTTCTAATTATGCCAAACTTTGCTCGCTCTCTCTCTCTCTCTCTCTCCTGCACAATTACAATAGTAAGTAGTTTGCCCAGAAGCCAAAAACAGTTAGTTAAATCGTAAACGTTTTTCGTTGCGGTTTTTGGGGTTCGACTACGTGATTTGTGAGCACAAATGTATGCAAAAGTGGTTCGGTTTTTTCTGGTTCTTCTCATTAATATGATTACTCATGACTTTGTAATTTGCAAATCGTTTAAAACAAGTGAAGTGTGTGTATGCCAAAAATCATTGATGGAGCGGCGATGATGATAATGAGGATGATAATGATGATGATGTTGATGCTACAGACTACAGACTAAATGTGGAAATGCCCGGATACGAATTGAAGAACAACAACGATTGAATTATGTGTATATATATATAGATTTTGAGTATCGTGATGTCATTTTGGTTTCAATCTGCAAGTCAGCAATGATCATGAGAACTAAACTGACTCATTGATTGGCCATGTACACCTATATATTGGATAGAGTTGTAAAACTTATATCTATGTTGTTGTTCTTCTTGTTGTTGTTGTTGTTTGTAGTCCCTACTCAAAACGCCGTTCGAGGAATTCACTTGACTTGGAGGCTAAGTCTAATGCCTGGTGCAACCAGGAAATGCCAATCAATGCACAAATATGCGTTCATATAGACGCACACCAAAAGAGAGAGAAAGAGGGTGACAGAGGAAGGGAGAGGAGGAGCAGAAACTCTAGACTCTAGAGTTACGAGCCGCAACAGTCGCGGCAAAACAAATAAATTAAAAATTGCATTAAAATGTAGACAAAAAGTAGGAAAAAGAAATAAGAAAAGACTTTTGCCTTTTTCAGCTGTTTTCACCAACAACAACACAGTCTGTGTAGCTCGTCCTAGTCAAAGACTAGCCATAGCCAGCCGGTTCGGTTCGGTTCAGTTCAGTTCGGTTCGGTTTGGTTTGTAGCTATGGGCAGGGTTCAAAGCTGCGCCTGTCAACTTCAAATCGCACGTTTTTCTACGCGCTACAAAGTCAACGTCTTCGTCGTCGTCTTCTTCTTGTTTCTGTCTCCTAAGCAGGCTCTCTACTAGTCATAGTCATAGTCATAGTAGTAGTTGTAGTTGTAGTTGTAGTTGTAGTTGTACTTCTTTGGGACGGACATTGCAAAATGTGCTAAAATATGCACAAACAGCTAAGGAACGCGACGTCGCAGGCGACAAAGATGAGCCACCAAAATGTCTAAGGCAAACAGAATAGCTAGAAGTTAAAGCTAAAATAGTTTAAAGCTGTTAGCAAAAAGTTAAAACTGTTTTTATAAGCTATTTGATCTAAAAACCACTTAGAAATTGCTTTGCAAAAATTAAAAATATGAAAAAATAAGAAAAGAAAAATATATAAAAAATATTCAAAATTTAAAAAAAAAAAAACAAAAAAAAAATATTTTTTCGTGGTTTTGGCAATATGAACAATATTTAAAACTATTTAAAACACAAAAAAAAAATATTTTACTTTTGATTTTAGCTAAAAAAAATGCTAAATTTGTGATATATTCTTATATAAACTGGTCACACTTTCATCAAAAAGTTAAAACAGTTTTTAGCTAAAAATCACTTGGAAATTGCTTAGCAAAAATGAAATATATGAAAAAATAATAAAAGAAAAATATTTAAACAATATTCAAAACTATTTAAAATTATTTAAAAAATATTTTTTCGTGGTTTTGGCTATATGAACAATATGCAAAACTTTTTAAAAATATATAAAAAAAAAAAATATTTTACTCTTGATTTTGGCTAAAATAAAAATGCTAAATTTATGATATATTCCTATCCAGCATAAAAGCTATATTAACCTTTAACTCCAAACATTTGTTCGAAAGTTAACGTCAAATTACCTTCAATAAGCTTAAACAAATATTTTACTTTTGGTTTTGGCTAAAAAAATGCTAAATTTATGATATATTCTTATATAAGCTGGACACACTTGCAGCATAAAAGTTTCCTTAACCTTTAACTCAAATCAATCTATAGCAATTATACTTCAAATTACCTTCAATAATCTTAAACAAATATTTTACTCTTTGTTTTGGCTATAAAAAGGCTAAACTCCAAACAATCTTACGCAATTAAACTTCTAATTACCTTTAATAAGCTTAAATAGTAAATTTAACATCAACTCCGTTTTTGTATCAGTACAATACTAAAAGTAGCTATAAAATAGCCAAAGTAACAACACTGTCGCATTGCAATGCAACTCTGGCCACACTCACATGAGGTGGGACGCCGCTCAGCATACATACATACATACATATATGAGTGAGTGTTTTAAATCATGCTGCCTGCCAAAGTCATGATTCATATACCGTTAGCTGCTCATTTCCACACAAATAAAATGCGCCGAAAAGGAACAAAAAATAGCCAAAGGCAGCTAGTCAGTCTCTCCTCTGTCTCTCTCGCTCACTGTATCTCTCTCTTACTCTGTCTCTGTACACTTGAGAAATAATTCAAAAGATGAACGGCCCAAACGGCGCCTAGAGGCAACAAGTTCGACAGCTTCGTCAGATCGTATACAACTCGATCCAAAAGAAATAGCGCAGGTGTTGACCACAAGCCAAAATGTTTTAGCAAAGTTTAAACAAAGATAAGAGAAATATAATATACACACAAAAGTTAATCATAGAAATGTTTTGAAAAGTTGAAAATTTGTACACGTTTCACTAACGCATATAATTAAAATGATGCGCCATCATTAAGAGATGAACGTGAGATTTGGCTGGGCCAAGAAAGTATCTCAAAAGTTACGCTTTTTATTTTAGGCCAGTTTTCACTTTTATTTCTGTTTGTGTGTGGAACAAGTTTATTTGTTTTGTGTCATGTAATGCAAATGAAAGTGTTAAAGCGACATTAACAATTTGTTGGAAAGGAAAGTGTTTAGGCCTGTTTTATTTTTATATTTTTTGTGTTTTGAGAAAGGGTTCTTAAGTCAAGAAACCCTTACGTTCATTGCACTTTCAACTTGGGGGTTAAATGAACATTAAACATTGCTTCCGCGAAATGTTTGCTATGAATTTTCATGGCTGTCATCTATTTTTTTTCGGCTATTAAAAAAAAAAGTAAAACAAAACTTAACTAGTTTTTTGTAACGTTGCGGGTTCTTAGAACTCTCCGGCACTTGGGTTTTTTTTTTTCTCTAATTAAAGAGCATGTCCGGTATACTATATATAGGCGCCCACAGCTGTTGAACTATCTTGGAACCTTTTTTTTCCCGCTTCATAGTTAGTCATTAAGTGTTTTGAAGCGTGTCTTAAATTGGTGGAATTTTTGTGCATTAAATAAAACTCTATTTCAAGTTAAGAACCTTACAAAGAGCAGAGAAAAATACTTGAGATAAGTAAGGTAGAAAGCTGGAATAAAACTAGATTAAATATTTAAAGAATTAAAGCGGAAATTTTAAGAACTTGACAAAAAAAATAAAAAAATTTCACTGGCAAAAACCATTTCAAATTGCTTTAAGGCCTTAAGCCGTCTAACCTAATATTGGTGGCACAAACCCCAGCTAAGGCAGAGCTTTCATGCCACCGCGCGTTGCATATTAACTGGAGTGATTGATGAAGTGCCAGAATTTTGGCAGACAGGGATCAGAAGCTGCCACATGGGGCAGATTGAGTAACCAGCAAGCCTAATAAACTTATTTTCGAGTAACATGTTTCCCATTTTTCGGGGGTGGGCGTTGGCAATTTGCGCATATTAAAAAGAAATTTATTTTCGTCATTTTTAATGCAATTTATTAGCGCCAGCAAAATTGGCTTCAAATTGATTTTTTCACAACGGAAAAAAAAGAAGTAAGAAAGCTGTAGTCGAGAAAACTTGAGTAGACTATACCCTGAACCCTATTCTATACGCATACAGTCAGTGCTTGCAAGTATGTGTGTGTAAGCGCATACTGAATACTTGACTTAACTTCAACGCTCCATATCTCCGGAGTTTCTCAACCGATTTCAATAAAAGTTTCACAGATTCTCATTATTTCGTTTCATGTTTCAAACTCCATTTAAAAGTTTTCCAAACTCAAGATTTTGCTGTTATCGATCACATGTGTATATCGAAAACGGAAAGAGTTATCGAAAATTTGAAACAAACTTGTACTGCCTAGGTATGAGGCGAGCTTATGCACCAAATCTGGAGTCTCTAGCTCTTAAAGTCTCTGATATAGACGGACATGGCTATATCGACTCGGCTGATCAAGAATATATATACTTTATTGGGTCGCAGATGCTTCCTTCTGCCTGTTACATACTTTTGCACAAACCCATTATACCATTTTTCACCCATTTTCAATGGGTTCAGGGTATAATGAATTGCTGACATTTCACATATTGAAGTTTAACCAAAAAAAGCAACCAATATCAACTATATATTTTATGTTATGCAATGCCTGACATTTTCAAATAAATATATATATCGAGTTGAATTTGGTTTTTCATTGTCAAATGTGTCTGGACACAACGAAAAAAACGAAAAATAAAACATCTGCCTGTCCAATTGTAAATGGCAGAACATTTATTTTATTTCATACGTAGTTGAGTTTTCATTGTTTATTAACTAAAGTCTGTCCGTTCTCTGTCTATATATAGATGATTCTGGTTTTAATTGAAAGCTTAAAGCTGTGTGTGATAGAGGGGGGTTGTGAGGGGGGGGGGGGGAAGGCGTGTTGGGGTTGAGAGAGACACTTCAGGGCAATGGAGTCAAGTATGCAAACAATGGAAAAAGCGGCAAGCGTCGGAATTTGCCACAAGCATAAGGATATGCCAACAGGACACACACACAGGAGACAACGAACGTGGCTGATGACACGGACTTCAATAATGAGCGCCATATTGTTGTTGTTGTTTTTGTGATTTAGGGAGGCGTCTGTGCATGAAAGCCAGTCAACATCGCTCTTTGTTCAAAAAGCAACAAGACTGCACTTGAAAAAATGAATGCAGGTTTTGGTTAAGCAAATTCAAGTAGAAAAAAAAAACGATAATTTATTGTAAAAGAGCTTTCATCAACTAACTTTTCTGCATTATTCGTTTTATCAAATTGCTTTAAGATAAGCGTATTTATTTTTATGCAAGTTGGACTATACTTTAGTACTATAAACAAATAAATACAACAACACATTTTTCTCCGAGTGATTAAATTGCTTACGTTCTTTGCTTGGCTTGTGTGGGGCACACTCGAGCTGAGCTGAGGAGGCACGCACCTACCTGAGAAGCCGCACTTTGGCTGACTTCAAGGCAATTTTTGCAACTGCAACTGCTGCTCCTGTTTTTTTTCTTCTGTTGCTGCATAAATTAGAGGCTGGCCCCGCCCCTTTAAACTTCGCTCAACGCTCGGTTGCATTTCATGCTACCTTTTTGTTGCGACTCAATTTGACTTGACTTTATTGTTTGTGCGCTCTTAAATTATTTATTTATGCAAATTGAAGCAGTTAAATCTGAGCAGCCGCCGCAAAAAAACAAAAAAAAACTTCAGCTGCAATTTGTTTGCCAGCCAATTTATCGCTGCATACTTTTATGGGCAACGCCAAAGTTCTGATGTCTCAATTGGCAATGCAATTGTTCTCATTTACATACCTGCAAAACAGAGAAGAACAAGCAGATAGGGTATTAGTTATGGCATAAAGTAATTAATAATGCTTACAGCTAGCAGTTTTTAAGTGTTTTCGGTTTCAGTCATTAGCTCATATTAAGCCAAAAGCGTGTTAAAGATCTGTCGAATAAGCAAAACCATACTTAGAGTAGAAAACAAGAGTCCACGTTCACGTATTTGGGTCAACAACAAATACAACTAAAACTTGTGCCAGAACAGCAACAAAGAAACATACAGCAACTACGTCATATGGGTCTTGCATTTGGTTTAATTGATTTGATTAACATTAAATACATAAATATGTATATTGTCCAAGTTATATTTGGGCTGCAAACTTTCTGTTTTCCAATCAAATGCAAAAAATGCTTAAAATCATAAACGAATCAATTCCAAATGGGTTAAACAGAAGCAAAATGAATATGGATTTCAATATTTAGTATGTTTCTATAACAAAACTTTTCAGAAAGAGAGTTGAAAGTTAGCTAAACGAATATTAATTTTAAGTTTTATTTGCGATAACTTAACTTTATTGAAATATATATTTCTGCGTGACTAAACACATGCCATAAATCAGCAAATCAAAGAGCAATAAATCATAAAAGAAAGAAAAAAATGTAAAATAAAATCGAACTTAAAGGCAATAAACTATAAGCTTTAGCTGCTTGAAATCCGATAAGATAAAATGCCCATCTAAGCCAATAAATCTGTGTAATCAATCTCTGCAAACTGATCTAAAGAGAAAGTATTTTTTTATTCGTTTTTTAGGACAGCATTTAGGATCGTTTTTTTGGTGTATACAGCAAAGACGAACCCAGCATTCATTAAGCCAAAAAAAAGTAACTGTTCTTGAACATTTTATTGCTTATTTACTTGAGGCATATACAATAGAAATTAATTTCATTCAAGAAACGCAAACATCTTCGAAAAAAAAAAACCCAAAAGCAGCAACAGCAGCAACAGCTCATTGCCAATGCCAAATACCACATTGGCCACGAAGCTCCCTTCCCTCTTCGCCCTCCACGGTTCACAACGAGTTTGTAAGGGAACTTGAGCTTTTGCTGATTTCTTTAGCCTATTCAACGGATAGCTCTCGTCGACTCTGCGCATATTTTGCTTTTTCTCACAAAAGAATTTCTCGTCTCTGGTTCGAGGCGTTTTTGGCCAGCATTTGAATTAATATATGCCCAGTTTTAACCAAAGATATACGATTTCAAATACTTGTTGAACCTATTTATTTCTTTTTGGTGGCTTAATTGTTATAACTGTTATGGCCCGATTCGTTGTGACAGCAAATAATTGGCCACAAATAGCTCGAAATTACACTAACCAACTGTATTCGATATATATATTTATGGAGTTTATTCATTGACACCTTGACCGCATTGGCTTCATTGAATTACAACCAATTATGCCTGTCCGGAGTCTGGCCTTATTGGCCATTATGAACGCGCATTTTAAGTGGCATGCCGAAAGGGCTTTCAAAGCTAGGCGTTGGCCATTTAAACTCCAACAATAAATATATATAATTCTAACACAGTTTTTGGGGGGCTTTTCATAATGGCAAAGTGCATGCTGATAACATGCTGATTACCAACATTACGTATACGACACGAGTGCAAGAGCTGCAAACCTGGTAAGCTGGTAACTGTGTCGTTATGCTTTGAAAACGTGGCCCATTAGCCGCTGCACACTTTTTCTTTCTATCACAGACACAGACACAGACACTTTCTTTGGCTATTGAACTTAAAAAAAGCATCTGCAGCAGCAAACCAGATCGAAACTGCTGCTGCCGAAACCGAAAAACCAACAAACACACACACATACACACACATAAACGAGGCGACAACAATTTGGGTTAGAGAAATTTTCGCGCCCCGCGACACACATTTAACAAAAAACAAAAAGAAAAAAGCGGCAAGTTCTTGTGGCAGGAAAGTTGTTAAAATACCTGTAGTTCTATGCCGCACGCTTTAACCTTGGGGCGCTTGGGCGTAATGTGCGGCAAGTGCTCGCTCGTAATGTGCTTAGTTGCGCTTACTTTCTTTAAGACAACAAACAAACAACTAGAATGGCCAAGCAACAACATTTGCTAAACCGATTTACTCAATCAAAAAGCACAAAAGCGCAAACAAATAGACAAAAATATATATCAGCCAAGGTAATTTCTTGGCCAAAATAGTTGTTGGCTAAAAGCAGCGACCGTCATCGTTTAATTTGCCAAGCTCTTATCGCCTCAGAGCCAATTGAAAGATGCTTGAACATGCATTTGGTTCATTTGTATCTGAGCCGATTCAGATACAATAGATAATGGACTTCTCTTATAGTTCTCATATATATAATTTTTGCTTTTTGGCTAGATAATTTAACACTATTTTTGTATTTTTAATTGAAAATTTAGCTTATTGAAGATTCAAAAATGAAATTTCATTTCATAAATATATTTTTCTTAACGCAAATGTTGAGCTTTATGTTTTAAACAGCTTTCAAATCTAAATTTTTGTTTCAGTGCAAAAATAAAATACAAAATTGAGAGCTTGATTAGCAATATTTATGGCAAGAAAGAACTTAAAGTCAAATCAAATTTTTAAAGCCGAAACAAATTTCAAATTTTTAGAATTTTTTTTTTTTATATAATATTGAAAATTCGATTCAAAGGTTATAAAATTGCTCAAATATTGTATTATAATATTGAATATTCGATGCAAATGTTATAAAATTTCTCAAAAATTGAATTATTATTTTAAAAAATCTTTTCAAAGGGTTTAAAATATGGCAATGAATGTTATATTGTTAATTTAATTCTTGGAAGTTTTTTTTTGTAACAGAAAAAATTAAAATTTTCGAAATAGTTTTTAAAAATATTTTCATTTGAAGTAAAATTGGTAAATTTATTCACCGAAAAATATTTAAAATATTATTCTTAATGAATAATCTATTCAAAGGTTAAAGGTTATATAGTTAATTTAAACCTAGAAAGATTTTTATGTAATAGAAAAAATAAAATTTTCGAAATAGTTTTTAAAAATATTTAGATTTGAAGTAAAATCCATAAATTTATTCACCGAAAAATATTTAAAAAAAATATTATTCTTAATGAATAATCTATTGAAAAGCTATAAAATATGGGAATGAATGTTATATGGTTGATTAAAAACTAGAAAGATTTTTCTGTAATAGGAAAAAATAAATTTTAAAAATTGTTATTAAAAATATTTCCATTTGAAGAAAAATTCACAAATTTGTTCACAGACAAATATTAAAAATAGTACTTGACAATGAAACAAATTATTTTCTAACATTAGCTAATTTTCGAGTGCAGCAGTTGAAGGGTTTTTTTTCGTTCAATTATCGCAGCATATGATTTGCATAATTTGTTCGACTAATTTAATTATGGCCTCAACTAACGGCACAAGCATAAAAGAATAAAGAAAGAAGACCCTAGCGCGTCTATTATTATATAATTTGTCAGGTTCTCAGTCTCAGGCTCCTTGCTTATACATATTTGAAGCTAGCTGATGTCAGCGCCTTAAAATAGTCAAAGACAATTAAGAATCTGCTTCTTTTGCTACTTCTTGGCTAGGTAAAGCACCAAGCAGAAGCAGAAGCAGAAGCAGCAGCAGAAGCAGCAGCAGAAGGCAGCCTTCTGCCGCAGCTTTTGTGTCTTTCTTTCTTCAAAAAAAAAGACTGCGAAAATTAAAATAAATTAACATAAAGTCAAAGAACCTACAGCACGAAAAAATACATCTAAAAGAAAACGAAGATGAAGATGAAAAAATAAAAAAAAATTAAACGAACATCATAATTTTTATAATGTTGCGTTCTCGCAACTGCAATCGCTTTTAATTGTTATGATAATTTTTGGCGCCGAAAGGAAACTCCAAGCACAAAAGAAATGCACTGAATCAAGACACAAAACTCAACCTTGGCATGAATCAAACAAACGAAACGAATTCAAAGAATGTTTCGTCAAGATATGTGCTGAAAGTGTATCTTTAGAAAGTACACTATGTCAGAGTCACATTCAATATAATCAGTTCGTTAAACTGTTGCACATGTTGAGCATACGCAGCGTGTGCGCTCGCTTTACCTGACGATAAACATCAAAACTTCTTAAATGACAGGAAATGCCGAAAAAAAATCTCAAAAAATCACAAACTGCTCAATTTGCAACACTTAAAAGCACATAAACAATTAGAAATTAACATTTTGTGTTCTCTGTGTGTTTTGAGGAAGTTGTGTATTCAATCATTAAATAATGTTTTGTACTTGATGTTAGGCACGATTTGGATTGAAGAGATTTCTTTCGAAGGGTTTAAAACTTGCTTTGATTATCCAATAAATTCGAATAAAACATTGAAGAAAGGTTAGAAAACTTCGATTTGGATTTACTTAAACTGTAACAGTTTCTTTGGACCATAAATAATCATACTCAAATAGAATAGAATAGAATAGAATAGAATATATATAAAATAAAATTCTTAAACTGAGAGTTTCCTGGTATGCAAAACAATTTTTCGAGTTCTTCAAGTATCAAGAATTTTTTTCCCGATTTAATTGAAACTAAATAAATACTGAATAGAAAATAAATACCAAAAAAAAGAACCGCAAAATGTCAATTTGCCTAGACTTTAGTTCAAGCTGCATTTAAAAACGTTTAATTAAAATGCTTGCCACACACAGCTGCTGCAAGCAAGCAACAAACTGCTGAGCTAACCGCAAGAGGGGGGCGCAGGGAGGCAGAGTTTGTAACTTTGGCATTTGGCAATGGCAAAAAAACATTTTTTTTCCCGGCTCATCAATAAATCTGTAATGCTTTTTGCCAATGCAGACAAAACTTGCTCTCTCTCTCCCCGCGCCGCAGCAAATGTTGTCTATAAATCACACACACACACAATAACAGCAACAACATGGCCAAAAGGGACAAAGCAAAAGTGCAGCAGCAGCAAAAAAACACCTGCTGCTAACCCTAACCCTGAAAGCCAGCTTTTGGCCAGCTGCCAATGAAAATCTTTTCAAACCCAAAAAAACACACTCAAAGTCATTTCGATTTTTGGGAAAAAAAGTGGCTGCACAGCAATATTGCGGCAACTTTTATTGGCCCAAAACAGCAACAGCATCAGGCTATGGAAAAACTCGGCAAACTATAAATATTTCAGCTTTTCTATTTTTTTTTTTTTGCTTTGCTTTTGGTCTGCCATAGTTTTGTATATTATTTATGGCTAACTAAAAGCTTTTACAAGCGCACAAAAATATTTCAGTCTGACCCAAAGGATGTATGTAGTCCCCTTTCACACTCTCTAAAGTCCTGGCAAACTATGCTGGTGTGGGCATTAGTTCTAATTAGAACTTCGGGCAGACTGGGCGGTCGGTCAAGTGGCCGTTAAATGGGCTGCTCAGCAACGGCTTGCGGCGCCACAGTTGTGTGTGTGTGTGTGCCAAGTAAATGTGAATGAATGTTTCAAACAACAATGAGCTGCGGTTTTTTTTCTCGTTTTTTTTATGAATGAATAAGTTTTGCAGCCATTTTAACGCCTGGTTAAACTTGAGCATTAATTGTGGATTTTTTTTTTGTGGTTGAGTATTTTTCGTACAATTTTCACGAATTGTAAAATGTAATAATTGAAATTGTAACAACGAAGTTTTGCTTCAATGAAATTCCCCATTAAATGAAAATAGCCGTAATTGGCTTTTATTTTTTGCACCAGCTTTAAGCCAGCCCACAAAGCTGGCTACGTAAACTAGTTAGGCGCTTTGCAATAATTAGAGGAACTAGTTTTGCTTTTTTTTTTATTACGCAACATTGTGCACAAGTGCAATAAGGGGAAATAAATATATCAATAATTGTTAAAACATTTAAAAACGTTTTTAAGTGTGCATAAATTTACTTAACTGAAGCTTAGAACATACTTAACCGGAAGTTGTTCATATTTAAAATAAGCAAAGTCTATGTAGAATAACAAAAAAAAAAAAAATGTTTAAAAAATTAAAAAAAAAATATTTCAAATTTTTTAATTAAACTTTTTCTACAAAAACAAGTTTTATTTTAAACTTAAAATATTTTTTTTGTTTGAAAAATTTTTAATTTTAAATTAAACATTTTCTACAAATTTTTAGAATTTTTAGTTTAAATTTAAAATATTTTTTTTTTAATTTTTTAATTTTAAGTTAAACATTTTCTACAAATTTTTAGAATTTTTAGTTTAAATTTAAAATATTTTTTTTTTAAATTTTTTAATTTTAAATTAAACATTTTCTAGAATTTTGTAACATATTTCGTTGTCTTTTACGTTTTTTACTTTAAAAATTCCCAATAATTTGTAAAAATAAAACAATTCTATTTTTAAAGAACTTTCGAATCAAGCTTAAATCAAAATTTTGATCATTTCAAAAAAAAAAATATATTTTTTTTAGAAAAAATTTTGTTGATATAGAGTAGTTTTTCACACAAAATATAAATTTATAGTTTGAACCAAAGTTGAATTTAAATTTTAGAACACTTTTATAAAAAAAATGTATATTTATAAATTGTTTTTAAAACACATCTTCGAAAAGTTCTTTTATAATATATACGAAATGCAGAACTTTAGTTAATTTTTTTTTTATTATTCAATTCTTCTTAAGTTGAATCGTAACTTTAGAATTGGCACAAAGGACATTTGGAGAACTCACCTTTTTCACTCAAGAACAACACGTTCAATATTTGGTTTGAAAATGATTCCTTTCCAAAATTCGTTTTCAACACTTTTGTCACTTTTACTTTGATTTTGAATATATTTTCGTTTTGCACAGTTTTTTTTTAGTTTTAGTTTATTTAGATCCTTTATTCCTTTTGCACGCTGTTCAACATATCGCGCACGACTTTAACAGTTAGTTTTAGTTTTTCTTTCAACTTATTTTCACTTTATTTCGTTTTGGTATTCAAAATTAATCCACTGTGTCAAAGAAGTTCGTTAGCTTCGTGGATAAAATTGTCGTTAGTGTGAATTATTTTGGACAATTTTATTTGAAGCTGACAAAAAAACGAGACAAAACTCGGGTTCTATGTTGCTGCTGCTAGTTGCTGGTTGCTGTTGCTGGTTGCTGTTGCTGGTTGCTGATGTTTGGTTGCTGGTTGGCTTGTTGGGGGCACCACCAAGATACAACCGCTTCATAAAATTCAAAGAGACTCGGACCCAATAGCTTCTCAGCGCTTATTTATATAGCCTACGTCGAGCGGCTTTTGGTGAAAATCAAACGAAACGAACGAACGAACGAGCAGCAGCAGCAGCAGCGGCAGCGACGCCAACAGCAGCGTCGAACGAACATGCCAAAGTAAAGCCGGGCCGGGGCCAAACCAAATGCTGCTGCTGGGCAGAGAGAGCGCGCCAGACTCACGCGCCAAAGCGCGCGCTGAGAGAGCGCAAAAGAACTTCACACACATACACACACACACACGCAGTAATAACAGCGACAGCGACGTTAGCAGCGACACGTGAACGCAAACACACACACACACACACACGTACGTAGACAGTCCAGTCAGACAGCGCGCAGCAAACACACTCAAATGCTCAGTGACGACGGCAACAAAGTTGCTCATCATTTGGATCTCGCAGACGCAAACGCAAACGCTGACGGCGACGCCAACGCTAACGCTACAGTGGACAATAAACAAAATGTTTGAATAAAGCAATATTGAAGCTGGGCTTACGATTGAAAGCTATGAAATGTTCTCAACATAAACACAAATATTAATTCGCAAGCTAAAAAATAAGTTGAAAAATCTGGAAAAAACGAAAAAAAAAATAAATAAATAAAACGAATAATATTCATTAAATTAAAAAAAAAAAAGAAAAAAAAAACTTAAAATAAAACGAATAATATTCATTAAATTAAAAAAAAAAAAAAAAACGAATAATATTCATCATAATGAGCCTTAACTGAACTTAAAAAGTCTTTTCCCATTAAACAAAAAAACCCCCCACAGTCACGTCGCTGTGGTCAATGAATAAGCGTTGACAGTGCAAGAATTCCCCACGCTTGAGCACAGAATAATTCGCCGCAGCGAATGTCACAGCAAGTTGGCAGGCCTCAAGCACGACGCGAACAGCGCAGCAGCAGCAGCAGCAGCACAGAGGCAGCGACGCAACGCAGCGAGCGCGCAAGCCGGCTTTGCTTGAGGCTGCGACAGCGACAGCGACTGAGACAGCGACAGAGACTGAGATAGCTGAGCGTTGTAACTTTGGCCATGCTCTTTGGCTTTGGCAAGTTCTTGGCCATGGCCAAGACGAACATAAAGGAGAAGAGGAATTCGCGGCTGCTCAAACACATGATGATGATGCTGATTGATATGGAGATGATGATGATGGCCAAGATGCTGCTGCGGCTCTTAGCCAACTGCAGTTGGTTTTAGCTGCAAGTCAGTCAGTCAGTTAGTTGGCCATCAAGCGGCGCTTTGCGGTTTTCTTTTGTTTTTTTTTTGTGTTTGTTAAATTGTTGTTGCTTCTTTTAGTTCCGAACTTAAAATCCACATGCATAATTTTGCTTATTCCTATTCTTTCTTTACAGGTGTTTCTAATTAAGCAGCACTCGTTTTGGACAAATATGGGCTGGATGCCAAAGAAGCAACCGGTTTCCACAGAGCCCACGTATTGCCAAAAAGACGAAAAGAAGAAAAAACACTTTTCGGCTTTGTACTATTGTCTCGCAAGCTGATTATTGACCTTTGCTAGGTTAGCCAGGCCTAAAACGCTGACTTCTTCGTCTATTTTTCAACTTTGTTAGCTTCGTTTTTTAGTTCTTTTGCGGTTTAATTGTTCGCGAAATTCTTCTTAGCCGCCTTTTCTTTGATTTAATTAATTATTTAATTACGCTTCAAGTTGGCGAATTTTGCCGGATCTTTTGTTCTTATCGCCGCACTTGGCTTTCGCGCCAGCACTGAGAGAAAAAGTGTTGCACTTCGTTTAATTATGTGCAGTCTTGTTTTAAGTTTTTAATTCAGATTTTTAAAGATTTTTTTTATTGATTTGAAGTCTTCTTTTGTTGAAAATATATTGCGTGCAATTTAAACTTCAAATTTTAAGTATTTTTCCACTTTAAATAAGTGAAAAAGTTTCATTTTAAGTTAAACTTCCAATTTTAAGTTTTTTTGCACTTTAAATAAGTGAAAAAGTTTTAATTAAACTTAAAATTTTAAATATTTTTCCACTTTAAATAAGCGAAAAAGTTTAAGTTTAAGTTAAACTTCAAATTTTAAGTATTTTTCCACTTTAAAGAAGTGAAAAAGTTTAAATTAAACTTCATATTTTAAGTATTTTTCCACTTTAAATAAGTGAAAAAGTTTAATTTTAAGTTAAACTTCCAATTTTAAGTATTTTTACACTTTAAAGAAGTGAAAAAGTTAAAATTAAACTTCATATTTTAAGTATTTTTCCACTTTAAATAAGTGAAAAAGTTTAAGTTTAAGTTAAAATTAAAATTTTAAGTTTTTTTCCACTTTAAATTCTCTATTTATGCTTTTTAAGTTGCTTTTTTGATTGATCTAAGAACTAAAGTGCTTAAACTAAGTACTAAAAATCTTTGTGCAAGAAGTCAATCTGAGGTTTCAAACTTTAAACAAAGCAACTGTCTTCAAATGAGTATTAATGATATTAAACTTATGCCAAAAAGTCTAATATCAATTGGAACTCGATTAAAAATATGCTTGTAATAAGATTTTTGCCTAGTCTAGAGTTCTTAAATGATTTTAGAACACATTATTCAACAGTTGAATAAATTTTATGTTTATTTTGAGTTTGTATTTATTGTCAAGCTGAGGTTTCAAACTTTAAAGAAAGCAATTATCTTCAAATGAGTATTAATGGTATTAAACTTATTCCAAAAAGTCCAATAATAACTGGAACTTGATTAAAAATATGCTTGTAATAAGATTTTTGCCTAGTCTAGAGTTCTTAAATGATTTTAGAACACATTATTCAACATTTGAATAAATTGTATGTTTATTTTGACTTTGTATTTATTGTCGTCAGATGCGAATCAGGAGTAAAAAGTTGCGCGCGCGCTCTCCACAACTCACACTTGAAAAAACGGCGACGGCGTGGCAGCAGCAACAAAGGCAACACACCAAACTTGCCACACGAACTACTAATACCAATAAGTGCGAACAAAATTGAAGTTAATACGTATCGAGAAACTTTGCCGATAAAGAAACCACGTCCGTTACACGACGCGCACGCTTCGCTAATGAACTGAACATTTCCGCTTTTTTTTTGCCGGCAAATCCTTTAGCTCTCTCTCGCTCTTATCCTTCTGGTGGATGCTGTGTGCATCTGTGTGTGTGTGTGTGTGTGTTCTCTTATCCCAAGTGCGCCGGCGCACGTCAAACATTTGAGCGTGAAATTTGTCGCAGTCTGCTGACAAACAACAACGAACGAAACAAAAAAAAAAACATAGAAATCAACCCACCCGCAACCGTTTCAAGCATCCCAATACCAATTTCAATCCCAGTTCTTCTCGTTCCACCCACCATCCTTCCCCGCTCCCACCCCCCTCCACCTAACATTGCCAATTTTAGTGATTGCCGGCTACGTGTTGCCGGCATTTGTCGCTTGTCGTTCTATGTTTTGTGTGTGCTGTGTTTGATGTTCAGCATCAATACACAGAGCGAAAAAACGAATATCTTCATAGCTTAAAATACCTTAAGTGTTGGATTTGTAACTCTAGCATACTTAATATAAACACAGTTTATTCGAAATAATCATAAGAAATCTTACAATCGACTTTTTCAATTTTACTGCTTTAATTTTTTTTTTATTATTTTTTTTATATTTTATACCTGAGCTAAAAAGTAGAAATCCATATAAATTTGCTGGGATTCGACCTTTTCAATTTTCCTGCTTTAAAATCCATCTAAATATATTTTTTTTATATTTTATACCTAAACTAAAAAGTATTTTGAAGTTTTTGACTTGGAAATTCTCTAAACTTTCTAAGGAAACATTTCATTATATGAAGAAATAGTTTTAACTCAAAGCAAAGGCTCATTATTATATTTAAACGAAAATCTTCATAGCTTAAATTACCTTAAATCTTGGATTTGTAACTCTAGCATACTTAATATAAACACAGTTTATTCGAAATAATCATAAGAACTCTTACAGCAATAATAGTTAGAACTTTTTCAATCGACCTTTTCAATTTTCCTGCTTTAAAATCCATCTAAATATATTTTTTTTTATATTTTATACCTAAGCTATAAAGTATTTTGAAGTTTTTTGATGAGACATTCTATAAGCTTTCTAAGGAAACATTTCATAATATGAAGAAAAAGTTTTATCTCAAAACAAAGGCTCAATATTTTATTTAAATGAAAATCTTCTTACCTTAAAATACCTTAAGTCTTGGATTTGTAACTCTAGCATACTTAATATAAACACAGCTTATTAGAAATAATCATAAGAAATCTTTGAGCTATAAAAGTGTTAACTTTTTCAATCGACTTTTTCAATTTTACTGCTTTGAAATCCATATAAATTTGCTGGGATTCGACCTTTTCAATTTTCCTGCTTTAAAATCCATCTAAATATATTTTTTTTATATTTTATACCTAAACTAAAAAGTATTTTGAAGTTTTTGACTTAGAAATTCTATAAACTTTCTAAGGAAACATTTCATTATTTGACGAAATACTTTTAACTCAAAGCAAAGGTTCATTGTTTTATTTAAGGTTTAAGTATTTCATTGCACTAACTTTTGAGAAAAGCTCTAAATCATTAAAATAATAAAGAAACGTTTAAGTTTGTTTAATATTGCATTTCAACTTAGTTTCAGACTGATTTTGTTACTAAACAACTTTAAAACTTAAAATTTTCTGACCACTTAAATCCGACTTTGTTTAAGCTCTAGAAACTCACACGAATTTCTCGAAATTTGGTTCTCTTTGTGTACCAAAAAATGCCGCACTTGGTTTTCTCTGTGTGTTTTTTGTTCTGTTCTGTTTTGTTGTTGGTCTTCTTGTCGCATATTGTATATATACATATATATATATATATATATATTTTTTTTGGCATTTTTCGCTTTGTACGTGCAAATTTAATGGTAACAATTGGTGCGAAATGCCGGACATGCAAAAAAGGAACATAATGAACGAAGGAACAGCAACCAGGCGAAGGAACAGGAGCAGAAGAAGGAACTGGAACTGGAACTGAAGCTGGGTGGCAGGTATGCATTGTGTTTCGGTTAGTTGTGTTTATTGTATAGGTTTATTTGTGTTTTATTCGCTTTTCGTTATTGAGTTGCAGAGAGCTTTTCGCTGTTGAAAAAAAAGGTGAGAAAAAGCACTCAAATGGCTTGGAAGTGGCCACTTCTCTAACTTGGCTTATTGATAAGCTATGCAGCTGGCAGTAACGAAGCAATTCAATCTATTCAATCGCCAATACGAAGTATCGGCAATTCTGCATTATGCTTTGTTTGGAAAGATAGTAAAAGAAACCAGAATTAAATTAAAAAAGTTAAAGTTGATTAATCTTTTGGCTATATTTTTTGTCATGTGTTGTTCTACAGATTGTTCTGTTACGTTAAGTTTATTTATCTTAAAATCTTTGCTAATTTTTCAAATAATTTTTACAGTTTAAAAACGTTCAAAACTTCATTCTACAAACTTATTCAACTAGATTTACTTTCCCATCATTCAAATAAATCATCATAAGTTTATTTATCTTCAAATCTTAGCTAATTTTTCAAATAATTTTTACAGTTTAAAAACGTTCAAAACTTCATTCTACAAAATTATTATTCAACTAGATTTACTTGAGAAACCAGAAATCTATCAAAACAGTTAAAGTTGATTAATCTTTTGGCCATATTTTTTATCATGTGTTGTTCTACAGATTGTTATGTTACGTGAAGTTTATTTATCTTAAAATCTTTTCAAATAATTCTTACAGTTTAAAAACGTTCAAAACTTCATTCTACAAACTTATTCAACTAGATTTACTTTCCCATCATTCAAATAAATTGGTACAAGCACCAAAAAAAATTCTCACACAAACTTTTTACTCTTAACTTAGCTTTAAATAATTTTAATAGATTCCTTACTTTATTTTAAGCTTAATTTAGACAGTGTCAATTTCCATTATTATCCATTAAATTGATTTATTTCTTTAATAAAAATCGTGATTAGAAGCCAAATGAATTTTAAATGCCTCAAACACTGCCTCCTTCTGGTTCTGTCTGTGGCAAGAAGCTGGCTAACAGTTAATTTGATATCGTCAAGGACTGTTTATTGTGCATTTTGATGAGCCAATCGAAGGGGCAAAGAGCTGGCCAAATAGCGAAAGCACTTGCACAGTTATTTCAGCTGATTGAATACTCAAATTTTTCACACACTCTGCGCATGCAAGAACATCATGATGTTAGAGAGTAGCATCATCATCATCGAGTTGGCCAACTAACCAGACAAGCAACTACTGACCAGGCTAAATAAATAGCCAACGAGTCGCATCGCGTTGAGTTTTATACACATTTTGTGTGTTTTTGTTGTGTGTTTGTTGTGTGTGTGCCTCGTCGAGTGATTTTCATTGTGTGATGTGACAGGTGTCACCGCGTGTCCGACCAACGCGATCCGTCCCAAACGGTGGGTGGACGTGAAAAACGTGAAAAATGTGCGAACGAACAGAAGGAGCAGGAGGAGGAAGATGTGGAGGATGTGCATAGGAAGATGTGGAACACTGGCAGGCAACTCAGCTCAGCAACAACAATTGTGGCGTGTGGCAATGTCAGGCAATGAGCGGCAGAGTCAAGCTTCATGACCAATTAGCCTTGTTAGTGAGATAAACTATGGGCTCAGAGCTTTAGAGCTGTAAAGCTGGCGAGCTGCTAACGGTATCTGGCAGGTAACGTACCCTTCCCTCTCTCTCTCTCTTTATCTCTTGCGCTTCAGGCAGGACAAGCTGCACTTAGAGAAATAATACCTATAAAAAAATACCAGAACATGACATATGTTTATTTTAACATTTCTGTATTAAGAATTGTTAAAATATTAAATATTATTATTTTTTTATAAACTTTTACCCTACCTCTCTCTCTCTCTCTCTCTTTCTCTCATTCTCTTCTTCTTGTACCCTCACTGACAGGACAAGCTGCACTTAGAGAAATAATTCCTATACAAAAAAATACCAGAACATGAAATATGTTTGTTTTAAACATTTCTGTATTAAGAATTGTTAAAATAATATTATTTTTTGATAAACTTCTTAACTAAAATATAAGATATTCACTTTAGGTTAAAAGCACTCAAGTTTCTATATATATCACGTTGTTAAGAAAAGTTTAAGCTTAAGTTTAAACATGTTTTCAACACAACAATGATTCAAATCGAGACTTTTGTTAAGTACTTTTTTAGTTCCGAAAATATTGATGCTTATGCTCAATTTAAAAACGCATTACTTAAGAATTATTATAAAAAGCTTTAAATACTTTTTCTTTCAAATTATTTCATAACATGAAATATTATTAAGAATTGTTAAAATATTATTTTTTTGATAAACTTCTTAACTAAAATATAAGATATTCACTTTAGGTTAAAAGCACTCAAGTTTCTATATATATCACGTTGTTAAAGAAAAGTTTAAACTTAAGTTTAAACATGTTTTCAACACAACAATGATTCAAATCAAATGATTCAAATCAAGACTTTTGTTAACTAATTTTTAAGTATTTTTTAAGTTCCGAAAATATTGATGCTTTAAAAACACGTTACTTAAAAGGTTTAAATAATTTTTCTCTCAAATCATTTCATAAATAAATAAATCACATAATATATAAAAATGAAAATAAAGCTTTGAGTACCTATTGTAGTCATTATTTTTCGCTCAGTGCACAGCCTGACAATGCCAGTCAACGCACGCCTGAGTTCAATTGACTTAACATGAAAGTGTAGCTTGGTAAATTGATTTTATTTTTATTTTTATTTTATTTTTTTTTCAACTTTTTGGCATACAAGAAGTAAGAAGAAGAGTCGCCAATGACAACGACAACAACGAAGAAGCAGTCATCAAAGTTTAATGCTGTTGCCAAGTGGCTAAGAGGTTGAGGCGGGGGTGGGGGCAACCAGTATATGTATCTAGCTATATATATTTTATTTGTATCCTGTAGCTGACCGTTACGAATTGCTTAGATACATATGTATATCTCGAACAGTGTTAGTTGTTCTTCTTGTTTGCCAAAAGTATCTGTATCTGTATCTGTAGCTGTATCTGTAGCTTTGTCTATTTGCCAAGTTTCTTGTGTTGTTTTGCAACCCTCAAAAAAGACAACGCCGAAAACAAAAAAAGCACTGCGAGGGTGATGACTGATGATGCTTCGGGCAGACATTCGCGTCCCCATACTTCCCCCCATCTCTCGTCGTATCGAGTGCAACTTTTTCGTGCACTTGAAGTTTTTTGTTGTCTACTTTAAAAGTTCATTTGCACGAGGGAGAGGAAATCCTCCCACAAAACCCCCCTTTTAAATGTCTGCAAATTAAATAATAGGCTTATGGTAGCTTAGTGTCGCAATTGTTGTAGTTGCTGTTGTTGCTGTTGTTGCTGTTGTGGTTGTTGCTGTTGTTACAGCACGTTTAGCATGCCATAAAGGCAAATATTTTCTGTAATATTTATTGCCAGGCCATTCATGCGCCTTTAATGTGCCCCAGACAAGCGCCACAGCCCGTGCATAACAAAAGGCTAGTCTATCTACCCATTTCATTCTATCTTTCTTTCTTTCGTTCTTTCGTTCTTGCAGCAAAAAAAATACCTCTCGCATAGCCATCTAACTAGCATACGCCGACTGCATTGCGAATGAGCCAAGTTATTGTTGCTTCTTGCTTTCTTCAGCCCACTGGGAACAAGCACTGGGAAAATGCAATTAACCAACAATGACCAAAGACGCGATTCTAATTATATTAAAACCACAAACAATTGTTAACTAATGCTTTTTACTTCTTTTTTTTTAAGCTGTTCGTAGTTAAATAAAAAATTTATTATTTAATTAGAAGAGTGCATTTCAAATTTAGTAATTTTATTTAATTGAAACGTGTTCTTGGAAAATGAACAAAAAAAAGTCACGACTTAAAAATGTTAAAAACAATTTTAGTTTAATCATCTATTAAAGAAACTGGTATTAAATGGGAAAATTTAAGAGTAGAAAATACTTTGATTTTAATAGTTTCTAATTTTAAGACTAAATTGATAAAACTTCTTGTCTTATTTTACTTATAAAGTTGTAATATATTAAAACAAAAAACTAATCTAAGTTATTTCTGAATGGTATTAAATGGAAAATTTAAGAGTAGAAAATACTTTGATTTTAATAGTTTCTAATTTTAAGACTAAATTGATAAAACTTCTTGTCTTATTTTACTTATTAAGTTGTAATATATTAAAACAAAAAACTAATCTAAGTTATTTCTGAATGGTATTAAATGGGAAAATTTAAGAGTAGAAAATACTTTCATTTTAATAGTTTCTAATTTTTCGACTAAATTGATTCAAAAATAAAGCTTCTTGTCTTATTTTACTTGTAAAGTTATAATATATTAAAACTTAAAACTAATCTAAGCTATTTCTGAATAATAAAAGTCTCATATTAAAATTAGATTTCTTTTATTTTTTACTTAAAACTAATCTTAGCTATTTCTGAATAATAAAAGTTTCATATTAAAATTAGATTTATTTTGTTTTTACTTAAAATCGATTTCTAAATGCAAAACAAAGAACAATTAATAAAATTATTAAATTAAATATTAAAAACTAAAAACTAATCTTAGCTTTTTCTGAATAATAAAAGTTTCATATTAAAATTAGATTTCTTTTATTTTTACTTAAAATCGATTTCTAAATGCAAAACAAAGAACAATTAATAAAATTATTAAATTAAATATTAAAAACTAATCTTAGCTATTTCTGAATTATAAAAGTTTCATATTAAAATTAGATTTATTTTATTTTTACTTAAAATCAATTTCTAAATGCAAAACAAAGAACAATTAATAAAATTATTAAATGAAATATTCTATTACATTTTAATAAATTATATAAACGTTTAAACGAATATCTGTTTAATTTTTATAAACCTTTTAACAAATATCTGTTTAAGAAATTTTTAACAAAAATCAGTTTTTTAATAAAACCATTCTCAACTTTAACTTAATTCTATTCAGAGTTAAAGAAATAGATTCACTTGTATTCTGGTATTCATTTATTGCCGCGACAATCAGCAACATTCTTGCAGTATCAAGACCAAACCTCTAAAAAAAACGCTCCTCAATTTTGAAAGCGCGAAACGTGCGTACTGTTCCAATAATACAGTTACAAACCGTACGTCGTTTAAGCCAAAGTGCAATAGTCGTAAAGTCATTCATGAAACATTTTGTTATGGTTTTGCGGAAAGCGTTTTTCCAGCAACAGCAACTGCAGTTATCCATGTACAAGTTAGGTTAGACGACATAAAGTCGCGATTTTGTAGTTGTTTCTATGTAAACTTGCATATTTCTCACACGATCGGGGGGCGCCTTTGGGGCAAACATTGGTTTTGGCGCCTCGAATGTGCTACGAATTAGCAAAACAGATCGGATAAGCATAACGAACAACAAGCAGCAGCAACCAACAAAAAGAACTTGCAATGCGAAACGCATATAAATTAGGCGCCCAGTCAGTTTTTTAATGAATGGCTAAGAGCCCTGAAATAGAGATATAATATATATATATATATATATATATATATAGGGTCTAAGGACTCGTGAACAGTGAGTTCAAATGTAGGTATTAACAGTGTTAACTAACATTAGTCGGAGTATAATGTTCAAGCTTTAAAACTTTTTTAAAATCCTTTGATAAATTTTAAAAATTAGATAATATTCGATAAATTTGGTCTTAATAATTGTAACTAGCATTAAGTATCATAGTTCATAATGCTTATACTTTTTTAAGCTTGATCTAAGACATTTTTTATGGATATCAAAAACTCGATAATAATCGATAAATTTAAAATTTGCATACAAACAGAAAAAGCCATTTCAATAGAGTTTTTTGAGGTTACCAAAGGTCTTAAATAAATATAAAAAAAAAATTCGATAATAATCGATAAATTTGAAATTTACATACAAACAAAAACAAGTAAAGTTATTTGAGTTTTTCAAAAAGTATTCAAGGAATATGAACAAAAATCGATTATAATCGATAAATTTAAAATATACATACAAACAAAAACAAGTAAAAATAATTGAGATTTTTGGGGTTTTCCAAAGGTATTCAATGAATATAAAAAATGTTTCGATAATAATCGATAAATTTGTTTTTAATAGTTCTAACTAACAGAAAAGATCGGAGTTCATAATATTTAAACTTTTTTAAACTTAATCTAAGATACATTTGATGAATATCAAAAACTCGATAATAATCGATAAATTTGAAATTTACATTCAAACAAAAACAAGTAAAACTATTTAAGTTTTTTAAGGTTTTACAAATGTATTCAATGAATATACAATTTTTCGATAATAATCGATAAATTTGTACTTAATAGTTCTAACTAGCATAAAGGATCGGTCTTCATAATGTTAATACTTTTTTAAGCTTGATCTAAGATATTTTTGATGAATTTCAAAATCTCGATAATAATCGATAAATTTGAAATTTACATACAAACTAAGAAAAGTAATGTTATTCGAGTTTATTGAGTTTTTCCAAACGTATTTAATGAATATAAAAAAAATGTCGATAACAATCGAAAAATTTGAAATCAAAAACAAAATTATTTAAATTTTTTGAGGTTACCAAAAGTTTTAAAAAAATATAAAAACAAAAAATCATTACATTTGAATACCTCCAATAGTTAGTTCCCTTTAAAATCATATTTCAATATTATATATACATTTATCATTAAAAAAAAAATATTTTTATTATTGCCAACTTTCAAGTTTATTTTAGACTTTTAATTTCTTGTATTAAGAGCTGCACTTTTTCCATATTTTAAAGTTATTAAATCAATGCTCATGCTTGAAATATGGTTAAAAATAGTGTGGAAAAAAGTTAAGTCTATGTATAAATCATTTTCTCTCTGCCTAGTTGTGGGCGGCATTAAAAGCAAGCATACAAAACCACACACACACACACAAACACAAACACATATGTACGCACATATACGTATGCTCATGCATATGTATGGCCATAAATCATTTTTTGCCTGTGGGCTAAATATGCAAAACTTTGGCGCCTGCTTTTTGCATTTGTCAAAATATATATGAAAGCTTTTGCCCGCTTGTTGCACTCTCGATTTATGTGTGTTTTCAAAAGCTGTTAAAAGCGGCAACACGCCCAAATGGCAATAAACTAGTTAAAAATCGGGTAAAATTTGAATTTAAGTGCCTAGCATTTTATGTGTGTAGTATGAACAGTTTAACAAATTTAAGAGCGCCTTGTTTATGGACTTCAGTTTATGACCCACATAAATCCCTACAAAAAGAAACATATCTTCAAACAGCATATATATATATATATGTATATGTATAGTATTTGTTGTCTGACCCAATTAGTCGGAGTGAGTAACTCATAAAATAAGACAAGCGATGATGCCCAACGATAAGCGATACCCTTAAAGCTAACAACTGCTTTCTGTCCATCCCAAAATCTTCCCAATCGAGAATACTTCTTACTACGTTTTAGGTATTTGGAATTGGAGCAAACACTTTTACATCTTCAACGAGATAATTGCAATCGTGTATTTAAGTTCGCAAATACCTTAGGCTATATGTTTAGTACTCTTGGGTATGCTCCATAAAACATATTTATTATTTTTTTGGGAATCATACAATTGAAGCAAAATCTTTGACTTATTCTTGAAATTGTATTACACAAAGGATATATCTACGGCCTCACACATCAAAGTTCAATGTTCAATGTTCTAGTTAATTTGATTTGTTTCATTGTTTGCTCCAATCTCTCTGTGTGTCTGTACCAATGTTGTGTAATAAGTTTGCTTTATTTGTTTGCGGCATGAGGGGGATGGCAAGTAGAACAATCAGAGCTAAAATTGCGGAAATCGCCAGAATAAATACATGAAAAAGAATGCAAAAGAATCAAATCAAGATATTGCGTTGGAAAAAAAGTTGTTAGTTGATAATCTTTAATAAAAATTCTCACGCTGTTTACACGGCTCGTTGATTCTTTTTGGCCCAGATGCAGGCAAACAGATAAAACCACAAAAAAAAAGGTGTTAAGGCAACCAAAAAAAATCATAATAATAGCAAAAAATTAATAAACCAAAAGCGAGCAACAACAACGCTCGCTTTAGCGGCAACAAACCGTGCAATGAAAGCAACAAAGAAAAATCGTAGCAATGTGGGGGTCAACGGCGAATTGCAACACAACTGCCACTACATGTGGCATATATTAAAAAGACTTTTATGGGTGGGTGGATTAAGTCTTTAGAGACTGCATTTCAGGGTCAAGTACAAAAAAAAAGAAGTTTTTTCTCTTACTTTTATTGATAATGATTGATTGATGTTTTATGATTGTCGCGTGTTACTTAATGGCACTGACCGTAAAACATATTTCAACTTTATGAGCATGTAAATTTTGAACAACCTTTCGTTTTCGACCATACCCAAAAGCGTTTATTGTACACAAAACAGTTTTAAACACCATTGTCTAACAATTTAACACATTTTGCTTGGTGTTTTATTTTGTAGCCCCCTCAACACTGTCCCTTGGCCAGCTCTATTCAATTGCTAATTTAAGCTGTCTATTTGCACAACAATTAGAAGCTATTTGGCCAGCTCTTTGTCCGTATTTTATATATATAGATATATATAAATTCTTTGCAACTCTCAAGCACGTAGCACTTGCAGCAGCATTTTGCGCATGAATTTTAATTTTATGCAAACATATTTGTCAATTTTTTTCTATATTTTAAGACTGCAAAAATTCCACTTGCAATTGGCGTGAAGTAAAACATTTTTTTCAACCTTTTATGCATACTTCAAAACTGCTCAAGGCCAGAACACAATTTGCATTCGTATTCAACCGGGAAACTTTATCTACCTGTACAGTTAATTAAATTTACATTCATATTTCAGGCTTTCCTTAACGGTAACGCTCGCTGTTTATTTTCCAGGATAAACTTGCCAACGAATATCATTTACAGCAGTGTTCTCATGTCAATGTCATCTTTTGGACTCTACAAATATGAGGGTGCATAAAAAATGTTGACAAAAAGGAACAGATTAAACAGAGCTGTGTGCAAATAAGTGCACTGGACATATCTGGGATATACTATGTATGTGAACTTATAGATGCGCTGCAGAAGGGATTGAAATGCCTTTTTTGATGATTGAGAGCAGCTCTACCAAAGGCTTAAGTTATAAATAATGATTAGGATAAAAGTTTTGGTTATCGATATTTATCGATTTTTTGTGCGATTTCAAGACTGAAGGAGTTCACCGTGCGCCTGAAACCAAAAACAATTTGTATTATGGTTTTACCAAATCGTAGTTAGTTTTTAAAGTCTCAACAGTTTTTTTTAATTTACCTTACCTTTTTTTTACCTTATTTTTTTGTACCAAATTTTTTTTTAAAATATTATATATATTGAAAATAAAGCACAAACCATTGAAAAAACGCCTGTATTTGAAAGAAAAGTCTAAACAGTTTGTTTTTTATGTCTTTACCTTATTTTTTTGTACCAACAGTTTATATATTATATATCTTATATATATTGAAAATACAGCACAAACCATTGAAAAAAACTCCGTATTCGAAAGAAAAGTGCGCAGTTCACTGGACATATCTGGGATATATAGTATAGTATGTGAACTTATGGATGCGCTGTACGTAAGGGATTGGAATGTGAATTCGCCTTCTTTATGCTTAAGAGCAGCTGTTAACAAATAATGATTAGGATGAAAGTTTTGGTTATCGATATTTATCGATTTTATGCGATTTCAAAACTGAAGGAGTTCACCATTCGCTGGAAACCAAAAACCAATTTTGTTTTACCAAATCTTAGTTTCCTAATGTTTTTTAAAGTCTCGACATACTTTTGTAATCTCTTTACCTTATTTTTTTGTACCAACAGATTTTTTTTTAATAGTTATATATATTAAAAATACAGCATAAACCATTGAAAAAACCCCTGTATTCGAAAGAAAAGTCTCAAGAGTTTTTTTTTATGTCTTTACCTTATTTTTTTGTACCAAGAGATTTTTTTTAAAAATATTTTGTATATTGAAAATACAAAAAACTCCGTATTCGAAACATAAGTTCGCAGTTATGATACAAATGTCCCCAAAGTCAGCTTTATATACATTTATTTGCACAACTATTTGCGTGGTTACTTTTGTGCTTTATCGGTGAAAAGCGCTTGACAAAAGCAACCCACACCAGGCATTATGTTTATCGCTTTTAAAGTGGCTTTCGGCGAGAAAAGTTCTTCACTTCGGGGAGACGGAGAGACAATAAATAAAGAGGTCAGTCCGAGAGTTTGAAACTGTTGCAAATTGTTGGCTCAAACCACAATGCCCCAACGAAACATCGAACACAGAGCAGAAGCGACATGAGCACGTCTGGCCGCAACCAAAAAGCAAACTCAAACACAACAACGCCAACAATAATCATCGCACAACGCACATTGAACAACAAGAGCAACAATAAGAAAATCGCAAAAGCGACAATGCCAACAAATAAATTCAAACAATGTGCCGAACGAAATGTACAGCATAAATATTTGCAAAAGGGCCCAAAAACTGTGTAAGAGAGAGAGAGAGGGGAGAGGGTAGAGAGGAAGAGGGGGTGTTAAGTCGTCAGCCAGCTGAGCTCCCGCCGCGACAGTCACGTTTCAATACACGCATATAACGCTCAGATTGCGCATACGCCATGTTTGCCATACATATTTACGCATAAAGCACATACACGTATGCTTGTGCATGTGTGTGTGTGTGTGTACTGAATCAGGCATCCAAAATGGTAACGATAGCAGCAAGCAAGCATCAACATCATCATCAAGACTGCATGCAACCTGATAGATGAGAGAAGGCCGGAACAGGAACAGGAGCCGGAGCAGAGAGTTCAAGCAGCAGCAGCGTTTTTCAGCGGGAATTGAATTTCGCGCCAAATGACTGGCGGCTATTTTTCAACTGCTTCATTTTTATTTCGGGGCCAAGGCATAGTGTACAGAATATGCTGCAGTCATGGGCGTAGCTTCAAAAGGGGTTGCAAGACGAACAATGAATGTGCCACAAAGGGCAGCAAGTACTTTGTTGCTTGTTAAATTCGATTTAGTTTCAAATATATGCAAAAAGTGGCACTAAAAATGTGAATCTTATCCTTAAAGGCTTGAACTTGAACAACGATAACTTTAATAATACAAATATTCAAAATATATACTGTAGAAAATCATTAAAAAGTCAAGTTTTTGGAAATTTAAATTCGATTTTGTTGTCATATTCCACAACCTCTTACTGTTTGTACCCTGATTGATACCCATTGGATAAAAAGGGTATAATGGTTTTGTGCAAAAGTATGTAACAGGCAGAAGGAAGCATCTCCGACCCCTTAAAGTATATATATTCTTGATCAGCCGAGTCGATATAGCCATTCCGTCTATATCAGAGACTATAAGAGCTAGAGATTCCAGATTTGGTACATAAGCTCGCCTCATACCTAGGCAGTACAAGTTTGTTTCAAATTTTCGATAACTCTTCCCGTGTCCGATATACACATGTGATCGATAACAAAAAAAACTTGAATTTGAAATATTTTGTGATGCAGTTTGTAAGATTAATCCCTAGGCAGTACAAGTTTGTTTCAAATTTTCGATAACTTTCCCCGTTTCCGATATACACATGTGATCGATAACAACAAAATCTTGAATTTGGAAAACTTTTAAACAGAGTTTGATACATTAGACGAAATAATGACAATATGTGAAAATGTTATTGAAATTGGTTGGGAAACATCGGAGATAGAGAATATTGAAGTTAAGTAAAGTATGCACTATACGCCTACACACACATACACATACTATATACATGCTTCAGGGTATCGTCTAGTCTCGACTACTTGTTCTTAGGTGTCTCTTAAGTTTTAGTTACATACTCTGTCAGTTATGTTATTTATTACACTCCACCACACCCCCCTTTGCAAACTAAGCCAATGTCTGCAACCTCTGTTCCATATCTCTCACTTGTCTCTGTCTGTCTGTCTGTGTGTTCGGCTCGCCAGTCTGTCTGCCACCGTGTCTGACTATCTGTCTTGCTGTCTGTGTGTCTATTGTCTGTGCACAACTTACATTTAATGCTTAAATTTTTGGCTTTTCCACCGTTCACAGTCTGACGCGCCTCAAAAACGCAGGAGAGAGCGGGAGTGGGAGCGAGATAGTATACACACTTCAGTACACTTGGCTCGAGCCCATTAACAATATTTTGGTCTCCTCTGGCCAGGATATATCTCTCTCTCTCTCTCTCTTTCTTTGTGTGTCTCTTTCTGTCATTGGAGTGCAGCTCACTGTCAGTGACAGCTTTTGTTAGCTTGATGTAAGTTTTGGGCATGCTTTTTACTTGACTCTATCTTATGATGATGCTGATGATGATGATGTTGCTGTTGAGGATGATGTTGCTGTTGATGATGATGTTGCTGTTGATGATGATGTTGCTGTTGATAATGATGTTGCTGCTGATGTTGCTGTTGATGTTGCTGTTGATGTTGCTGTTGATGATGATGTTGCTGTTGATGTTGCTGTTGATGATGATGATGATGATTATGTTGATGATGATGTTACTGTTGATGTTGCTGTTGATGTTGCTGTTGATGATGATGTTGCTGTTGATGATGATGTTGCTGTTGATGATGCTGTTGCTGTTGATGTTGCTGTTGATGTTGCTGTTGATGTTGCTGTTGATGATGTTGTTGCTGTTGATGATGATGTTGCTGTTGAAGATGATGTTGCTGTTGACGTTGCTGTTGATGTTGATGTTGATGTTGCTGTTGATGATGATGATGATGATGATGATACTGTTGATGTTGCTGTTGATAATGTTGCTGTTGATGTTGCTGTTGATGATGATGTTGCTGTTGCTGTTGATGATGTTGCTCTTGATGTTGCTGTTGATGATGATGGTGCTGTTGATGATGATGTTGCTGTTGATGTTGCTGTTGATGATGATGTTGCTGTTGATGATGATGATGATGATTATGTTAATGATGATGTTGCTGTTGATGTTGCTGTTGATGTTGCTGTTGATGTTGATGATGATGTTGCTGTTGATGTTGCTGTTGATGTTGCTGTTGATGATGATGTTGCTGTTGATGATGATGTTGCTGTTGATGATGATGTTGCTGTTGAAGATGATGTTGCTGTTGATGTTGCTGTTGATGTTGCTGTTGATGATGATGTTGCTGTTGATGATGATGTTGCTGTTGATGATGATGATGATGTTGCTGTTGATGATGATGTTGCTGTTGATGTTGCTGTTGCTGTTGATGTTGATGTTGCTGTTGATGATGTTGCTGTTGATGATGTTGCTGTTGATGTTGCTGTTGATGATGATGATGATGTTGATGTTGCTGTTGATGATGTTGCTCTTGATGTTGCTGTTGATGATGATGCTGATGATGATGGTGATGTTGCTGTTGATGATGTTGCTGTTGATGTTGCTGTTGATGATGATGTTGCTGTTGCTGTTGATGATGATGTTGCTGTTGATGTTGCTGTTGATGTTGCTGTTGATGTTGATGTTGCTGTTGATGATGATGTTGATGATGATGTTGATGATGATGTTGCTGTTGATGATGATGTTGCTGTTGATGATGATGTTGCTGTTGATGATGATGTTGCTGTTGATGATGATGTTGCTGTTGAAGATGATGTTGCTGTTGAAGATGATGTTGCTGTTGATGTTGCTGTTGATGTTGCTGTTGATGATGATGTTGCTGTTGATGATGATGTTGCTGTTGATGATGATGTTGCTGTTGAAGATGATGTTGCTGTTGATGTTGCTGTTGATGTTGCTGTTGATGATGATGTTGCTGTTGATGATGATGTTGCTGTTGATGATGATGTTGCTGTTGAAGATGATGTTGCTGTTGATGTTGCTGTTGATGATGATGTTGCTGTTGATGTTGCTGTTGATGATGATGTCGCTGTTGATGATGATGATGATGATTATGTTGATGATGATGTTGCTGTTGATGTTGCTGGTGCTGTTGATGTTGATGTTGCTGTTGATGATGTTGCTGTTGATGATGTTGCTGTTGATGTTGCTGTTGATGATGATGATGATGTTGATGTTGATGATGATGTTGATGATGATGTTGCTGTTGCTGTTGATGATGTTGCTCTTGATGTTGCTGTTGATGATGATGCTGATGATGATGGTGATGTTGCTGTTGATGATGTTGCTGTTGATGTTGCTGTTGATGATGATGTTGCTGTTGATGTTGCTGTTGCTGTTGATGATGTTGCTCTTGATGTTGCTGTTGATGATGATGGTGCTGTTGATGATGATGTTGCTGTTGATGTTGCTGTTGATGATGATGTTGCTGTTGATGATGATGATGATGATTATGTTAATGATGATGTTGCTGTTGATGTTGCTGTTGATGTTGCTGTTGATGTTGCTGTTGATGATGATGTTGCTGTTGATGTTGCTGTTGATGATGATGTTGCTGTTGATGATGATGATGATGATTATGTTAATGATGATGTTCCTGTTAATGTTGCTGTTGCTGTTGCTGTTGATGTTTCTGTTGATGATGTTGCTGTTGCTGTTGCTGTTGATGTTGATGTTGCTGTTGCTGTTGCTGTTGATGATGATGTTGCTGTTGATTATGATGTTGATGATGATGTTGCTGTTGCTGTTGATGTTGATGTTGATGTTGCTGTTGCTGTTGATGATGATGTTGCTGTTGATGTTGCTGTTGATGATGATGATGATGTTGCTGTTGATGATGATGTTGATGATGATGTTGCTGTTGATGTTGATGTTGCTGTTGCTGTTGATGATGATGTTGCTGTTGATGTTGCTGTTGATGATGATGATGTTGATGTTGATGATGATGTTGATGATGATGTTGATGATGATGTTGATGATGATGTTGCTGTTGCTGTTGCTGTTGATGATGATGTTGATGATGATGTTGCTGTTGATGTTGCTGTTGATGATGTTGCTGTTGATGTTGCTGTTGATGATGTTGCTGTTGCTGTTGATGCATTCTCAAGTTCGTTTTGGGCGCAACTTTAATTGAAATTTCTTATTTAGTTTTCGACAAGTTGATTTTCCACTTGCGGACATTTCAACAGCAGCATAACGAATTGGACATTAAACGCTACCGTTGGCCAAATTGCCAGCAGCAGCAGCAGCAGCAGAAGAAAGAAAACATCTTGTGGCAATTGGCGTTAACAAGCGCATTAGATTTGCTGGCCAAGTTAAGGAGCGGGCAGCAGTTGCAAGTCAGCTTGCCGCTTGCCGCTCGTCGCCAGTCAGTCAGTCAGTCAGTCAGCGGCCAATTTGGCAAGGCTGTTTGGGGAATTGGCCAGAACGGTGGCTAAGAGAAGTTTTAACAACTGGCATTGCAAATTACATTGCATTTGGCTTTTGGTCTAACAAAGCTATGGTTCAAAAGTAAACAGAAGAAGGAGTGTTCAGGCGAGAGAGAGACAGAGAGAGAAGGAGAGAGAGAGAGGGAGAGGGAGAGTGGCTGTACTTGGAGATACCCAGTAAAAAGTGCTACTGATTCATATTTGCATTGGTGTCAACAAATTCATTGATTGCTATGCCTTTCGATGTTTATCGATTGTTTCTGTTATCGATTTATCTATTATACAAAACTAACTTATGGAATAAAGACATTCATCAACCAATACACGCTTTCGTACGACTTCCAAACTAATACTTCGAACATCGATATTTATCGATTGTTTCTGTTATCGATTTATCTATTATACAAAACTAACTTATGGAATAACGACATTCATCAAGCAATACACGCTTTCGTACGACTTCCAAACTAATACTTCGAACATCGATATTTATCGATTGTTTCTGTTATCGATTTATCTATTATACAAAACTAACTTATGGAATAAAGACATTCATCAACCAATACACGCTTTCGTACGACTTCCAAACTAATACTTCGAACATCGATATTTATCGATAGTTTCTGTAACGCATGATTTATCGATAAAGCAAAATACAATCAAATCAACCTAAACATATATAACTTTATAGACCAATGTGACCATTTTGTTCGTTATTCGTGCTTATTCTACGTATATCGATATTAATCGATAATGTGTGTGTGGAAAATAAACGCAAGGAACCTTTAGAATACGTAAATAAAACTTAAGAAGTAAGATTTGAAGACTTTTGAAAGATTTTGTTTTACTTTTTAACACAAAAAGAAGAAGAGAAGACTCACTTCACGACTCAAATGTTCAACTGCTTTCAGCAACAACAACATTAACAACAACAACAACATGAACAGCAACAACATGAACAGCAACAATAATAGGCAAGCACTGTAAAAACTGCGCTTCAACACGCACAGCAGCCAGAGCTTCTAACTCGTCCTGCTTGCTGCTAGCCAAAACCCATTTACCTGCCCCAACAACAGCAAACAACCCCCCTCCCCCTCCCCCTCCCCCTCCACCGCTTTCCGGAGAGCATTGCGTGTGTGCGCTAACTGCGACTTTGACTTTGACTCAACCTCACCACACCACACTTTGTTGCTGGTGTGCCTCAACTCGTTGCAACTCTGTTTTGTAGTTTGCAAATTGTAACTAGATACAATTTGTAGCGCATTTCTTGTGTGCGTGGCTTTGTTTGCCGCTGTCGACGTCGCTGCAGACGTCGCCGTTGCGTTGACTTATTGCAGGAAGGAAAAAAGCGCTGCCGGGCAACTCAACGTTGTTGCAGTCTCCCTCTCGTTTACCCTTACGCTAGGGTATTCAACGATTGTCTTGAAGTTCGCACACATAAAGTGTGATAATATTTTTCGTACTAAGATTTCTCGATGTTCAAGCTTATCAAACTAAATTTCATAAATATATTTTTAGCACGCAAAACTCTTCTTAGAGTATGTCATATTCGTCTAGGTTTAGCTAGCCTAGGCTTTCTTGTTTGTGAGTGTTGTTTTTAGCTGATGTGCTGTTGTTGTGGCTTGTTGTTTGTTGCTGTTGCTGGTTGCACCCAAAGTGCGTACTCTGATATGTCTGCATGGCTTTTGGCCGTTTCTGGTTCTGGTTCTAGCCATGCTCGAATGCCGCCATCCGCTGTGATTTGTTGCATTTCTAATGCGCCAGTGCTTCAACTCCGTTGTTGCACAATGCTGCACTTGCTTAGGGTACCTTGCAACAGCATTCATTTTCGTCGGGGGAATTTATGCTCGTGCGCTCTTTTGCTTTTCAATTTTTCCACCGCTTTTTTTTTCTTCCAGTTTTTTTTTTTCCTTTTTCTGTTAGATGAATGCGTGCGTTTTCAATTACCCTCAAGCAGTTGTTTTTGGCATGGTGTTGAAAAAAAAAAAAAAAAGGGCAACTGCAAGAGTCAAACGGTTTTTGGCTTGGGAAAATTTCTATACAGTTTGATGGCATATCTATAGTGGTAAAATAGCCCAAGGATCCAACGCGGAGTATGTACAGTTAGAGTGTTGCAAACTAAATTGATTACGTAAGAAATTTCATTAAAGAAAAAACATAAATTGCAATTCCGAACATCTGTTTGATATCCAAGTTAAGACATGACTTAAAGAGTTATGAATAATAGAATACAAACAAAAATATAACGATAATAATAAAAAAAAAGACTTTTAATAATCAAACCTAATATACTTTGGTGTTCTTCACAAAGGAAGAAATGGTCTAATAAAGAGTTAAGGAATAAAATAATACAAAAAATAACGATAATAATAAGAAAAAGACTTTTAATCTATAAATAACCAAACCTAATATACTTTTCTGTTCTTCACAAAGGAAGAAATGGTCTAATAAAGAGTTAAGAATAAAAGAATACCAAAAAAAAATAACGATAATAATAAGAAAAAGACTTTTAATCTATAAATAACCAAACCTAATATACTTTTCTGCTCTTCAAAAAGGAAGAAATGGTCTAAGAAAGACAGAAAAAAAAAGATAAACTTTTATTAATAATAATAATAATAAATGTCCTTAAAAAATAATTTTTCGCCTGCACAAAAGATTAAGAATTGGTAAAAAAAAAGTATTGTCAAAACTTGGTTTAGTAAGAACCACAATAAAAGTGCTTAAAGTAAATAAGAACTATGACAGAATACAAAATGAAACGATAAGAATTTTAAGCAGACTTATTATATTATATATGATTGTTATTATATTAGTATTGGAATGAAAGAAATTTCATTTTTTCGAGAAGGTTTAATAATTTATAAATATATTTATTCACTTAATACGAAGAATTTAAGTTGGAATACTTTTAAAGCTACAAAACTTATCAAATTAATATTTAACTAGCCAACATTCTATGCATGCGGAAAATATTTTTATGTTTTATTGCAAAATTTAAGAAGAATATTGTTGATTCAAATTGAAATAAATATACGCAATATTTTATTTAATAATATTTAATATTTAATAATCATTTCAGCTAGCTTTTAGTATTATACAAAATTTAAGTTGGAATACTTTTAAAGCTACAAAACTTATCAAATTAATATTTAACTAGCCAACATTCTTTGCATGTGGAAAATATTTTTAAGTTTTATTGCAAAAAACCAATTAGCCCGGGCGAGAGTCATCCAATTAAGAATACTATTCAATTGATAGCTGAAAAGCTGTCGGCAAACAAAAAATAAAAAAATAGGAAATAAAAAATAAATAAAAAAGAAAGGAAAGAACAGAGAAAATCAACTTTAACGCTTGCCATAGAGCGCGCTTCATTAGCGAATTCCCCGTAAATTGCAGTTGACCCGCTAACAAAAATAATAATAAAAACAACAGCGCCAGCATTAAAATGCAGCAGAAATATTCAAACTGGCACACAAGCCCCCACCTGCCAGCAACTGCCTCTCGCCCTTCCACAAGCAGACAGCGGGAGTGTTGTCCTCAATTGCAAGCAAGCAGCCAACCCCTATAAAATTGTGAAAGCATTTTTATTATATTTTTTTTTTTTGTGCATTGGCATTAAGTGTGGATTACTTAAATGCTTTTTAATTGAAACTTTTGCTAATTTCACTTTGGGGGATCAAGTGCAGCAGGCAGCGCTTAAGGCTACGCAAACACTCTCAAATGGGGCAGCAACTACAGCGAACTGATGCCAGAGCTGTGGCAAGAAGCAGACACAGCTTTGGCATCAGCATCAACCAAACACGCTCTGGCGCCTTTTCTACCCCCAACAGCAACAATGGGGACGTTTTTGCGTGTCTGGCCAAAAGCGATAGAGCACAAATACCCAAAAAAAAAACTGCAAGAGTGTTCTAATTGAGAATGCTCGAATGGGAGATACCCTTACTGTATATATGTATTGGGAGTTTAATAATGTTAAGCCAATATAATTTCCAGTTGTGTTGTAAGGATAAATCCTTTAAATTGTTAGTTTGATTGTTATCGGAAATCGATTTTTATCGGAAATCGATTCTTATCGATACATTTGGGCAACGCTAGTCCTTTGAGAATTCAAATTTACCTAATTAAATTCAAGGAGCATCATTAATCGTTAATCGATTTTAATCGAAATTAATCGAAATTTGCAAAATATAGAAGATATCGATTAAAAATAGGCTGGGTACTACAAAAACTTGTAAAACATCTATTGGGTCTACAACCATACGTAAGTAAATTCATGGAACATCATTAATTGTTAATCGATATTAATCGAAAAATATGGAAGTTATCGTTTAAGAAGATCCTGTGTACTACAAAAACTTGTACTATATCTATTGGGTCGACAACCATGCGTAAGTAAATACAAGGAATATCTTTAATCGTTAATCGATTTTAATCGAAATTGGCAAAAGATGGAAGATATCGATTAAAAATATGCTACAAAAACTTATCTATTGGGTCTACCATACTATATATCGACTTGGTGCACAAACAATAATGTTTTTGCTTTAAATGAGTTCAAATATATCTTTCTTATCACAACCTTTCGATCCATCTTCGTACTGAGTAAAGTGTATACGACGACACACAACAACAACAAAAAAGTGAAAGCAGTAAAAACTAACAAAGTGGCAGGCAACTCGAGCTCCAGTGGCAGTGACAGTGGCTGTGGCAGCTCCAGCTCCAGCACATCATCAATTTCAATGTCGCACGAGCTGCGGCAACTCTGGGCAACTGTTGTTGTCTAGCTACGTCTTTGGCGCCCGCGAAACCTCCTACTGCTAAGCTATCAAAGCCCCCAACTCCCTGCAGCTTCGTCTAAACGGTTTTTTCATTTTCTTCCTTCGGCACGACGACATTGTTGTTGTCTGGTTTTTAGTTCTGGTCTACTATTTGGTCTGCTTCGACTCGGATTTGGGGCGTCAAATCCTTGGTAAAAGCATTTAACGTTGCAATGCATTAAGCGCTAAACCAGCCTTCATCCTAACCCTCTGCTTCCCAGAAGCACTGTCTGTCTGTCTGGGGGCTTGCCTCCAGTCACAGCAGTCTACATTTGCCAGCTGGGCGTGTTTATCCCCCTCTCGCCCATTGATTGCTACTGCTGTTAGCTGCTTCTGGCTGTGTTATCATTGCATTCTGTTTGCTTTGCTTTGCTGCAGCTTTTGAAATTTCAATTTAACGCTTCATATTTGCCAGCAGATTCAGTTCTCGTCTCTCTGCCTGCCCCTTGTCAACGGTTCGTGAGCAAATAAGTTCGTTTATAATGTATGCATAACCGTAATTTGTAGCTCCAATAGCAGCAGTTCATCAGAATTGATGATAAAAAAAAAAAGAAAAAAGAATAGTTTATTTTTTCGAATACCCTTGCTGAACCAGGAGCATAACTGCTTACAACTTAGTTAAGTTTTCGTAGAAGAATTTAATTAAATATTTTTTGAAATAATATTTCGATTATTAACTTTGTTGTTGCTTAAAACGCACTCAAAAATAATTTCTTGATACTTAAAAATATATTTTAAAAATATTTCGTGTTTAATGAAAGTCTTCCTAGTTCTTTAAAGTATTATTGTCTTTATAACAAACGATAGATTAAGTTATCAAAATACATTTTGACTTTCGTTAAGTTAAGTTTTCGTAGAAGAATTTAATTAAATATTGTTTCAAATAATATTTCGATTATTAACTTTGTTGTTGCTTAAAAACCACTCAAAAATAGTTTCTTGATACTTCAAAATATATTTTACAAATATTTCTTGATTAATGAAAGTCGTCCTAGTTCTTTAAAGTATTATTGTCTTTATAACAAACGGAAAATTAAGTTATCAAAATACATTTTGACTTTCGTTAAGTTAAGTTTTCGTAGAAGAATTTAATTAAATATTTTTTGAAATAATATTTCGATTATTAACTTTGTTGTTGCTTAAAAACCACTAAAAATAGTTTCTTGATACTTTAAAATATATTTTAAAAATATTTCTTGATTAATGAAAGTCGTCCTAGTTCTTTAAAGTATTATTGTCTTTATAACAAACGATAAATAAAGTTATCAAAATACATTTTGACTTTCGTTAAGTTAAGTTTTCGTAGAAGAATTTAATTAAATATTTTTTGAAATAATATTTCGATTATTAACTTTGTTGCTTAAAAACCACTCAAAAATAGTTTATTGATACTTAAAAATATATTTTAAAAATATTTCGTGTTTAATGAAAGTCTTCCTAGTTCTTTAAAGTATTATTGCCTTTATAACAAACGATAGATTAAGTTATCAAAATACATTTTGACTTTCGTTAAGTTAAGTTTTCGTAGAAGAATTTAATTAAATATTTTTTGAAATAATATTTCGATTATTAGCTTTGTTGTTGCTTAAAAACCACTCAAAAATAGTTTCTTGATACTTAAAAATATATTTTAAAAATATTTCGTGTTTAATGAAAGTCTTCCTAGTTCTTTAAAGTATTATTGCCTTTATAACAAACGATAGATTAAGTTATCAAAATACATTTTGACTTTCGTTAAGTTAAGTTTTCGTAGAAGAATTTAATTAAATATTTTTTGAAATAATATTTCGATTATTAACTTTGTTGTTGCTTAAAAACCACTAAAAAATAGTTTCTTGATACTTTAAAATATATTTCTTGATTAATGAAAGTCGTAATAGTTCTTTAAAGTATTATTGCCTTTTTAACTATCGATTAATTACGTTATCAAAATACATTTTGACTATCGATTAATTACGTTATCAAAATACATTTTGACTATCGATTAATTACGTTATCAAAATACTTTTCATGACCTGGTTTAACTGATTTAGCTTATTGACTGTTAACAACAGTGTCAACATCATTGATGTTGTTTCATGTTCTTTATTAGCGTTGTCAACACTTAAAGCCAAGTTTAAGCGTCAATAAAAGAGAAGGCTGATTGATAACTTCCACAGTTAACTGGTGCAACAGGAACGAAAAGGTTTTTTGGGAGTGGTTTGATTCAAATTTTGAAGTTAATTAAAGTTTTTCAATGCTTTAACACATAATACATTAAAATTATTGCTGTCGATTTTTTTATAGCATCTCGCCAAAAATAATGTCCCCAAGCGAGGAACGAACCACTCTTGCGGTTCTTCGGCTGACTTAAAGCTGTGCTTGGTCCGCTGTCATTAGCTTATCGGTGCAGTTCCATCTGAAGGGTAAGAGAGAGAGAGCCGAAATTCGGCAGAGATGCGAAAGTGCAATGACTTATGAGTAAGTCACCAATACGAATGGTTTATGGGTGAGCGAGGGATACGAGGAGGGGAGTTTCGTTGCAAGTGCTATGTTTGTTGTTGCTGTTTGCTGTTGTTGTTTGCTTAGTCGTCCGTTGAACGTATTTCGTCTTTGGCGGTTTCCTCATTTTTGCGCATCAGTTGTAATTCATACTTTCGTGCTCTTAACTCTTCCACGAAATGCGGCGGTAGAAGTTCAAATTAACATGTAGGATTTAAGAACCGTTCTTTTGCGCCGTTGTCGCTCTTCACTCACTCGCTCTTTCGTTCTTTGGCTGCCCAATTCCGTTTAATTAGCATGAGAAGTGGCCGCCACAGCTGCTTAAGCACAAGTTTGGAGCAGCACCAGCGTATATAGTATCTATCTACTGCAGATGAGATGCTCGCTTTTTGCTTTGGCTGGCTGGCTGGCTGGTTGGTTGGTTGGTTGCGCACGCGCAATTAGCCAAAAGACGCAGACGCCGTTCTTCGTTGGGTACTTGACCGATAGTCTGCTGTTTAATGAACTCCATGTGCTGTTGAAACAAATTGTTGCCACTGTTGCCATGGTGGCACATAGGCAGGATAAAAGCGAAGGGGAACAGGGTGCATATAACATTCCTTGCCAAAGACAACACGCAATCGAATACAGCTCATTAATTGACAACAAATAAGACCACGAATGGTTCATATTCAGTTATGCTAGAAAATCGTTTATCTTTAATAATTCTACTAATATGATAAATGTAAAATGTTGTAAATATGTTTGTTTTCTCTTTCACGCAAAAACTGACGTATCACATTTTCGATAACTTTTCCAGTTATCGATAAGCACATCTGATCGATAACAATATGAAAAACTTGGAGACGACGTTTGAAACATTAGACGAAATGATGACAAACTGTGACATTTTTATTGAAATCGGCTGACTTTTCCAGTTATCGATAACAACAAAATATTGAATTTGAAAAACTTGGAGACGACGTTTGAAACATTATAAGAAATAATGACAAACTGTGACATTTTTATTGAAATCGGCTGACTTTTCCAGTTATCGATAACAACAAAATATTGAATTTGAAAAACTTGGAGACGACGTTTGAAACATTAAACGAAATGATGACAAACTGTGACATTTTTTATTGAAATCGGCTGACTTTTCCAGTTATCGATAACAACAAAATATTGAATTTGAAAAACTTAGAGACGACGTTTGAAATATTAGACGAAATGAAGACAAACTGTGACATTTTTATGACTTTTCCAGTAATCGATATACACATCTGATCGATAACAACAAAATATTGAATTTGAATTGAAAAATAAAAAAAATATTAAAATATTGAAATTTTGGCTAAGAAATTCCGGAGATATGATATGGGCCATTGAAGTAACTTGCACGCAGTGACTGTGTAGGGTTCAGGGTATAGTCTAGTCGGTATTTCTCGACTAGAGTCTTCTTACTTGTTTAAGATATTGTATGATGATGCTTAGTGGGAGATGAATAAGAATACAAAAAAACATCAGTTGAAGAAGTTTAAGCACGAATGGAGTTTAAGCTTTGTGGATAAAAGTGGATTATTTTCCTTGCAACAAAGTTAAAAACTTAAATGTATAACAACTTTTCGGGAAAATTGGTAAATAATCGATTTGGTAGCATGGCAATAAGATACAATCACTCAATAATACACAAAATCTAGACTTAACTACAATAAATAATAAGTTGCAAGGCGGCGTAAGTAATCAATATCTGTTCCCCAAGTTGTAGGAGGGAAAACTATATCCGAAGCGGCTGCTGACTTTTGGGCGCATTGCTGAAATGCTGAAAATGCAAAGGAAATAGCAGAATGCATTAGATCGCATTACGGGCATAAACTGACCGCAGAGCACGAATAGAGAACCAGTCGTTGCCAGTTTGCCCACTTTGCCAGTTGGAAGCCCAATAAAGCTGGCCTCGGGTTGCAGCAGTTGCCCTGCCCTGCCCTGCTCTGCTCTGCCCGCTTTGGGTATCTATATATAGCAAATGCCAACTAAAAATAGCGACGTCTTAAATGATTTCTGCTCATTAGAGCGTGCGTGTTGCCGACGTTCTTTGGACGTTGCAAGTTGGAAGTTGATGTTGAAGTTGGCGTTGGGGAGTCTTGGGAGTTGTTTGGCATTGTGGTAGCCTTGTGGTACTTGCCACACTCGCCACACAGGCCAAAAGAACAAAAAAAAAAAAAGTGACAACCACTAAAACAAAAGCGCAGCCGCATTTTCTACATGACGCTGCGAATGCCAGGAACATAATAAAATCATGTAATGGACTGCGCATGAAAAACAATGCAAAAGCCAGCGTTGACAAGCTATGAAAACGGGAAGTGGGTCTGGAGGGGGTGTGAAGGGATTAGGGGGGGTAATGCGTCCCTTGTTGTTACTATTTTGCAGTATAATGCAATAAAAATAGCATGCCAACCACGACAATAATGATAATGACCATGACGATGATGTCGATGATGATGATGATGATCAGGCTCGATCGATAGTCGACTCTTGCAGACGACTGCAAAACAAAAGACTTTGGACACAAACTCACGCAGGCAACATACAACAACAACAACAACAACAACGACGACGACGACGGCGGCCTGCTAAGAATGCCAAGTATCGTGTGTTGAATGCATGCCATGCATAGTCAGTGCTCACTACACTTGGAGAAAACCTAGATGGCCTTTAATTAAGAGAGACTCCAACGGCAAGGAAGCTATGAAAGTAGACATCATTCAATATTTGTTTTAAAAACATTTTTTATGACTTTTAAGAAACTTTGAAACACTTAAAAAAAACTTAACTCCATTGTTCTCAAAACATTTCCTTAATTAAAGGCAGAAACTTAAACAAAAAACTTTCCAGTTTAGGATTCTCAAAGCATACTCTCAACAAAGCTAACTAGGAATAATATTTTTATTAGATTCATAATTTTTAGAACATTTTTTCAACAATAAAGAATATTCCTACTTAATTTTAATCTAAGCAAAACTAACTAGGAATAATATTTTTATTAGATTCATAATTTTTAGAACATTTTTTCAACAATTAAGAATACTCCTACTTAATTTTAATCTAAGCAAAACTAACTAGGAATAATATTTTTATTAGATTCATAATTTTTAGAACATTTTTACAACAATGAAGAATTTTCCTACACAATTTTAAGTTATAAAAAAAATATATATATATTTTTCAGTAAAATCTTCATATAAAAAAAAAACGAAAAAGGATAAAAGAAAAAGTGCTCAATAATGTTTAAGCTTTATTTTCCCTATCCTGCATATGCGTACTATATCTCTATAGGGCTTATTTCACGTGACGTTTTCCATATGAAGGATTACAGCCACGGTGCTCGTATATCCAAGATATCCTGCATGATTTTCTTCAGTGTACTGTACACTGTCAGTAGTTTAACCGCCTCGCCCCACCAGCCATGCAAGCAAGCTTAGAGTGACCGCCTTTAGGGCCGTGGTGCATTGAAAACGAAAACGGTTTGTGCGGCATGAGCACGACAAAAATCATGGCTCAGTCTTAGGGATTCAGATTCCAACTGAGACTGAGACTCCGACTTCGACTTCGAGTCGGACTCAAAATTCAGACTCCGACTCAGACTCCGAAAGTCGAACTTGATCGCAATGCTATGCTGGCCATTAGGCTGGCCACATTGTGTTGCCCAGATACAAAGATACACGCGCCAGATACAGATGCACCAATGTAAAAACGTACGTATGTAGCATATGGGTTTTGTTTATGAGTTCTGCACTTAAGTGACACAAAACGGCGGCCAAATGATGTGCAGATACTACTTACTATTATATGCTAGTTGGCCAGGCCAGTTCTAAAAATAAAACAGTCGGCAGCCTGATGTCATTATGAACACAGCATCTAATTAAAACAATAAAGATAACGCTTCAACTTGGAAGTTGCAGGTCCAAAATAGCACCAACAACAACAACAACAACAACATCAAACACAGAAAACAATTTAAGCTATTTAACTCAGCGAGCGACAGCAAATCAGATAATCAGTTGTAGAAATGTTAGCCACAAATTGTTTAAATGAGAGCTAAAAACACTCCTTAAAACCAAGTTGGAGATAATCATAATGAAAGTTTTTTTTAAGTGTGCTCCAGAAAAGAGTGCATAAAATTATTGACCGACCAGCTTGATGAGTCAAAGCTTTTACACATCTTACTTTTATACTCTTTGGTTCGGTTATGATGTTGCCAAAAGTTGCTAGAATTCTTTTATGACGAAAGCAAAAAGATATAAACTCGATCAAGTATGTCACTATTTGATCGCAGCTTACAGTTTTTGAATTATATATCTAAAGAATTCTTCGAGTATAAACTCGATCAAATATGTGACTCTTTGATCACAGCTTCCACTTCTTGAATCATATATCTAAAGAACTCTTCAAGTGATATAAACTCGATCAAGTATCTGACTATTTGATCACAGCTTCCACTTCTTCAATCATATATCTAAGGAATTCTTCGAGTATAAACTCGATCAAGTATGTGACTTTTTGATCACAGCTTCCACTTCGTGAATCATATCTAAGGAACTCTTCAAGTGATATGTGATATGACTTTTTGATCACAGCTTCCACTTCTTGAATCATATATCTTCGAAACAGAAAGGTTCCACAAAATCTTATATATAATTGCCTCAAAACTGAATGGTAAAGAACATATCAAGTACTTAATAGCATTTCAGGCCTGAGAAAGTTTCTCTCCGATAAGCTAAAAGTCGTGACAACCTTAAAACCTGTCAAAGAATAGCATAAATTCAGAGTCTCCTGTAATTTATTTGATAGAGGTGTATGATACTTTAGTCAAAGCTACAATTAAATGCATCATAAGTTTTATCTGGCTGCTGGCAGCTGTCAAAGATCAACATAAATTCATTGTTGGGAATGCCTTTCGATTGCAAGGTGTGCTAATTCCAAACTAAGATTACAACTTAAGCCTAAAATATGATAAGTGTCTCCCTCTTTATCTCTCTCTCTCTCTCGCTCTTTCTCGCGGACTCTTTCTCTTTTGGATTTGATAAGTGATCATTGCCATTTGTGCATAAATTCTTTTGCTGATAAATGCAGCATTTAAAAAAAAACTGTGATAAAAATTGCTGATCACCGTGACGAGACAAATCACCGGGTGTTATGATGCAGCCCTAGTCTGATAAGCTGGCTGCTAAAACCAGCTGACTAAGGCCAAGAACACTCTACCATTAGTCATCATCAAGACCAGAGAATTTCTTTGCGGGCCTTTTTGCAACGCACCCATGAGCTGGCCGACATTTATCTTGATTATTGGCCACTTGGCTTGGATGCTTGGCTTGATACTGTTGCTGTTGTTGTTGCGTGTTGCAGCCTCAACGTTCTGATCGGCGACACATAATTCATGCAACACATATGCAAGGCTGGCAACTTCTTTGCTGCCCGGGGAGAAAGTGTGATTCACCTTTTCTTGGCCAGCATAAATATCTCATATCTCACCTCTCATCTCTCTCTCTCTTTCTCTCTCTTTTTGTAACACTTGTCGGAAGTTCACGCGAGTTCATCTCTGGCTCTGATTATTCCCCATGCGCGAGCCAATTTAGAAAGTAAAAACAAATGATCAACCGTCAAAAAATTGGCCAAAAAAAAAACGTTTCTTCTTTGCTGCAACACTTTCATTCACACTCTACGCAGAATGCCAGCAGCTTTATAACTGTAATAAAGTGAAGGCTGACAAAAAAGCAAAAAAGGTTTAATCTACCTGCCTTACAAGCAAACTTATTTCAACATTCATTCGGGTTCAAGGTTTTAACCAACCCCCCAAAACAGCAAGGCAAATAATCATCAGGCACATTCTTTTGGCAAGTTTTTTTCCACATTTTGTCGCTGTTTTAGTTGAAAGGGTAATGAACCCTTAGCAAACCCAACTTAGTTAAGCTTCTCACGGGGTTTTGTATAAAGTTCTAGATCAACACTTAGAGAAAAATTGCAAGTTATTAAAGAGATGTTTAAGAAATTCAAATATGAAACTTCAGATTTGAAACAATAAGTACAAAAATCAAAAAAAAATAAATAAATAAAAAAAAATAAAAAAACAATTTTTTGATTTTTTTTAAGTATATATTTAATCCTTAATGTATTTTGTACCAAAAAATATTATATGTAAAACTATTTCAGTGTTATTTATATTTTTAATTGAATTTCGATAATTCTTTCAGATTTTTTTTTTTTGTATGTAGATATATATCAATTTTTTTTTTTTACAAAGTACAAAAAAAAATCTTTTATTTTGGAATTTCAAATAAGTACTAAAAAAATCAAAAAAAAAATTAATTCTGATATTTTTCAATATATATTCAATCCTTAATGTGTTTTATTACACTTAATATTCATTACATAACTATTTCAGTGTTGTTTTTAATTAAATTTTGAAAATTCAGAATTTTTTTTTTGTATGTAGATATATATCAAAATTTTTTATTTATTTTTTTTTGTTTAGAAAGTACAAAAAAAAAATAAAAAATAAATAAAAAATCGGATATTTTGGAATTTCAAATAATTATTAAAAAAAAAAAATCTAATATTTTTCAATATGTATTCAATCCTTAATAAATAAATGTTTAATGAAGTTTGTTAAAACTTTTTCAGTGTTATTTCTATTTTTAATCGAATTTTGAAAATTTGTTTCAGATTTTTTTTTGTATGTAGATATATTAAATGTTTAATATAGTTTGTTAAAGCTTTTTCAGTGTTATTTCTATTTTTAAATGAATTTTCAAAAATTCTTTGTTTAAACATTTAAGTTTAAGTGTTTTTGCCGTACTCGGACTGTGTCTAAGATTAGTTTTGGCTTTTTAGTTACATTGGAGGCGCATCATTAAAATGTTTTATTATTACTATTCTGATTAATGATTGATGGGCCTAGATTTTGAAAACGTTTTGGCCACAATGTCTGTCTCGACTGGAACATGGTCGAATGGTTACGGCATACAACAAATGAAATGAGTGAACAGACAACAACAACTAGCTTGGCTTTAAAATAAACTAACGAACGAAAACTTTCTCTGAATTACGAATTACTTTCTGTTTCACAATACAAAAGAGCTCGAATATAGTTTATATTAGAACATGAGCTTTTCCGCTGCAACATTTTCATTTTTCATTCACTTTCGCTGCAGTAAAAGATTTTATAACTTATTTTTGCGAAACTTGCGTGCTTTACGAGACAATTTTGTTGTTGTCTTTTTGAGCATTGTTGTTGGGTTTTGTGGCAAGTTGCCAACTTTTGATGAACCGGTGCCATCAAAACCATATAAAGATATCGTATGCGATATGCAAATGACTTTCACTTCACTTTCGTTCATTAGTCGTGGCATTCATTCTTATTCTAATTCAATCGGTGAAAGGGCTAACAAATAATTTTGAATCGTTTTCGAATCGTTAACTCTTTTTCTGTATGTGTGTGTGTGTGTGTGCGGAAATTCTTTAGACACGTTTTTAAACAACGAACAATTAATTTCAAAAATAATTATTATCAACCAAACATCGCATAATGTTTATTACGACTTGTTTATGCTTGCAATTTGCATAACAAAAATCTTTCAAGTCGATTTTGAACACATCTTCAGCATCTACAATGTGAGGAGCTCTTGCAATTATCTAAGACTAAGCATTTTGACAATGGCATTCAATCACAAACAACAAGAAGAAGGATTTAGTTGAGATATCCCGACAAGACGATACCCTGAACACTATACTTTACTTGTAAGTAGGTGTGTGTGTAACTTCAATGTGCCATATCTCCGGTGTTTCTAAACCGATTTCTATAAAATTTTCACAGATTGTCATTATTTCGTCTAATGTTTCAAACTGCATCACAAAGTTTTCCAAATTCAAGATTTTGTTGTTATCGATCTCATGTGTATATCGGAAACGGGGAAAGTTATCGAAAATTTGAAACAAACAGATTGTCATTATTTCGTCTAATATTTCAAACTGCATCACAAAGTTTTCCAAATTCAAGATTTTGTTGTTATCGATCACATGTGTATATCGGAAACGGGGAAAGTTTTCGAAAATTTGAAACAAACAGATAGTCATTATTTCGTCTAATGTTTCAAACTGCATCACAAAGTTTTCCAAATTCAAGATTTTGTTGTTATCGATCTCATGTGTATATCGGAAACGGGGAAAGTTATCGAAAATTTGAAACAAACAGATTGTCATTATTTCGTCTAATGTTTCAAACTGCACCACAAAGTTTTCCAAATTCAAGATTTTGTTGTTATCGATCACATGTGTATATCGGAAACGGGGAAAGTTATCGAAAATTTGAAACAAACAGATTGTCATTATTTCTTATAATGTTTCAAACTGCACCACAAAGTTTTCCAAATTCAAGATTTTGTTGTTATCGATCTCATGTGTATATCGGAAACGGGGAAAGTTATCGAAAATTTGAAACAAACAGATTGTCATTATTTCGTCTAATGTTTCAAACTGCACCACAAAGTTTTCCAAATTCAAGATTTTGTTGTTATCGATCACATGTGTATATCGGAAACGGGGAAAGTTATCGAAAATTTGAAACAAACAGATTGTCATTATTTCTTATGATATTTCAAACTGCATCATAAAGTTTTCCAAATTCAAGATTTTGTTGTTATCGATCACATGTGTATATCGGAAACGGGGAAAGTTATCTAAAATTTGAAACAAACAGATTGTCATTATTTCGTCTAATGTCTCAAACTGCATCACAAAGTTTTCCAAATTCAAGATTTTGTTGTTATCGATCACATGTGTATATCGGAAACGGGGAAAGTTATCGAAAATTTGAAACAAACAGATTGTCATTATTTCGTCTAATATTTCAAACTGCATCATAAAGTTTTCCAAATTCAAGATTTTGTTGTTATCGATCACATGTGTATATCGGAAACGGGCAAAGTTATCGAAAATTTGAAAACAAACTTGTACTGCCTAGGGATTAGGCGAGCTTATGTTCCAAATCTGAAGTCTATCTCTCTCTTATAGTCTGATATAGACGTACATGACTATATCGACTCGGCTGTTGATACCCATCAAGAATATATATACTTTATAGGGTCGGAGAAGCTTCCTTCTGGCTGTTACATACTTTAGCACAAACCCATTATACCCTTAATACCCTATTTCCTATATTTATAATCATATGCACAAAATTCGCGTCCATCAATTTGATTTGATTTGATTGATGCACAAACATTGCTTGAGAATTGTGTTTTGTGCTTTGCAGTTATTCAATCTTCAAGTTGCAATTGCTTGCCACCGCTAATTAGACTCTCATGCAAATTCTTGCTGCCGCTGTGGCAGCAACAGCAGCAGCTGAGTAGAAAGTCGAGCCTGGTCAAATGGCATCTGTGTGCTAAAATTGACACCTTTACGGCGCGCCGAGCACGCAGCTCATCAAAGTGACTTGATGATGAGTTGCCAGAATTGCGCACATACATGTGAGTGTGTTGGTTGCACGTAGCACGTTGCATGTGGCAAGTTAGCCAGTTCATGCACTACGCAAAACTATTGTATCTATTGTGTTTTGGTTTACTCCAAGCTGGACAAAAAAAAAAACAAAACTCATAAAAATAATCCTTGCTTTTTTCTGAGTGTTGCCGCCAGATACAATCGTTCGCTTTGTTGTTGTTGTTGTTGTTGTTGGTTCTAATCGATTTCTCTAACAAACATAAGGCTGGCAAACAAGCGACTCTCACTGCAAGCAAATAGCAACAACAACAACTGGCAAGTGGCAAGTGGCAAGTTCAAGACGTCGCCACATAAAATTCCAAAAACATTTGCGCCTTTTTTTACAGCTTTCTTCAAGTGGGTGCAGCTTTCAAACACACACACACACACACACACACACACACACACACACACAACACACACTAACCACAACTAATTACACACAACAAGTTTTGACTAAACGATACCCTAGAAAAAACTGCGGTTTTGTAAGATGATTGCAACATGTGGTAGCTAATAATGTTGCGAGGGTTTATCACTTGAAATAAATATTGCTAAGATTCTTATAACTTTATTTTATTTTTGGTAAATTTGTAAGATGATTGCAACATGTGGTAGCTAATAATGTTGCGAGGGTTTATCACTTGAAATAAATATTGCTCAGATTCTTATAACTTTATTTTAAGTTTGTTAAATTCCTTAATGCTTTGTCATGCCTTAAATCTGGTTTCGATAAACTTTCCAATACATTAAGTTCCATCTGCTCAAAGTTCTGGTTAAGTGTATCATCTCGATAAATTCCCCCAATGCATTCTGTATCTGGGGGTTAACCGAACCTTCTCGATGACGTACCGGCCAGCCGAGGGTACAATGACACTTGACCAAGCTGCGTGCATTTTTATTAATCATTTCTTCTAGGAATTTACAACATTTTTATTGAGGCTAACCAAAATGTCTGTAGACTCTCCCTCTCTCCCTCCCTCGCCCTCTCTCCATCTCTGTCTCTTTGTTGATGTGCTAAACTTAATAGCAAACATGTTTCTTACATTTTGTTGTTTTTCGTTGTTGTTTGCCAAATTTAAATAACAACATTATAGGTTCTCGTTGTTGTTGTTGCTGTTGCTGTTGTTGTTTGCCATGCAATTTGGGTCATTTGAGTCATATGCATGAAAATTCAACCAAATTGCATTTCTCAACGATTCTTTCTTTCTTGCCCAAAGAATAAAGATTTGGCTAGCCATCAGCATAAACAGGAAATAAAAGGCTATATATCAAATGGTCATTACAACAACAGCAACAACAACAACAACAAGTAAGCAGGCTCTAGAAGAGAAAATCCGACTAGACGATACCCTGAACCCAATACTTAGCCTTAGAGCCTCGTATCTAGCATTACGCCGAGTTGCAAGTATGTGTATATACTTGAATTAACTTCAATGCTCTATATCTCCGGTGTTGCTCAACCGATTTCGATAAAAATTTCACAGATTGCCATTATTTCGTCCAATGTTTCAAACTGCATCACAAAGATTTCTGAACTGAAGATTTGTTTGTTATCGATTACATGTGTATATCGGAAACGGGAAGAGTTATCGAAATTTTGAAACAACGTTGTACTGCCTAGGGATTATGATCCAAATCTGGAGTCTCTAGCTCTTAGACGTACAGTTAGTGCTTGTAAGTATGTGTGCGTGTATAGTTCCTACTTTCCTAACTTCAATGGTCCATATCTCCGGTGTTGCTTAACCGATTTCGATAAAAATTTTACAGATTGTCTTTGTTTTGTCTAATGTTTCAAACTGCATCACAAAGTTTTCCAATATCAAGATTTTGTTGTTATCGATCACATGTGTATATCGGAAACGGGAAGAGTTATCGAAATTTTGAAACAAAGTTGTACTGCCTAGGGATTGGGCGAGCTTATGATTCAAATCTGGAGTCTCTAGCTCTTAGACGTACAGTTAGTGCTTGTAAGTATGTGTGCGTGTATAGTTCCTACTTTCCTAACTTCAATGGTCCATATCTCCGGTGTTCGTCAACCGATTTCGATAAAAATTTCACAGATGGTCATTATTTCGTCCAATGTTTCAAACTGCATCACAAAGATTTCTGAACTCAAGATTTTTTTGTTATCGATTACATGTGTATATCGGAAACGGGAAGAGTTATCGAAATTTTGAAACAAAGTTGTACTGCCTAGGGATTAGGCGAGCTTATGTGCCAAATCTGGAGTCTCTAGCTCTTAGACGTACAGTTAGTGCTTGTAAGTATGTGTGCGTGTATAGTTCCTACTTTCCTAACTTCAATGGTCCATATCTCCGGTGTTGCTTAACCGATTTCGATAAAAATTTTACAGATTGTCTTTGTTTTGTCTAATGTTTCAAACTGCATCACAAAGTTTTCCAATATCAAGATTTTGTTGTTATCGATCACATGTGTATATCGGAAACGGAAAGAGTTATCGAAATTTTGAACAAAGTTGTACTGCCTAGGGATTAGGCGAGCTTATGTGCCAAATCTGGAGTCTCTAGCTCTTATAGTCTCTGAGATCGACGCTTTCATATATACAGACGGACAGATGGACGGACGGACAGATGGACGGACGGAAAGACGTACAGACAGACATGACTATATCGACTCGGCTGTTGATGCTGATCAAGCATATATATACTTTATGGGGTCGGAGAAGCTTCCTTCTGGCTGTTACATACTTTTGCACAAAACCATTATACCCTTTCAATCTGTTCAGGGTATAAAAAGAAGTTAAGAAAGAAATAATATTTGTTGCTTGTTGCTGTCAAAGTGGCAAAGGCGCTCAGCACTCACGCAGAATTGAGCGTTTTGCGCGGTTATCAGATATGCCACACCAGGCCGGCGCACTAATGAATTTATGTGGCAAACAACTGCAGTTGCAACAAATGCGGCAATAATAAGTGCACATACCGAAAAGATTGTTTAACTCAACGTTGTAAAAGGAAATGGATGATAAAAAAAGAGTATAGAACTAGTTTATACTTCCATTGGATAAAGTTGAAAGCTCAGAACAAACATTCTTGATATAAAGATACAACCTTTCTGCTTGCTTTCGCTCAGTGTACAAGCACACACACATATATTGTTATCGGGAACAAAATGACATTGCTAGGCAGAGCGCTTAAATTACAAGCAGCACGCAGCCAAACTTAAAGTGCTGTTAGCCAGGGTCGACTCGAAGCTGGTTGCAACAGAGAGACGTGCCACAAAGTGGCGACATTGACACTGGAGGATTTAGAATTGTGGCGCTCGCATATCGAATTGTAACTGAACTTCGAAGAGCCAGAGCCGGCTCCACCAACAACAACAACAACAAGACGACGACGAAGCCGGTAAGACAAGTTTTAAGCGCATTGCATCAGAGTTTGTGGCAATATGATGTAATGCACAAGTTGCATGCAAGATTAAGGAGAGCTGAAGCTGCTTGTTTCGGTGGCAAATCGTCAAAAACACATTAATGCAACAAAACAAGAAAAAAAATCATACAAATACAAATAAACACAAAGAGAGAGAGAGAAGACATATACAGAATTAAATTATACATGCATAAACAGTAGAGGGGGGAGAGGGGTGGGGACACGTTGTGGCCCAGGCTAAAAGAGCGCTAACTGCATAATTTTTCATTTTAATAAATGCAACATGCGCGAGCTAAAAATAGCAACAGTCTGGCCAGGCTTTTTAAATGTTGCAGCACTGGTTGCCAACATGTTGCTAGCAACACACACACACACACACATGTGCGAGATACCTGTTGCTGCCACAGTTGACCATCATCATCGTCGTTGTGACGGAAGTATTAGCCAAGTGCAGGACGCTTTCGGCCCATAGCTATGTGCAATTATCTCAATGCTAAGTAACTAGGAATGCGTTAGATACGGAGAGAGTGACTTTAAGATATCCTAGAGCACAGAATGATGAACGATTGGAAGATACTCTATACGGAAGATGTAAAGCTGAACATTGATGAATACGTTAGAACCTTCAGAAGTAGCTAACTTTATTAACATACCCTTAGATGAAAGCCTAGAAAAGTTCTAAGTCAAATGAAAAATAATAATAATAATAATAAGTATTCATTTTACAATCTTTTATGAATATTCTGATATACTTTAAACGTTCTCGACTAATAGATATATAAAGCTTGAACTTGGTAACTGTAAATCATCTTTGAATGTTAAAAACCGTTTGAAATAAGATAATATTGTCCTTTACAATCTCATTACCTTACCTTACCCTTACCTTACCCTTACCTTACCCTTACCCTTACCTTACCCTTACCTTACCCTTACCTTACCCTTACCTTACCCTTACCTTACCTTACCCTTACCTTACCCTTACCTTACCCTTACCTTACCCTTACCTTACCCTTACCTTACCCTTACCTATACCTTACCTATACCTTACCTATACCTTACCTATACCTTACCCATACCTTACCCTTACCTTACCCTTACCTTACCATTACCTTACCATTACCTTACCATTACCTTACCCTTACCTTACCCTTACCTTACCCTTACCTTACCTTACCTATACCTTACCTATACCTTACCCATACCTTACCCTTACCTTACCCTTACCTTACTATTACCTTACCTATACCTTACCTATACCTTACCCTTACCTTACCCTTACCCTTACCTTACCCTTACCTTACCCTTACCTTACCCTTACCTTACCCTTACCTTACCCTTACCTTACCCTTACCTTACCCTTACCTCACCCTTACCTTACCTTACCTTACCTTACCTTAACTTACCCTTACCTTACCCTTACCTTACCCATACCTTACCCTTACCTTACCCTTACCTTACCATTACCTTACCTTACCCTACCCTTACCTTACCATTACCTTACCCTTACCTTACCTTACCTTACCATTACCTCATTCCCTTCGTCAAACCGTACGTTAAAACAACCTGTTTAAACCTGGTCATAGACATTGTTGGCACTTTAGATAACAACTAATCGCATTCATGCATACTTGAAGATTACAATCGAGCTGCTCGTACTCGTGTTTGTCGTCATATCTATAAATAGACAGATGCGCCAGGTCGTATATTATCATCCATTGATTAACTAATGTTGATTCTGATTCATTCATGAACTGCTCCTAACAACTTAATTGCCAGAGAATGTACAAAAGGTTCTCTCTCTCTCTCTCTCTAGCTAAACCCAAATCTCCGATAACCACATCCGCAATGTAGTCGAGTAATTAATGATTGAAATTATTCGCGCACAAAACCCAAAATACAAAAACAAAAAACAAAAATCAAAATAGGGAATAATGGTTGAAGCGTGATTCGATTGGTGGCCAAATTGCAAAGATGACAATTGCTGGCAACTTGGTTAATTGAATTTGCTGTTGGATTTTGCTAACGAACAAATCTATGCGCATTCAAATTGTTGCAAGGAAGATTTTTGCTGGCCGGAGCAGACCGCCTGCGGTTAAACCAATTGACATACAAAACGGATCCCAAAAAAAACCAGCCAAAAACCGCCTAAGCGCCACTTGAACGGCCAGTTTCGATAGTTGTTGCTGGTGTTGTTGGTGTTGCTGGTGTTGTTGGTGTTGCTGGTCTAAGACCCAAAGCACAAACACTTGTCGAAGTGAAGAGTCGCTGGAGTCGGGTCGATCGCCTTTGTGCCGCGTCGCGTGCACTTTGGAAATGGGTCAAACGCCAAATGCTTGTGGCCAAACAACAGCAACAGCAACAACAACAACAACAACAACAACCACAACAACACCAATAATAATAATGATAATGTTTCAATTGCTGCTGTAAAGACATGGGCGTAGACTAGAAGGGGTCAAAGCAACATCATTGCCAAGCAAATCTTTTAAACTTTAATTCTCTAAAGTGTTAAAACAAATACTTTTTGTTTTAAGATCTACTAAACTAAAGAATTGTCTCAAAAATACTAATACAGGGTGTTTCGGTTGCGTACAAATATTTTTAAAACATTTCAACATCAAAGGAAAAACAAATATATGATATATATTATAGTTAATACAGATAAATATGACAGTTTTAAAAGTTATAAAATATTTTTAAAACATTTCAACATCAAAGGAAAAACAAATTATGTTAGATATTATAGTTAATACAGATAAATATGACAGTTTTAAAAGTTATAAAATTAGATGTCTGGTACAAATAACAAGTAAGAAGGCTCTAGTCGAGAAATCCCGACTATACGATACCCTGTACTTTACGCGTACAGTCAGTGCTTGCAAGTAACAAGTATTACAAGTATTACACATACACTCATGTGTGTATAAGCGTATAGTGCATAACTTCAATCATCAATATCTCCGATGTTCCCCAACCGATTTCAATAAAATTTTCACAGATTGTCATTATTTCGTCCAATGTTTCAAACTGCATCACAAAGATTTCTGAACTCAAGATTTTGTTGTTATCGATTACATGTGTATATCGGAAACGGGAAGAGTTATCGAAATTTTCAAACAAAGTTGTACTGCCTAGGGATTGGGCGAGCTTATGATCCAAATCTGGAGTCTCTAGCTCTTAGACGTACAGTTAGTGCTTGTAAGTATGTGTGCGTGTATAGTTCCTACTTTCCTAACTTCAATGGTCCATATCTCCGGTGTTCGTCAACCGATTTCGATAAAAATTTTACAGATTGTCTTTGTTTTGTCTAATGTTTCAAACTGCATCACAAAGTTTTCCAATATCAAAATTTTTTTGTTATCGATTACATGTGTATATCGGAAACGGGAAGAGTTATCGAAATTTTGAAAATAAACATGTACTGCCTAGGGATTGGGCGAACTTATGTACCAAATCTGGAATCTCTAGCTCTCATAATCTCTGAGATCGACAGACTTGGCTATATCGACTCGGCTGATCAAGAATATATATACTTTATGGGGTCGTAGATGCTTCCTTCTGCCTGTTACATACTTATGCACAAACCCATCATACCCTTTTTACCCATTTTCAATGGGTTCAGGGTATAATAATAATAATGTTTAGTTTTCGAAAACCTTTCAAAGTCTTTTGAACTTAAGAAACTTTGCCTAGAAACACAAATGAACCTTACAACAAATTATACCCTTTCTCGACTAGAGCCTTCTTACTTGTTTTTAAATATATACAATGATAAGATACATGAAACATACTTCGATGTTCATATTACTAATAACATTTTCTGAGTTACAAAAAGTTATTTTCGCGCACCCCTCTCCCTTCGATGCCTACGCCACTGCTCTGTACTGTAGGCGAATTGTTTTTCAGTGTTGCTGATGAAAATCTTTATTTATCAGGCATTGGCACGTTGCGTGTTTTTCGCCAATCGCGCCGCCGTTGCACAACCAATTTAATCCGCAATCATGATGATTTTTTGTTGTTGATTTTTTGGCAACTGTTCGTTAGCAAATTGAAGATAAGCTCAAGCACAAATTCACCTATATTGTTAACACACACACACCTTGCAATCGGGCCGGGAAGCTTAGCTCCCATTTCAAAGTGCAGTGTCAGAGTCATCATTATCATTATCATAATGATCGTCATCGTCATCAGCAGTCGGAACAGTCACCAAAAAACAAATAATGAACATTTCGCAATCGCATCTTAACGATCTCAACTGGCAGACGGCTGTTAATTGGCTGTGCAGCTTGGCTTAAATTACCGTTAATCACAGCTGGTCTAAACCAATTTGACATTTGTTCTGGCCCAAACAGGCGCAAGTGTCAGCTAGTTGTGAAAATACTCTACAGGCATTTATTTTCGTGTTAAATAGTTATGCAAATTATGTGACAAATATGATATAATAGTCGTTCAGTTCGAAAGTTTTTGCGAAACCCCTTTAAAAAATCGTCATTCAATGGAAATCATTTGAAAAACAAGTAAGAAGGCTCTAGTCGAGAAATCCCGACTAAACGATACCCTGAACCCTATACTTAACTCTTGGGTAAACTTCAATGTTCCATATCTTCGGTGTTTCTCAATCGATTTCAATAAAATTTTCACAGATTGTCATTATTTCGTCCAATGTTTCAAACTGCATAACAAAGTTTTCCAAATTCAAGATTTTGTTGTTATCGATCACATGTGTATATCGGAAACGGGGAAAGTTATCGAAAATTTGAAACAAACAGATTGTCATTATTTCGTCTAATATTTCAAACTACATCTCAAAGTTTTCCAAATTCATGATATTGTTGTTATCGATCACATGTGTATATCGGAAACGGGGAAAGTTATCGAAAATTTGAAACAAACAGATTGTCATTATTTCTTATAATATTTCAAACTGCATCATAAAGTTTTCCAAATTCAAGATTTTGTTGTTATCGATCACATGTGTATATCGGAAACGGGGAAAGTTATCGAAAATTTGAAACAAACAGATTGTCATTATTTCTTATAATATTTCAAACTGCATCATAAAGTTTTCCAAATTCAAGATTTTGTTGTTATCGATCACATGTGTATATCGGAAACGGGGAAAGTTATCGAAAATTTGAAACAAAGAGATTGTCATTATTTCTTATAATATTTCAAACTGCATCATAAAGTTTTCCAAATTCAAGATTTTGTTGTTATCGATAACATGTGTATATCGGAAACGGGGAAAGTTATCTAAAATTTGAAACAAACAGATTATCATTATTTCGTCTAATGTTTCAAACTGCACCACAAAGTTTTCCAAATTCAAGACTTTGTTGTTATCGATCTCATGTGTATATCGGAAACGGGGAAAGTTATCGAAAATTTGAAACAAACAGATTGTCATTATTTCTTATAATATTTCAAACTGCATCATAAAGTTTTCCAAATTCAAGATTTTGTTGTTATCGATCACATGTGTATATCGGAAACGGGGAGAGTTATCGAAAATTTGAAACAAACTTGTACTGCCTAGGGATTAATCTTACAAACTGCATCACAAAATATTTCAAATTCAAGTTTTTTTTGTTATCGATCACATGTGTATATCGGACACGGGAAGAGTTATCGAAATTTTGAAAATAAACATGTACTGCCTAGGGATAAGGCGAGCTTATGTACCAAATCTGGAGTCTCTAGCTCTTATAGTCTCTGAGATCGACGGACTTGGCTATATCGACTCGGTTGATCAAGAATATATATACTTTATGGGGTCGGAGATGCTTTCTTCTCCCTGTTACTTACTTTTGCACAAAACCATTATACCCTTTTTACCCATTTTCAATGGGCTAAGAGTATGAAAAGCCTAAGCACATCGATTTGGGTTAACTGTAAAGTTCTTACTTTTCAATTTGCCCTTCTTTAGTTCGATTTTGCTTATAATAATAACGTTTAATGGCATTCGTCTCAGTCATAGAACGACCTTCAGAGAGCAGAGCAGAGCGGTGTGCGGGGGGGAGAGAAAAGTACACTTTCGAATACACATATTAGTACTTTTAAGCCCATAAGCCTTTTAGCTTTGCAATTGTTCGAAACGCTTGCGCCCAATTCTAACTGAAAAAAGAAAGGCTTTTGAATTTGGTTTTAAAGCATAAAAAAGCTTTCATTCTCGTCAAACAAATGGCAGAAGAAAAAAAAATATATATATATATATATATATATGTTCGTGCGCTGTCTGTTTGGTTCTTCTGGCTTACTAACTTATCTCAATCGTTAAATATTTAAATGAAAAACTCAATCTAAGGCGCGCAGATTCGTTTAGTATAAACGGACACTAATAAAATACCAGAGATAAACACGAAGTCGACGTGGAGATGCCCTGCACACGCAAATATACATAAATAGCGAGTAAATAAGTTCAGATAACGCACTCACCGGCAAGAACAATGTAATATTCCTCTCAGTCTCATCTTGTCTCCGTTATGTCTTCTATTTTCGGCACGAATACACTTACACAATTGGATTTACTTTACAATTACACTAACACACACACACACATATTGAGCGCTTTGCTAATTTGGATTCTGTGCGCAACACCAGAGGGCGCTCTTTTCCTCTCTTTTGTGAACAGAAAAAAAAGCAACAACAATTAAGGCGCCTTGCAATTTGCACAAAAAACACTAGAAAAACACTTACACAGCGATTCTTGCATACTATTTAAGGTTTGCGCACACTCGCCGCATTGAACTAACACGATTTAACTATTTATAATTGGGCGTCGCAATTTTAATTGGAAAAATTAGCGGCTTATTAGCAACTAGCGAGGTAAAGACGCGCAATTTGCGACGCGCTCTTATTTTGTGGAACTCGTGAAACTTGTGGAACTCAAGGATCGTACGCTTGCATGTAAATATGTGGACACTGAGACCAAAAGAGAGCACACAATTTAAAATCCACATCTGCAGTAGCAACAACAACATAGTTGTAATGCGAACAGGGTGTGCATGCAAAGTTTCTGCTTTCATATGTAAAACTTTCATACGCGATTAGCATGAAACTGGCATCTGTTATACCTAGAACGAGATTATCACAGTTCAGGCATTTTATTTGTGCGTCCGTTATCAATGTTTTGTTTTTGTAGTTCGCACTCAAGTTTATGCATAAATTAATATCATAATCGAAAAAAAAGCTCAAAACGCAGTTCGTTAACCCAAACAACATTTTGGGCGTTGTTAATATATTGTTGTTGACATATTTTGTTGACAACTGTTGTTGTTGTTGTTAGTTAGTTATAAATTCATTTTTATTACCCACATTTTGGGGTGTTATACTCCCCGAAAGATGTAAAAATATTGCGTGTTTATAACACAAAAGACTTAGAATACAAACTTGCTGGTAGCTGGGTTTTTATTTCCGTTTTCAGAAGACGCAGAACACCCAAAAACTGTATGCACTGAGAAAAATGATGTTTAATAATGAAGTCTCTAAGTTTTGTGGGTCGCATTGGCGATAAACATAACTTAAGGCCAGAATTAAGTACTCCGATAAAAAAGATCTTACAGTCCAATCATATTTGTTCTCAGTGTATGCGTGTTTAGAGGCAACTGGCAGCTAGTGACTGTCGGTATTAAATGTTGGCGAAAAATTGTTGCTTTTGGTTTGTTTTTAGGGTCGTTAGCCCGTTGACCGTTTATCGCGTGGCTAAATCGAAGCAGCAACTACCAACTGCTAAACTTTTGTTTGAAGCCCGGATAAGCATCTTGATAACGGTGCTTTCTCGCCTGTCTCTCCCTCATCATCACTCAAGTCAACGACTTGGGGCGTGGCGATCCACAAATGTCAGGCGGGAAAATCCACTAATAGATTTGTCCCCTCGTTTTGTAATTCAAATTCATTTCGTAATCGGTTTATAAATAGTTGGTAGTAGGGAAAATAAACGTAACTGGTGAATCACTAGCAACATTCTAAGACAAAGTCTCTTCTCTATGCAAATCCCTCGTCAAGGTAGTCAAACCACAAAAGTTTTACACAATAACAATTAGACATCGAAAATGTTTCGAAAAACAAAAATGAATAACTTCCAACAGCAACAAAAGTTTGAAATTAAGATTTGTATTTTTTTGTTGGCTTACAAGGAATTCATTAATTCTTTAAATATTTTGTCATCAATCAGAAATAACTTTCAACGCACGCCAATTTTGGAGCTCAACACAAAAAATCGAAATTCTTTTATATTTTTTGTTGTTTTTTCGGATTATGTTTGTTGTTGTTTTGTTTCTATTTGGCACTAATGACACGAATAATAAATATGCATAATTAATTAATTTAAAATTCTATTAATTACGCTTTAATAACTCATTTGCAAAACAAAGAAAGCTAAATCATAATTCGTTGGGAAAAGAAATTTGGAAAGAAATACTGAAACTGTTTAACACTTAAATGGTTTCAATTGAACAATTATCGTATAATAAAAAAATTCAATTTCCGAGGAAAAGCATAAAAAAAATTCTGAAATAACTGATGGCATATTTTATAACTTCAGTTTGTCCTTGAATTTGTTTTGTTCTCTGTTCCTTACCATAAAAAAAATTCATTTTTAAAACTAGATGCAATTAACTATATGTTATAGAAAAGCTGAAGCAAAAACCAATAAAAGCTGTTCAGTTTAATTACTTCGAAATGGCCAAGTGACGCCCACAATGCTCGTTGGCAATTCGTCTGCGTCAGTCTGGACCAAGAGCCTCAGGCTCTGTGCTCTGCATTCCAATAATATTCCATTAAGGGCTTGAGTGTCTTTGGTGTCCACGACATGCATCAGTTTTTAGTTTCGAAGGTCAAGGTTAGTTGAGACGCTAGTTTGGGAACCAGTTACCAGTAACCAATTACCAGTAAGCAGTTACCAGTAAACAGTTACCAATTACCAATTACCAGTAACCAGTTACCAGTAATCAGTTACCAGTAACCAGTTACCAGTAATCAGCTACCAGTAACCAGTTACCAGTAATCAGTTATCAGTAATCAGTTACCAGTAACCAGTTACCAGTATCCAATTACCAGTAACCAATTACCAGTAATAAATTACCAGTAACCAGTTACCAGTAACCAATTACCAGTAACTAGTTACCTGTAATCGATTACCAGTAACCAGTTACCAATTACCATCAATGAAAAGTAACCAGTTACCAGTAACCAACTACCAGTAACTAGTAACCAGTTACCAGTAACCAACTACCAGTAACCAGTAGCCAGTTACCAGTAGCCAGTTACCAGTAACCAATTACCAGTAACCAGTTACATGTAACCAGTAACCAGTTACATGTAACCAGTCACCAGTTACTAGTAACCAATTACCAGTAAGAAGTTACCAGTAACCAATTACCAGTAACCAATTACCAGTAAGAAGTTACCAGTAACCAATTACCAGTAACCAATTACCAATTACCAGTAACCAGTTACCAGAAATCAACTACCAGTAATCAATTACCAGTAACCAGTTACCAGCAACCAGTTCCTTACTCAATTCCCATATCCTATACTTAGACCCTTTTTCCGACCGACAGTGCAGGTCAATTGGCCAAATAAAAATTGAAGTTTGACCTAGTTCCAAGGCAAATAGAAGACGCCAACGTCAAAGCTAACAAACAAACCAAATAAAATACAAACGTGCCTGTCATCTTAAATACTTCCCATTAGGACCCACACACACAAATTCTTATCTCAATATTTTTGCAAATAGCAAATTCGCAACAGTTTGGCAAAAAATGATGAAGAAACAATTATATCCGTTAAAATGAACTCAAACGCATTGTATTTCTTATTTTTATAAGTTTCTAAATAGCGTGGGTCAAACCGAAAAAAAACCCACTTCACATAACGCCCAACATGCTACTATGTTATCCGTCGCTACACTGTGCGAAAATATATGTTTTTATTAATATATTGTCGGGTCTTTTTAGTTTTTTTTCGCTCACTTTCACCACCAAAAAAAAAATTACTTATATCAACAAAACAGAATAAAATAAATTAAATCAATTAAAGCTTTATTTTATTTAGATGTTAAAAGCTACTTGTTATATTTGTTCCAATACAAATCATATACTCTTAAGTAAGTAAAAAAGTAATGAAATAACACATCAAAAGAACTCAAAGAATAAGCGTTCTTCTTTTTTAAGTCCGTTTTCGACTTGTAATATTTAAAATTATTATTATTTTTTTTTAACTTTTAAAATAAATTAAATTAAGTATTAAATTATTATTATTTTTTTTTTTTAATTTTAAATAAATGAAATACTCCTGGATTCTTTAAAGAAAAACAGTGCAATTCGTTAAGCTTACATTCAAAAACCCAAAATTAACTTTAATCGCTTTTGATTTTTACCATTTATTTTTTATTTTTGTTTTTTGATTTTTACCATTTGTTTTTTGATTTTTACCATTTGTTTTTTATTTTTGTTTTTTGATTTTTACCATTTATTTTTTATTTTTGTTTTTTGATTTTTACCATTTATTTATTTATTTTTTTTTTTTGATTTTTACCATTTATTTTTTATTTTTGTTTTTTGATTTTTACCATTTATTTTTTATTTTTGTTTTTTTTTCGCCTAATTTTTCGTAAAATATTGATTTATTTTTAGTTTTGTTTTATATTGAACATTCAAAAACCCAAAATTAACTTTAATCGCTTTTGATTTTTACCATTTATTTTTTATTTTTGTTTTTTGATTTTTACCATTTGTTTTTTATTTTTGTTTTTTGATTTTTACAATTTATTTTTTATTTTTGTTTTTTGATTTTTACCATTTTTTTTTTATTTTTGTTTTTTTTTCGCCTAATTTTTCGTAAAATATTGATTTATTTTTAGTTTTGTTTTATATTGAACATTATTCAACGATTTTAATCTGTTTTAAAATAAAAACTTATGTTTAATTTATTTAACTTTTTCAACTTCTAATCAATGGAAACTTCTCATTTTTTCTCCAAGTGTACACATGCGCTTCTTTGCATGTATGTATGTATGTATGTGTCTGTGTATATTTTGCTAAACGCACACGCTTAGCCGCGTTCTAATTAGCGATGCTAGGCACAGTTTGGTATTTGCTTTGTGCACAAGCAAAAATGTCAGCTGTGTGTTTGACTTCCCCTCCTGCTTCTCCTGCTATTGCTCCACCACCGCCCCTTTTAGTGCCGCCTTCTTTTTTGCTGTCGCATGACGTTGCCAACATACAAATTAGAGCAAAAGACATACAAAAATAACAAATTGCGCAGCGCATGGTAACAAAAGTGCCGTTACAATTGCTAGAGAACGTTTCAAAAAAATGAGCGAAATTAAACCGGGAATGGATTCGATTTTGTGCTGTTATTTCTATTTTACGAGGTGAAAAGTGAATGGCAAAAACAAAAAAAAGAACTTCCAAAATCCCAATCGAATTTTTGATTATTTCTCTTCTTTTTTTTTTGAAGCGTGAGCAAAATGTTAAAAATGTATTCAAAACTAGAGATATACAATGGCTTTAGTTGAAATTATTGTGCGATTATTATGAAATTATGAAAATTAATGCAATTGGCCTTGACAGCCAAAAACCGCCAAGAGAAATATGTTAACTCGGCTGCGTGCGTAAAAATCATGTCAATAGAAAAGTCATTAATAAAAAATAAAAAACCCCTTGAATGATTGTTTGTAAAACTATGAATGGGGCATACAGGCGTGAGTTGTTGTTGTTGTTGTTGTGTGGGTGCCCACAGAAAACTTAACTTGGCTTGTGTGACGTGTGTTAGCCAATTAGCAGCTGTCAAATGTTGTTGACTCTTTAAAGGCAACGTCGCTGACAATGGGACCCTGACTGAGGAAGAGTTTCGGATCACCTCAAGCTCAATGCTTGACAGCTGCACTCCAAATGGAATTCATTTTGAAACACTTAGCGAAAAGAAGTTCTAATCATCTGTTCTTAAAACGTTCAGATATAGGTTTTCATAACGTTGAAAACTATAAAGTAAATATAGAATATCTTAACATAAATGTGAATCAAGTCCAAAAACTCAAAGTGAGCTTTTTATACTTAAAATAAATGTTAAAAATATGAAAAATAGTAAGAAAAATTTAATGTTTTTTAATCAATATAATCAAATAAATAAATATAGAATGTATTAACACAAATGTGAAGCAAGTCCAAAAGACTCAAAGTGAGCTTTTTTATACTTAAAATAAATGTTAAAAATATGAAAAATAGTAAGAAAAATTTAATGTTTTTAAATCAATATAATCAAATAAATAAATATAGAATGTATTAACACAAATGTGAAGCAAGTCCAAAAGACTCAAAGTGAGCTTTTTTATACTTAAAATAAATGTTAAAAATATGAAAAATAGTAAGAAAAATTTAATGTTTTTAAATCAATATAATCAAATAAATAAATATAGAATGTATTAACACAAATGTGAAGCAAGTCCAAAAGACTCAAAGTGAGCTTTTTTATACTTAAAATAAATGTTAAAAATATGAAAAATAGTAAGAAAAATTTAATGTTTTTAAATCAATATAATCAAATAAATAAATATAGAATATATTAACACAAATGTGAAGCAAGTCCAAAAGACTCAAAGTGAGCTTTTTTATACCTAAAATAAATGTAAAAAATATGAAAAATTACAAGAAAAATGTAATGTTTTTAAATCAATGTAAACTTACCTAAAGTATTGACTTTTTTTTGTAAAAACGATTTTTTTTATTATTATTTGGCTTTTATTTAGATTTTTTCACGTTTATTCAAAATGAACAAGTTTAAAAATATATTAAAATTAATCTAAACTCAACTTAAACCCAAACTTGGTAAGTAAAGTCTCAAAACGATCTTTTTTATACTTAAAATAAATGTTAACAATATGAAAAATTACTAGAAAAATTTAATGTTTTTAAATCTTTATTTTTTTGGTTTTTATTTCGATTTTATCAAGTTCTTTCAAAATGAACATGTTTAAAAATATATTATATATATATGAAATAAAAAAATTATGTTATTATATATATTAAAACCAAACTTGATAAGAAAAATCTTGCTCATAGAGCAAATATGTTTGAGTTCTTTGAGCTTAAATTCCTAATATATTTATATATATATAGATATAGAAAGTTGAATATTTCAAACATTAACTGAATCTTATTTAATCCTTAACTATGTGTTAAATGTATTTTTATAACTTTATATATAGTAAGCCTTACTTGAATGCAGCTTTATTGCAACGAACTCAACTTAACTATAAAACTTAGTCTAGAGAATTCTGACATCATTCTTGCACTAGGAAATTCTGAATTTTGGAAAAAAAACTTAAGTTTTGAGTGTCATTTGACGACCTTGGCTTTGAATTTGAGCAACTTCTTAAGATTTTTTCTAAGTGCTGGTTCTTTGGAAAACATTTCGAACATTTATTTGGCGAGACAAAAACACCAACAGTTGATGTTAAGGTGAAGTGATTTGCTGTAAGTGCAACAACAGCTCGGTGCATTTTTTTGTCGGTTTTATTTTTGGGGATCGTTTAAGCTTTTAATGAGACAACGGCAGACATCAAATCATTTGTATGGCATTCAAAGGAGATCAACGCGTTTGGCAAAAGGTGCTTCAAAAGAGCTCCAAAGACACATTCACTGAAAGAACGAAAGAGAGAGAGAGAAAGAGAGAGTGGGGGCAGAGGGAGAGATCCATTAAGCGCTCGTCATTTGATGCGGTTGTTGAACCTTCAAATAGACCCTAACGAAAGAGAAAAACACACAGAGAAAACTGAAAAGAAGAAAAAGGCGCATGTGAAACAAACGAAAATAAGTTAGAAATGAAAAACTGGTTTGCTTACATTTTTTTTTCCTTTTTTTTTGGATTTGGCAAAGTTAGAACCCTAAATCATCAACAAAACAACTCTTACTCATATTAATAACACAACAACAACAACAAACATTATAAAAATATACATCAAAAAAGCAAAGAAAAAAACCAAAAAAGTTTGCGCAGGTTAAGTCTATGAGTAGACCCGAAAAAAACTAGCGGGAATTATTATGTCATTCCGAAAAAGCGAAAAAAATTACGTCTAATAAAATATATGTAAAGTTAAATGAATACGAATATGATAAAAATGTTGAAATAAGATATGATAAAATGCAAGATTTTGATAAAATAATATTTATAATAAAATAAATTTTTAAATAATATTTAAAGTGTAAATAAAAATCAATAAATACCCGAAAAAAACTAGCGGGAATTATTATGTCAAAGCGAAAAAAATTACGTCTAATAAAATAAATGTAAAGTTAAATGAATACGAATATGATTAAAAAGTTGGAATTATCATATCTTATACAAGATTTTGATAAAATAATATTTGAAGTTTAAATAAAAATCCCGAAAAAAACTAGCGCGAATTATTATGTCATTTCGAAAAAGCGAAAAAAAAATTACGTCTAATAAAATATATGTAAAGTTAAATGAATACGAATATGAGAAAAATGTTGGAATAAGATATTGTAAAATGCCAGATTTTTATCAAATAATATTTAAAGTTTAAATAAAAATCAATATATAGTTAAGTTATGCAATGTAATAAAAATATATACGAAATAAAAAACTTATTAATAATATATTTCCAATCAAATATTTACAACTTTTACTTTTAAGGTTTTGGGAAAATAGAATATAATAATGTAAGTGTTTTAAGTAACTTATAGATAGATACAAACATGAAAGAAAAGCTAAAAATATATTTTAAGAATTTTATTTAAAAGTTGACTAAGAACTAATCTTTAGAAACTTTTGAAAATAACATAAAAATATTCAATCACATCAATTTTCATTACAATAAACAACCAACATCAATCGTTCTTATAAAAACTATCATGCCACACAATGTCGCGAGCACTTTAAACACACACACACACACTTGATAACTTAATGCCACTCGAATATATCATGTAATCATATGGATGGAATCACTAAAGCGGATTCTAATGGCGTCTGGCAAACGGAAATAATGCTAAAAGCGCCTTAACCTCTGCACAAAAGAGCTTTCCGACAACGAAACTAACCCAATCTTGTGTTGCTTGCATACATTAAAAGCCAAAACAAACTACAGTGAGTAAAAATTCTTAAGGCCGCTTGATGCCAAAGCAGATTTCCTAGATTAACCAATAATCGCATATACAAAAAAAAAAAGAAATAAAAAAAAATATATTATTTTGACTAATTGTTTCGTCTACATATTATTTGCATGTGTGTAAGTCTGTGTGTGAATGTGTGTTTGTGTGTTTGTGTGTGTGTGTGTGTGTGTGTGTATGTGAGTGTGTGTGAAGTCGTGCGCAAGTCTAACATTATGATTATGATGTGTTGAGATAATGCTGAGGCTGGAGTTCAAGTCAGCCTTGAAGCATTTTGCATCAAAAATTCAATTAAACTTAAATACTTGTCGAATCAATTTGTTATTGTTGTTGTTGTTGTTGTTGTTGTTGTTGCTATCGTTGTTGTAGTTTATTAAATACATTTACCCCGTATTTGTTTTGCATTGAGCCAGGTTTATTTAACTTTGTTCGACTGACCGGCCGTCGACCGTCGAATTATAAAGTTGAAGTCCAAGTTGCAAAGCTCATCATCAGCATCAGCATCATCATCAACATCATCCAAAATCATCTGCTTTGGTCATGAGTTTTGTGCGGTTTTCTCTTCCGAACGGAGCTAATTGCTTCCTTGAAGCACCCAAAAACCAAAATAAAATATCTATGATAATAAATAAAGATGTTGCACTTTGAAAACATATAAATACAAAAAATATAAAATACAAAAATATAAATAAAATATAAATAAATAAATATGTGCCATAGAATAATGGGAAACCCCCTTAAATATTAAATATTATTGGACGTAGATGTACTAATGGACAGTACATTCAAGTGGCCCAACGATACCAAGCACCGGGTTGTTAACGCGCGGACCCAAGCACAAAGCGACCCACCTCCCGCCCATCCGACCGAGGGGCGCACCGAAGATCGCGAACATATAGACAAGTGACACAAGACTAGTTTTTTAAGAGAGCAAGTAGGAGTGGCACTATGTATTAAGTAGGAAAGATCGTTATATAAAGCACATAAAATCCGCAAGGGGTTATGGATATCATAATTAGAATAGCAAGTTTGAAGAGATATAGGTAAGAAATTTAAAAAAAAATATATTATATAAAAAATATATATATATACCATATTGCCGAAACCCGGGATTGAACCGGGGACATTTAGATCTTCAGTCTAACGCTCTCCCAACTGAGCTATTTCGGCACTTTTTTAAGCTGGAGAACAATTTTAAATCGACAAAATTTAATATTTTTGTTGAGAATTATGCTTTTATTGTGGTTTAAGACGATTTTCGGATTTTTTTTTTACATTTAAATAATTCGCTTTGGAGCACTTGCCCTGAACCCATTAAAGATGGGTAAAAAGGTTATAATCATTTTGTGCAAAAGTAGGAAGCATCTCCGACCCCATAAAGTATATATATTCTTGATCAGCATCAACAGCCGAGTCGATATAGCCAAGTCCGTCGATCTCATAGACTATAAGAGCTAGAGACTCCAGATTTGGAACATAAGCTCGCCTAATCCCTAGGCAGTACAAGTTTGTTTCAAAATTTCGATAACTCTTCTCGTTTCCGATATACACATGTGATCGATAACAACAAAATCTTGAATTTGGAAAACTTTGAGATGCAGTTTGAAAGATTAGGCAAAATAATGACAATCTGTGAAATTTTAATTGAAATCGGTTGAGAAACACCGGAGATATGGAACATTGAAGTTAAGTCAAGTATGCACTATACACACAAACCCACATACACTCACACACACTTGCAAGCACTGACTGTATGCGTAAATTATAGTGTTCAGGGTATAGTCTAGTCGGGATTTCTCGACTACAGCCTTCTTACTTGTTTTTTTATAAGTATGCTGCTCACAAATATTAATGGGAAGTTAAGATCCATCTGAAAGTAGGAAGTAAAGTTCTTCCCCATTCGAAAAGTGTTCCTTAAAACCAAACAAAAACCAAACATACACAGATACGTGACATATTTGGAGCTGAAAACCACAACTGCTTCTGTATGATGATGAGTTTGAGATTGAGGCCTGATGATGATTAGCTTTCTGTTCTCTGTCGGCGCACGCGCAGGTCCGTCACAACAACAACAACAACAACAACAAAAACCAAAAGCGATTTAACGCGACTCTGTTTGTTGTTGTTGTCGTTGTCCAAATGGGCGACAAATTATGCCAAAATTAAAAGAGGCGTGACCACTTTTGGCATTTATGCTCAATTTCGTTCAGCTTCAGCGTTACAATTCGCAAAACAGTAGGTGCTACTACACACGTACAACCTCGCGCTCCTCCCTCCTCCCTCTCCACCGCTTTCCCCTTGGTAACGCCCTTCATTACAACACTTTTTGTCGTAGGTGTTAGTTGATTTATTCGCGCGTTTTGCTGGCGTTTCTAATGCGACAATTACAGCGAACAGTCACCAGCAGCAGTTTGGCAGTTGTTTAGATTCCTAGACCCACTTGCGACTGATTTATGGCGCCCCCAAGTAATTCACGAAGCTATTTGGGCATTTGGCACAAACCCACACACACTTCTACACACATCAAAAACTTGCACGCAGACGCCCTAAATAGGTAAAAGTTTTCTTCTATTATTTTTTTTTTTTTTTTTTTGATTAGAACCTACACTTAGAACGTAAAGATTTTGGGGAATTTTAAAAGTTCTATAACAAAAAAGGTACTTAAAGAAAATTTTAGTATATTCTGTATGACTTTTAAAAGTATTTCAAGCGACTTTATTAAATCGGTACACAATATTCATAAATCTAAAAAAAAAATTTTAATTTTAAAAAATATTAGATCTACTCTTTAAATAATACGTTTCCATCCCTAATTCAATTTGGAAAAAAAAATTATTAAAGTAAATAATATTTTAGTAATAAAAAAAATCTTAAATATATGTATAAATATGGTATATATAGATTGCCTCACAATTTTACTTATGAATATGTTATGAATTATATTAATGACATTTTTGTATGATCTGTATGAGTTTTCAAAGTAATTTTAGCGACTTTATTAAATCTAAATACAAATATTTTATTTATTATTATTTTTTTTTAAATTATAATTTTACTTTTTTAATAATACATTTCCATCCCTAATTAAATTAGTGAAAAAATAATATTTTTTAACAATTGCGAAAACAATTTGCTGAAGAAAAACATATTTTAGTCTAAAAAAATCCAAAATAAATTTTAAATATATGTATATGGTATATATCTTGCCTAACAATTAAATTTTTTTTTTTTTTTTTAAAGAAGATTTATTTTTACTAATCATTTAGTTTTGCACACTTTTGACTTAAAAATTTAAAAAAAAAATAAATTTTTATTAAAAAAATTGTTCTTTTAAAAATTGACTTTTTTGTGAAAAGATTTATTTTTGCTATATTTATAAATGGTGTGCACATTTTTATCTAAGTGTAGTAGAACCTGAGTAAAACATTATTGGATAGCTCTGGAGCATTTAGCTTGCGGCTGGTTTGTTGAGTAAATATGTCAGACTTGAACATTTTTGGCTAACCCTTCGGCGTCTTTTGAGTAATTGGGCGTAAACTTGGCCATAGCTACTGGGGATCTCTCTCCGAATCTAACTTTCTGGTAGAAACCTGAAGGCATTTGATTAATTTGGCTTGTCGAAACTGATGCAAAATCTGTTCGTATGTTCGTCAGTTCGTATGTACGTTTGTTCGTTTGTGGCTAGCGGCATAGTAAAGACGAAGAGTTTGTTTGCTTTACGGTTCAGTTTCATTCATGGAATAATATGGTGGAGAACTGTGTAGTGTTATGTAAACACTCTTAACTTGTAGCTAAGAATTCGCACAGCATTTTGTACAAATGCAAAAGCCCAAAAATACAAAATATGCAAATTTTTTTTTAAAGAACGAACACCAAAAACTTTTCAATACATTTACAGTTAAAGGCGGCATCGTTGAGTGTTTGGATTTTTTTCTTTCTCGTTGGGTATTTAATTTTTGCATTGGGTTGGGAAAGTACCCCAAAAGCCGGGGCACAAAGTTCAGTGAACTTCGCCATTCGCTCGTATATCGAATGATGTTTAGGCCTTGCCAAGCAGCTGGTGGCACTCATTAAGGAAACATAATTCTAATACTGTCGGGAGTGTCTCTTTATACGTTTAATTATAATTCTTTGAGTGCTGAGAAAAGTGAACTCTGGTCGCAGTTCAGTTATGGCATAAAATGACCAACGTGCACTTGAAGAAAAAGTGTTTAGTGTACTAAGTTTTCACAATCGAAACAATATGCTTACAGCATGTACTATAAACATTTCAATAACATTGTTAAAAATATTAAATAATAATAATATCATTTTCAAGTTTTTTGTTTTTAGTTTCATATCAATTAATACTGATTTCTTTCTGATTTCCTTATATAATAACTAAAGATTTGACTACAAATTATTTCAGAACTAAACAAAAATTGTTTTCTTGTTTACTGAACAATCGAAGCAATATACTTAAGCCATGAACTATATATAACTATAACTATAACTATATATATATAAATATATAAGTAAAATTCTTCAAAATATTAAATAATAATAATAAAATTTTCAAGTTTTTTCTTTTTAGTTTCATATCAAGTTAATAGCGATTTTTTTTATATTAAATATTTGACTAAAAATTATTTAGAACTAAAGAAAAATTGTTTACTGAACTAAGTATTCACAATCAAAGCAATATACTTAAGCTATGAACTATAAATATTTGATTTATATTCTTAAAAATATTAAATAATAATAACATACTCTTCAAATTTTTTGTTTTATGTTTCATATGAAGTTAATAGTGATTTGATTTATAACTTAGTATTCTTTAAATAAGAACTAAATATTTGACTGCAAATTATTTAAGAAATTAATATTTGACAACAAATTTTTAATACAAATTATTTAGGTCTTACTTTAAGAAACTTCAAGTTCCCTAACTTGTTATAATTACTTTAAGAAACTTCAAGTTCCCTAACTTGTTCTCTTTACAAGAACTTCATTCTGTGATTTTTTTTATTGACCTTGACCATAGTTGAAAAAGATTTCTACAACATTTTCGTTGAGTGTATATCCGTGTGTTTAGATCCGGGCCGTAGTTGCGTTCATCGCGCTCGTTTTTATCTAATCATCAGCATGCGATCGCCCGAAAAGACCATCATTTCGTTTGACCACTGTCCACAGCTGGCCATAAATGTTATGAATAAGCGGGCTTAGGTTGAGAAAGAACGGGGAAAAGGGCAAAGAAGAAGTAAGCCCTCAGACGAAGAGCGTTTATAGTTTTATTCAAGCAAAGTTATAAAGTGCTTCGGCAGTTAAGTTGGCAAATCTAGTCTCTCTATCTTTTGGTTTGTTCTTAGTTCCTGCCACGCATTATAAATCATTAATGAAATTAATGAAAAAACAATTTATAGTAGCTGTTAAGTGACTAAGAACACTTTTTTCTATGCTAATTAGGAAATTTTGCAAACTTTAAGTTGAATACAACTCAAGCTCCAGATGTTTGTTTCGAAAGGATTTATGGTGTTGTTTAAGCACTTAAGGGATACACGAAAAGTCATTTCCTGTTTAGTTCTCAGTTGTTTCTGTTTCTGAGGGTCATCATCATCGTCATCAACATCATTAAAACAACATCAAATGGCCAAACAGAGAAAAGAGCTTACAGTTTTATGAGTCCTGGCCATATAAGCATAGATTGATGTTTCTTTTTTGCCTAGACTTGCGTTAAGAAAAAGAATTGCCGCTGGCTGCATTTTAAAAAGAGAGTTAAGTCCACTTGTTGTTCTTGGTTTATTCTCACATTTTGATTGCATCAATAAAAACGTTTCAGACATTCATTGGCATTAGGCCTCGTCGGTTCATGGCTTTTAATGAGCAGCAGAGAGAAAATTCTTCACTTTACAGCACGCAGACGAAAGGATTGACAATGAAAATGGAATACAAACTATGCATGTAGTAGATGATACCACCAAGGTAAAGGTGAAGAGGGAGAAGTTAGTTTTATTTATAGCAGCAACATCCAAGAGTTGACTGTCTTTGGTAAGAAGTTGAAGAAGCCATTGCCAATTAATTTAGCAGCATGCATTATCCGAAAAGAGGCTCTCGGTGTCTGGATGCCTTGATGAGAGGCGCCAAAGCGCCAACACCCCAAACCAATACATACAACACCAAGAGCTATAATATATATATATACATATGTACTTGGCTGGTATATATTCTATATGGCATCGTCGCATTCCTGTCAGATTTCCACCCATTCCGGGAAGCCTTGCTAATTAATAATAATAAAACAAAAATACGTTCGTCCAGCAGGAAGCAAAAGACGATACTCGGGCCTGGACTCGTCGTTTCTAGCCAGTTCTTTGGGCTTTGAGCCATGTCGATAGTCAGTCGTTCAGTCTGCACGTTTATTTTTAGATAATAAACTGAACGAATTCGCGGCAGTGCAGCCAACAATTAAGGGCCAAGCGATCGGCTATTAGCTCTACTACACTCAGAGAAAAAATCTTTAAAAAAGTACATATAAAATGTTTAGGCTAATTTACACAGATTTTTATTTCGAAAATACTTTTTTGTTAATGAATTAAAAATATTTTTAATTTCTAAAATATATATACATTATATAAAACAGTATTTTTTTACATCTAAAATATATATACATTATATAAAATAGTATGTTTCTAATATCTAAAATATTTATACACTATATAAAATAGTATGTTTTTTATATCTTAAAAATATATACATTATATAAAATAGTATGTTTTTAATATTTAATATATATATATATAGAAATTATATAAAATAATATGTTTTTTATATCTTAAATATATATACATTATATAAAATAGTATGTTTTTTATATCTATAACATATATACATTATATAAAATAATATGTTTTTTATATCTTAAATAATTATACATTATATAAAATAGTATGTTTCTAATATCTAAAATATATATACATTGTATAAAATGGTATGTTTTTATATCTTAAAAATATATACATTATATAAAATAGTATGTTTTTAATATTTAAAATATATATAAATTATATAAAAAAATACGGTTTTTTATATCTAAAATATATATACATTATATAAAATAGTATGTTTCTAATATCTAAAATATATATACATTATATAAAAAAATATGTTTTTTTTTCTATGATTGGATTGCGCCAGTTTAAAAATCTGAAAAAATATATAAACTGAGAATTTTGTAATAAAACCTTTAATTTTGTAATAAAACCTTTATTTGTCTTAAATCTGAAAAAACAAAAAAATTTAAATAATTTTCAATATTTAGAAAAAAAAAAGTTCCACTTTTTAATTGTAATAAAAACTGCAAAATATGAAGGGGAATTTAATTTTTGATTTTTTATTACTTTAAAAAAAATTTTTTTAAATTGAGTATTTTATAATAAAACCTGGAATTTAGTTCTCTTAAATCTGAAATAATTTTAAATATTTACAAATAACAAAAACAAAAAGTTTAATTTTTTAATTGTAATAAAAACTGAAAAATTTGAAGGGGAATTGAATTTTGGATTTTTTTATGACTTTAAAAATAGTGGTAAGAATTTCAATACTTTAACATATTTTCGATATCATCTACGCACCATTTTACTTAATAAAATTTTAGTTTTCACTATTTTTATAGCCCGAAAAATGTACAAAAAATGACTTATAGAGAATTTCCCCTTAACAAAATTTTTTAAAAATCTTTAGAACTTCAAAAAAATATAAAATAAATTTTAATTATATTAAAAACAATTATTAAACACAACAAAACTGTTAAGAATTGAAAAACGTTTACTTATAACAAGTTGACTTGCACTCACACATAATTTGTCTGAGTGTAGTGTACTAGCAAGCGTGCAATCGAGCTGGCCGGCACTGAACAGTGAATAACCAACGGCTAATGGTAATGAGCTGCAAGCTTTTTACATTTTTGGCCGCGTGGCCTTGCTGCAGCTGCGACGGCTTGTGCACGCCCCCCAGCGGCCCCTTGTGGCTGCCGCTTGGGGCAAATTGATGGGCCAGCATCAATCTGTTGGCTTAATGTTGATGCGGCTGTTGTGGCTGTTGGTTGGTGTCTTGATTAGTATGGTCGATGCATGGTCTTTTGGCCAAAACGGGTTAAGGAAGAGAAAACGAGAGACGCACAGCATTAGGGTAAGGGGGGAAACGGGTGCAAACAAACAACCCCCAAAAACAAAAAGTGCCGTTGAATGGCCTTCAACGTCCTTGACTATGCATTTAGCAAACAATCGCGTAGCTTTGTCCATATAATTATATATTTATTTGCTTATTATTACTGAGCCTCTGTATATATATTATTGCTATTAGTTGTTGTTGTTGCTGTTGTTGTTGTTGTTGCTGTTGTTGTTGCTGTTTGTTATTGCTCACGTTTTTTTAGAAGCTCACAAAAATATTGTAATTTATGTGTATAATGCCGATGCGAATCTTTGGAGCCTTCTCTTAGCTCTTCTCCCATCTCGTGTCTTGACGTTTTGTCTGTCTACTTCGATGTTTATAACTATTAGTAAACAATTTGTATTGTCTGCTAGTTAATCATTGCTAACGTCATCGATTTATTTTTAAACAATATTATTAGCGCCGGAATACATTATTATTACTTTATTTATATCTATTTGTACGTACGCGAATGCGTTTTTATGTTCATTTGGGCTCTTAGCCACTTTGGCCTAAATGGGCCAAGTTAGTAGTGGTAGCTGCAAGGACAGCTAATTGAGTTGAAGTGCCCAGAAAGAAAACTGAACAAAGCAAACAGACAATGAACTAATAATGTTGCCTCAGGCTCAGTGAACAAAACCAACAAAGCAATATGCAAACAAACTATGCAATCTTCAGCATTAGATTCCGATAAGAACAGGAAGAGCTTTTGGAAGTTTATATACCCCAACCACAAAAGGCTGGACTGATTTTAAGTAAGATATATGTTTTCCAACCATCTTTTAGATATATTATAAATAAAAATACCCAAAAAAAAATACACGAAATAAAAAAAAACAAGCAAGAAGGCTCTAGTCGAGAAATCCCGACTAGACTATACCCTGCACCCTATACTTAACGCGTACAGTTACTACTTGCAAGTATATCTGAGTGTATGTGTGTGTAAGCGTATAGTGCATAACTTCAATCTTCAATCTTCAATATCTCCGGTGTTTCTCAACCAATTTCAGTTAAAATTTGACACATTGTCATTATTTCGTCCAATCTTTCAAACTGCATCAAAAAGTTTTCCAAATTCAAGATTCTATTGTTATCGATCACATGTGTATATCGGAAACGGAATAAGTTATCGAAAATTTGAAACAAACTTTTACTGCCTAGGGATTAGTCGAGTTTATGTTCCAAATCTGGAGACTCTAGCTCTTATAGTCTCTGAGATCGACGAGTTCAGACGAACATGGCTATATCGACTCGGCTGTTGATGCTGATCAAGAATATATATACTTTATGAGGTCGAAGATGCTTCCTTCTGCCTGTTACATACCTTTGCACAAACCCATCATACCCTTTTTACCCATTTTTAATGGGTTCAGGGTATAAAAAGTAACATTAGAATCTAAGCTTACCTTACTTTTAATCGGTAGAGCTCTCGACTTAAGAACCTCTCGCATCTTGATTCTTGGCATTAAGACCGACAAGCCTTAAGTACACATTCGTCTTTTTGGGTACTGCAAAAATAATGATTAAAGAATTCTTCTACAGCCAGGACTCAAACACTTACTGTTGAAACAATAAATTAGTTTTTAGTTCAAAAATTCTTTTAATACCGAAACCTAAAAAGATGTTAATCAGAAATCGTTGTTCGACATAGTCACAATACCTTCTACAGAGTAGAGCAAAGCACTTTGTGAACGATAAGAGACAGAGAACGAAATCAAAAAGTCATCATCATTGCTGGATAGTTTCAAAGCAATTGGAACCCAGTTTTGAAGAGGGATCTTTTCGCTTCTTTCAGTTTTGCACGTGTGAATGTGCGTAATGAGTATTCAATCGATGCAGAAAGCCAAAGAAAAGAACTATTTCGAAAGACATTACAGACTCGGAGTCCGATTCAAAGTTCGATTAGCAATCAAAAGACACGAAAAAATTGCCAAAAAATCATTGAAAAACTGCGGGGCACTTGAAAAGCAAAGCAGTGTAAGAAGAAGCGAACAGAATTTAGAAAGAAATGGGGTCAATAGGAAATGAAAAGTGAAATTTCAGTTAAAGCTTGCCAAAAAAAATATCAGAAAAATCACAAAATAATAAAATCAAAGAGAATAAAACACACACGAGTGCCGATATCGGCAAAAGGAACTGGCAATTTAAATATCATTAATTTCTGGGTTAAGCCTTTGTGGCGAGCACTTGAAAATTTGCCACCGTGTAATCAGTCTTTGACAGCAACAACAACAGCAACAATAGCTACTGCCTTCAGGCATTTAAGTTAGTTGAGAGGAATCGTGTGAAGAGATTGAATAGCTATAGTTATATATATTCAGTTTTTTGACATGCTGAAGCTATGATTATATATTTTGAAGAAAGCTTATTTTAATTTATATTCAATAGAATATAGAGACGAAGAAAGTTTAGAGCAATTTTTGGGAAAGTTTTAATGTATGGTATCTTTGGTTCAAAAATAAGTCAGATGGTTCTGATACTTGCCTGAATGGACAACTTTGTTCTGATTGATTGATTGACCATCATAATTATTAGCTGATTGACTGTTTAATAAAGAACTTTTGCATAAAAAGTTACTCAAGAAATATTATTATAAATATCAATCATTAAAAAATAAATTCAAAAAGTTTTATTTAACGTGGAAAACTTTGTCCTGATTGATTGATTGAACGTCATAATTATAAGCTGATTGACTGTTTAATAAAGAACTTTACCATAAAAAGTAACTCAAGAAATATTATTATAAATATTAATCATTAAAAAATAAATTCAAAAAGTTTATTAGAATGAAGATGAGCAAGAAAACTCAAAAAAAAATCATTTTACATTATTTTTAAAAATTCACAATTCGTAATTATAAGTTTCTATAAAGATTTATGTTCCAACTTAAGTAAAATTAATGATCAAATTTAAAATTAAAGTTTGCCTATGCTTTGTCTTTGAAAATACGACAATTAAATATGCTTAAAATCAAATTAAATACGGTTGACTCATAGCTTTTAAGTGAAGGATAAAATGCATGGGATGTTTTTTTTTAATATTTTTTATGACAATTGATTCAGCGAATGCTAATCAATGACTAAGTTTAATTCTTGGCATATTTCAGAAAAGGTAATAAAACTTTAATAACTATTAATTATGCATGTTTTGTGTAAATTATAAAAATAATGCTTGTCAAAAGCGCCTGGCTTTACGATAGAATCAATTAGCACGATTTATGTTGTGTTGCACTTGTGGCAAGCATACTTTGCCCCATCGAAACTTCGCCGGCAGTTCCGTTCCGACTCCGAAGTACTTGTACTAGCCTCAAGCTGTGACTCATCTGTGTAACATTCACAGCATCATCCATAAGGTTAACTTCACACACACACAAACACACAGAGGGTTCGTGCTAAACAAGACCTTCTGCATTTCAAACCTGCGAATCTGCGTCGATGAGATGAATACAAGAACACATAAAATGAAGATGAGGAAACGTGAAGGAAACAGTAAGTAAGTTGGGAACGAAGAAGTGTTTCTGCCCTGAAGTTGATTACATTTGAAATAAGCTATAAGTTTAAGGTATGAATTCTCAGAAAATACCCAATTTTTCTATGGCAGCTGTATGATAGATTTCTCCGAATCGAATTCTTTTAACATATGTTCTACACACAACAAAAATAAGTTTGTATACCAAATTTCATCAAGATAACTTCAAAGCTCACTGAGTTCCGATAGTAAGGTAAATAGATGGATAGATAAAAATGCCCAAATTTGAATTCTTATCAAAAAGTTTTATATACTAATCGCATCAAAGATTATAAACTGCTTCGTTAGGGTATACAAAAAGGCAACTACACGCATCTGTAGTAAAGAGGGAAAAAAAAACCCGAGGTTTCGACGTAATTAAAAAGGGTGCGTAGAACAGCAGTGTGGATGAATCTTACATGAGCTTTAGTGTTGTACTTTAGCCATAAAATTCCAACAACAACGAAAAACAATAATAAAAATAACGAGCTAATAAAAGCGCCACAGCAACAGGTGTGGATGTATGTAAAGTTTTTTCTTTTTTTTTTGTGAGTTATTTTTTTCTTTTTTTATTTTTATTGAAAGGTTCTCGGGCTAGCACATTAAATTTGTGGCGACTGATGACGCGACGACGCCGAGTATTCTCAATGAACAATGAGTATTAAATTTTCATAAATAATCACATTAAAAATATTACTTATAAGATTAGTTATTGCTGATGTTGTTGTTGTTATCTAGACAGCTTCAGCTTGAGTCATCTTTAACATGGTTAAAAACGTATTATCGAAAGACGGAAATGAATGCCAGAGGGATAAAATAACAACAGCAAAAAAAAATACAACAAACACACAAAAACGAAATTGTATTCAAATACGCAAATAATAAAGAAATATAAATATAGTAAAAATATTCATGGAGGTAAACAGCTGCCAAAGAATAAATTCAAGTTTATCTATGAAGCCCCAGCCAGAAGAACCTTAACACTCATACTTATACTTCAAATCACATATCGTCGCTGTGTTTAAATTTAAACACTGAGCTCAGCGCATATTTCTATTTCTTCTTTGACTTTAACTGCTTCTTTAAGAAAGGCGTTATCAGCATTACGACTCTTTCTGTTTTTATGGGTATCTTACTACCAAAACAAAAATATATTCTCATCAGCTTGCTCTCAACTTACTGTCAAAGCGTAAAACATTTTGTTCTCAATCTTTTTATACCCATTTAAAGTGGATATGATGTTATTTGAGTATTGAAAAACAAGCTAACAGCAAAAAGTATCAAAAAAAATATTTATTTTTTAAATTTATAATCATTTTTAATTATTAAATTAATTTAAAGTGTTAATAGATTTGATTCGTGTAAATCAAAGTTTCGGCTTCACTAAAAATGTGGAAAAATAATAACATAATAATAAAATTAAATTAATAAATAAAAAAAATAAAAATTAAAAAATATAAAACGAATATATTAAAGAATAAAGAATAAAAAACTCTTCAATAAAAAGTTTAAAAAGAAAATAATAAAAAAGATTAAAAAATAAACCACGAATATATCATTTTGTAAAAAAAAACTCTTCTATAAAAATTTAAAATAAATTAATAAAAAATATTCAAAAATAAAAATACGATTACATCATTTTGTAAAAAAAAACTTTTCTATAAAAATTTAAAATAAATTAATAAAAAAGATTGAAAATTAAAATAAGAATATATATTTTTGAAAAAAAAACCCTTTTATAAAAATTTTAAATAAATTAATAAAAAAATAAAATACGAATATATAGTTTAAAAAAAAACTATTTTATAAAATTTTAAAATAAATTAATAAAAAAATATTAAAAAATAAAATACGAATATATCATTTTGTAAAAAAAAACTCGTCTGTAAAAATTTAAAATAAATTAATACAAAATATAAAAAAATAAAATACGAATATATCATTTTGTAAAAAAAAAACTCTTCTATAAAAATTTAAAATAAATTAATAAAAAATATTAAAAAATAAAATACGAATATATCATATAGTAAAGAAAAAAAACTTCTATAAAAATTAATAAAAAATAAAATACGAATTTATCCTATAGTAAAAAAAAAATCGTTTCATTAGAGAATTGAACAAATTCTCATTTTTTCAGCTAATGTTTTTTGTGTAAACTCTTGTCTTAGGGTATCTGCTAGTCGACCAGAGCACTCTATAGTTTTTTGTTTACTCGTTTTAGGTTTTTTTTCGGTTTTCAACAACCAAAAATAATGGCAAGCAAAATAAATTTGCGACGCGACCAGAAAGATGATAAATGATGCGCAGTTGTGCAGTTGCTGTTAAAAAAAAAAACAATAAAAATAGTTGTGTTCAACGCATGTTTCAATAAAGCTTAACTAATTAAACATACTCTCACACACACACACAAACGCTCACACATTAAATTTAGATACAGACAATTAGTTAGTACACATTTGGCGTGTTTTATTTATTAAATTTGTAGTTTAGATGTATGATAAAAAAAATAAAGACATATTAATTAAACAAATATTGCATCAAATTTTGGCATTCAGAGGTTTTTGAACTTGTCGAAGGACGGAAATAAAATATAAAAAAATATTAATATTAAACGTTTCAACATTGGCGAAGCTATATCTTATACTAATAGAGATGTCTAAAGCTGAGGATAAATCTAACGCAAAACTTGCTCAGAAAATTGAGATATGACTTAGAGTTAAGATAATTGCCATTAAAGTAAATTGCTCAGATAAAACCAGAAGTAAGTTTTCGATTCGAAATCATATCTTTCGCGCAGTGTACTCATCTAGTGCGCCGTCAAATTGTGCAAACAAGGCGAGTTATTCGTGAATAGATTGCCAATGGTAAACAAGTTCAAATATGTTGCCAAAAATGTGGCAAGCACGCCAAAGATCAGCACGGCCATCGTACAGGATATATCGCATTCGAGGTGATGCAAGAGGCGCACCAAACGCAACCAGAAGCCGCGTGGCGTGTGTGGTTTGGTCTCCACCAGCAGTGGCTCCATTTCCAGCTCAATGGGATCGTAGTTCAAGTCCAGGGGCAAGCTGCCATAGCTGGCTTCTGCGACAATCCTTTGATGCATCCGCTCCATGCGACGAATACGACGATACAGCAGGGGCGGCAGTATGAAGACGAGGGGACCCGTTATAGTGCCACCCACAACGTCCATGAGTGCATCGAAACTGGGCACAAACTCTGCGACAAGCACCTCCAGCGCCAGGACACTGGAGCGAATCAGTATGCGCTTCCACGAGAGAGCTGCAAAAGGATAAGTGAGAGAGAGAATTTTCAAGCTAGAAACAAACTCACATTCCGGCAACTTGAAGAAATTCTCGATCTGCAGAAACATTGCCGAACTTGCCACAGTCACCGAGAAGCAAAGTTGCAAGGACATCAAAATGAGCATCACATAGAACGGGACGCTTGTCGGCAGCGAGTGCAACAGATTGCTCGCAATCATCGAACCAAACTTATACGCAGCTATCACGGCACCAACAACGGCCACACTGCAAGTAACTATAGCCGATTAATATAGCTGGCAGTTAGTTCGAAAGTCTTTACTCACTTGCAATGCCGATGAGTGCAGCCCAGGAGACTTGCGACTTGCGTTTCATATCAATCTGCAGGGTCAGCAGCACAGGATGTATATCGAATTGGAACGCTAAAATACTATAGCTGTTCAGGATAGTGAGGAAACCAGGTAGTTCTGTGAAACAAAGAGAACTTGCTTTAAAATAAGTAAGAAGTCAAGATATATATCAATCTGCAGGGTCAGCAGCACAGGATGTATATCGAATTGGAACGCTAAAATACTATAGCTGTTCAGGATAGTGAGGAAACCAGGTAGTTCTGTGAAACAAAGAGAACTTGCTTTAAAATAAGTAAGAAGTCAAGATATATATCAATCTGCAGGGTCAGCAGCACAGGATGTATATCGAATTGGAACGCTAAAATACTATAGCTGTTCAGGATAGTGAGGAAACCAGGTAGTTCTGTGAAACAAAGAGAACTTGCTTTAAAATAAGTAAGAAGTCAAGATATATATCAATCTGCAGGGTCAGCAGCACAGGATGTATATCGAATTGGAACGCTAAAATACTATAGCTGTTCAGGATAGTGAGGAAACCAGGTAGTTCTGTGAAACAAAGAGAACTTGCTTTAAAATAAGTAAGAAGTCGAGAAATCCCGACTAGACTATATCCTGAAGCCTATACCTTACACGTACAGTCAGTGCTTGTAAGAATGTGTGTGTAGTACCTACTTTCCTAACTTCAATGCTCCATATCTCCGGTGTTCGTCAACCGATTTCAATAAAAATTTCACATATTCTCATTATTTCGTCTAATGTTTCAGACGGCTTCTCCAAGTTTTCCAAATTCAAGATTTTTTTGTTATCGATCACATGTGTATATCGGAAACGGGAAGAGTCTTCGAAAATTTGGGAAGTTCTTATACTGCCTAGGTATGAGGCGAGCTTATGTTCCAAATCTGGAGTCCCTAGCTCTTACACGTACAGTCAGTGCTTGTAAGTGTGTGTGTGCATACTTTCCTAACTTAAATGCTCCATATCTCCGGTGTTTCGCAACCGATTTCTATAAAAATTTCACAGATTTTCATTATTTCGTCTAGTATTTCAAACTGCATCACAAAGTTTTCCAAGTTCAAGATTTTGTTGTTATCGATCACATGTGTATATCGGAAACGGGAAGAGTTATCGAAAATTTGGAAAGAACTTGTACTCCTTAGGTATGAGGCGAGCTTATGTTCCAAATCTGGAGTCTCTAGCTCTTATAGTCGCAGAGATCGTCGCGTTCATTAATTTAGATACATATATTATTTAAAATAATCTCCTTAATTCCATTTGCAGTATGTTCTAACTAATACGAAAAATGCTAGGCAATTTATAACGGACAGCTAAGCAACAGATCTCAATTGTTTAAAGACAAGTTTGAATGCTAAAAAACACACTGACATAGAGACAGATATTGAAGAATGACACAAAGAACCCTCCACATTATGAAGCATATCAAGTTTCAGCCTTAAAGCCAAATCGAGACACGTTTTGCTAAAACATTGATTGACAGAAAATAATCGAATAAATCAATATTCAAGATGTGATTGAATATTTATAGTTTAAAACTAAAAAACAAACAGAAAAATAGTTGGAATAATTAATCGCACAAACTTTTAACCATATATGGTAAAAATTCCTTGAAATTCCGCATGGAATTTTCTTTAGCGGTGATACAGAGTCAAAATCGGCTAAAACTACAGACTTCTTAATAACAAACCATTTATCACAAGAAAGTTTTTTCAATTTCTGATTAAACTGCATTAAAATACTGAGAAAAAAAACTCTAAATCGCTAGATTTCTGTGGCACCGCTGATGTAATTGGCTTTGAGTTAGTTGATGTTTTTTCTTTATTGTTTTGTTACCCATTGAAACTCCTTGGAAAGGTTTTCCCGTAGCTGGTGCATCCAAAAGACAATACCAAAGCAACGCCACAATAATAATCATAACACAAACAGCAATAATCGCCAGACCACTAGAAAAAGAAAAGAAAAACTGGGATTACTACAAGTAGGAATACAACTAGAACAAGTAACTAAAAGTGCAATACTCTACCTAAGCTTAAGTTCAACTCGTTGTTTTTATACCCTTAACCCATTGAAAATGGGTAAAAAGGGTATAATGGTTTTGTGTAAAAGTATGTAACAGGCAGAAGGAAGCATCTCCGAACCCATAAAGTATATATATTCTTGATCAGCCGAGTCGATATAGCCAAGTCCGTCGATCTCAGAGACTATAAGAGCTAGAGACTCCAGATTTGGTACATAAGCTCGCCTAATCCCTAGGCAGTACAAGTTTGTTTCAAAATTTCGATAACTCTTCCCGTTTCCGATATACACATGTGATCGATAACAACAAAATCTTGAATTTGGAAAACTTTTTGATGCAGTTTGAAAGATTAGACTAAAAAATGACAATCTGTGAACATTTTATTGAAATCGGTTGACGAACACCGGAGATATGGAGCATTTATGTTAGGAAAGTAGGCACACACATACTTACAAGCACTGACTGTACGTGTAAGAGCTAGAGACTCCAGAATTGGTACATAAGGTCGCCTAATCCCTAGGCAGTACAAGTTTGTTTCAAATTTTCGATAACTCTTCCCGTTTCCGATATACACATGTGATCGATAACAACAAAATCTTGAATTTGGAAAACTTTTTGATGCAGTTTGAAAGATTAGACTAAAAAATGACAATCTGTGAAAATTTGATTGAAATCGATTGAGAAACACCGAAGATATGGAATCATTGAAGTTTACTCAAGCGTTAAGTATAGGGTTCAGGGTATCGTCTAGTCGGGATTTCACGACTAGAACCTTCTTACTTGTTTTCTCAGAATATTTACATCCGAAAGATTCAGTTCTTACCGCATATGTTTGGGACTGCCCAGCCACATCAGTGGACAGATCACAATGCCCACAATGATGGCCCAATAGCAATAGGAGAAATTATATTGTCCGGCACTCATGCGCAGTACAACCGCTTCCAGATTCTCGGCAGCCATGACAATACTTGGCACCGCCAACGCAAAGATACTCAGATCCAAGAGCACCGAAACCAACAGACTCACATACGGACCAAAGGCGAGCTCGGCGAGGGCTGCATATGGATAGTTGCGCTTCTGCAGTATCGAGGGATCCAAGAACTCGGCCATTATCCAGCACTGCGAGAGCAGAAACGAAGTGTACATCTGCAGGAAGAGTATGGATAGCACCAGCAGCACACCGAAGTAACCGAGGCGAACGAGTAACGAGGGCAGCGATAGAAAGGGAAAGATGCCAAATAAATCGACCACATAGAGTATGGCAATGAACAAGGACAAGTTCTCCGGCTCGTCCTCGTAGGCACGAAAATGTGGCAGGGCGCTGAAACGGGAGCGTCTCAAAAATGGCAACTGATCATGCTGATGCGACGGTGCCAGCCGGATAGGTGAACGACGCTTGGGCAAAGCGAAGGATGGGCCGCGCGATGGGCGTGGCGCTGGCTTAGCTTCGGAGCGGCGAAAGAAAAACATTTCACGAACCAAACACAACGATGCAAAACTGTCAACTAAAGTTCTTTCTAATACCCAAGAATGAAAGAGTGGCAAAAGCATTTTTATACCCTGTATATTGAAAATGGGCAAAAAGGGTATGATGGGTTTGTTCAAAAGAATGTAATAGGAAGCATCTCCGATCCCATAAAGTATATATATTCTTGATCAGCATCAACAGCCGAGTCGATATAGCCATGTCCGTCTATCCGTCTGTCCGTCCGTCCGTCTATTCGTCCGTGCGTATGTATGAACGCGTCGATCTCAGAGACTATAAGAGCGAGAGACTCCAGATTTGTAACAGAAGCTTATCCAATCCCTAGGCAGTAAAAGTTTGTTTCAAAAGTTCGATAACTCTTTCCGTTTTCGATATACACATGTGATCGATAACAACAAACACTTGAATTTGGAAAACTTTGTGATGCAGTTTGAAGCATTAGACAAAATAATGACAATCTGTGAAATTTTTATCGAAATCGGTTGACCAACACCGGAGATATGGAGCATTGAAGTTAAGTCAAGTCTGCAGTATACACACACACACACTCACACATACTTGCAAGCACTGACTGTATGAGTAAAGCATAGGCTTCAGGGTATAGTCTAGTCGGGATTCCTCGACTAGAGCATTCTTACTTGTTCTGTCATCGGATATGCCAAGTGGCAACAACACACAACTTGGGAAGCCCTTCTGTGGCAATGTCAATGCACGTCACATTTGCTGGTTAGAAGTAGAAGTAAAGTATGGAATAGAAAGTTGCAAGTTCGATGATGGTTGGACTGACCCAAAACTGACCAAAGAATGCAGTGGAAAATTGTTTGAAGCAGTTGGAAACACATAAAAGATACAATTCACATTAGTGATTTACATGTTTGTCTGATCAATCTTCACTTTTCATAACTTGATTGTCATATATCTAACATCAATATGTTAATCATGCTACAATAACAAAACGTTCTATGATATAGTTGGTTATCTATCATTTCCTTAGCTTACCAATATCTTATAACCTAACACTAACTAGCTGTTTAATATTGTTTAACATTTTTTCTTCTTTTTAAGAAAGTTCTTCATCATTTACAATCAATTTTGATTTGCCAATATAAATTTCCATTTGCATCTTCAGTTTTTAACTTTTTTAACTTTGATATCTATCATTTCCTTAGCTTACAAATATCTTCTAAAGGCACTAACTATCTGTATAATATTGTATAACATTTTTTTCTTCCTTTTAAGAAACTTCTTCATCATTTACAATCAATTTTGATTTGCCATAATAAATTTCCATTTGCATCTTCAGTTTTTAACTAGTTAATAACATTTATTTATATACTTTAAAGGTATATTAAAAATATAGCTAGTCCATTGTTTACATCCTGTTTACATCCATATGTATTAAGCCTTAGCCTTATAGCTAGTTCATTGTTTACATCCATATGTATTAAGCTGAAGCCTTCTTTATTTTGTTAGATCTGCTGCACTTGGGCAATCTTTTGTTTCTTAGCCTGTGTTTGCTAAAAAGATAAAGAAATCAGAATATTAATTGTGCTATATGTCAGTATTCATATTAATTATACCTCCAACGGATCAGTATTCTTATCGGCCACAGTTATTACCTGAACCGCTTGACCTGGTCCAGAGCGTCCTAGCAGCAGTTTGGTGGCGACTCGAGGCGTCTCGCCGCAGCAAAAGACACGAGCCGATTGCTGCCTCAATGGACTGTCCGATTCATCCATATCCTGTTGACCAACCGTTCGCCCATTATCCAGCTTGACGGCATTCTTGTTGTTGTCCATATAGACGCGATTATAATTCAAATTATCCGTTATATACTTACTACAATCCATTAACAACAATATATATGTAAGCAATCACAAATTATAGCAGAAATTTAGGTTTTGATTATTTCGAAATGGGTTATATTAGGTGCGAATATGTAATGATACGTACACTGAAACACACACTATATATATATATATATATACTATAAATATCTATGATATATATATATATACTATATAACAAGGGGGTTTACATTTGGTTTGTATATATTTACAAAATCAGATTCTTTTTACTACTTTAAGTAATTACAATGTGAATACAAGTATTAAATTTAACTAAAAAACTAAAACAATTTGCTATTTAAAATAAAAAGTTTAATATCCCTAAAAATGTACAATATTTGTTCTACTATATTTACATGCAGGTGCAATAATTTGGGACACTATAAAATTTAAATAGAATTCTTTAAAACTCGACTTTGGTTTTCGGCACACTCACACTCCATGAACAGGCGCCAGTGCACTGGAAGATCTTGAGATGATACTTGATTATGTAATTGGTTGTGGTGCAGATCCTTTGTTCTTGTTGGTGGTGTTGTTGTGGTTGGTGCTACATCTAAATGGTGCAAAGTGCATGGAAGACTGTGTCAAGCTTCGTTCTTGGCCGTCGTTATCTCGCTTCGTTGCAAAAACAAAAGAGATATATATACAAAAAAAAATCGTTTGTTGCCTCGTTGCAAGCGATGTGCGGATGTGTATGTGTGTATGTGTGGATGCAGCAACAGTGTACGTATCAAGCTAGCCAAAATCTCACTTACGATTTCACATTGTACAGGCCCTGACGATGAATATAGCTGAGCACCAGATCATCCAGCAGATACTTGACCGATTCACCACGATTCAAAAGGCGACGCACCAACGAGGAACTCACCTCATTGGGCACCCAGTTCGTAATCAGCGTAATGTTGCGCTAAAAGACTGATGTGTGAGTAACGAGTAGGTGTGAGAGATTGCTTACTCACCTGGTATTTAGTTAGAATATCCGATTCGAATATAAATTTCTCTGGATTTGAACCACAGCGCGATATGACAACCAGTCCATAATTAGCAACAATTTCCTCGATCTAAACAAAGAGCACACAATTAGTGACAATAAACGGGGGGGTGAATAAGTGTATAGCTACATCATTGTTGTCCCACAATCCTGGCACCGCAAACGATTCCAATAAATCCGCGCCGCAAAGTAATTTGAGCTTAATGTGATCCCGACGTTCCTTTAGATCTGCGGGCAGCCAACCGGGCAGCATGCCAAACTGTTCCTCATCGCCCGGTGAGTTAATAAAGTTGTTCAAATAGTTCTGATGATGCTGCAACACGGATTGGGTGCGCATCCATTGCGGCTGATGTACCTCCCAGTCAGATAATCGAATCCAGTTGGATCCTTGTACGGCCAGTTTGATCATTGCACAGCGATCCAGGGAGGGCGCTAGGCCTTTTTTGCCATAGGAGTCGTGAGTGGGCGAGATTATGCCACCGACGACCTTGTGGCTGCCGCGTATCTCGAAGTAATCTCGCGCTATCTCTGTTTTACACACACACACACATGCGAGAGAAACAAGAATTCAATGTCAATGTCACAATTATCGATTAATTTTATCAGCGGGTTGAGGCATAAGGAAACCAAAAATAAACAAAACAAACTTACCGAAAAGACGCATATGCATTGGCGTTGGTGGACTGAAGCAACCACATGCTATCAATGCTATGCGTGGCAGCATGTTCGAGTTTTCCTCAATAATTCCGGACATTTGTTAAATCAAATTAAATTGGCAAGAGCCAGCGTAATTTAGCTTTGTTCATGAAATAAGTTCTTCGATGCCATCTGTTTGTGCCGCACCGCAACCTCACGAATTCGCCCTGGTTATCGATTGCGATTGTGCTGCCAACCTTAGTCAAATTGTGTGAGTATATTCGATATGTTTCAGAACTAATCGTGCATTGTGCTATCGACTACAAAATTAAATATGGCGTCGTCGTGCTGAACTGCCTCTGGCTCTGGGCTCTTTGACGAAAATTTTTTTTGTAATAACATTTATCATATTTATTCGTAAACTTTGTGCGGTGTCAATCGTTTGAACGGGCGCGTTCTGGTTTTACTATACGGTTCAACGCGCCGCCATAATCATATAGCAATTTAAGTTAGTCGAAGACGCAAGTGCCGAGTGCAAAAACAACGAAGAGAGAGAGAGAGAGAGGAAACGAGACGTCGACAAAAATGAAAATGCATTTGTGAATTTTTTTTCGCCCCAACACACTCGACTCAACATACACACTCACACTCGCACGCACAACTCAGCCCATCGAAGGATAGAAGAAAAAAAACACGCGGACAGTAGGCCTTGGATACGAAGAGCAGCAGCTGAAGTCAGCAGAAGCAACAAACACCCAACAGCAACTACAATGGCGCTAGTGACAGTGCAACGGTCGCCCAGTGTAACGGGCTCATGCTCGAATTCGGTGAGTTTGTACTCTCTTTCACACATATACGAACACGCATACATACATATATATATATATATATGTATGCAGGAAGTGGGAGGTGAGTTGCCCCATTTCTAACGTAAGGTGCAATTTTACAGCTGCAGCCAGCTACGCATCTGTTTGCCAGTGTGTGTGTGTGTGTGTGTGTATATATCTGTGTGTTTTGCGGTAGTCAAGTTCTATTCCTCTCTCGCTTGCTCGCTCGCTCTCTATGATTTTTGCTTTGTTTTGGTTACGCGTTGTTAATGGAGCTGACTTTGTATTAGCTGTGGTGAGGTGTAATTGGGTGGTGTTTTGTTGGTGCTTGGCCACCGCCTATAACGACTTCCTGTGCGTGTTCCGTTGTCGGCCAGTGATCCTTTTGCGCTTTGTTATACACAGGCATATGGCCAATTTTAGTACAAATTACGAATATCATGCAAAATGAGCTCCAGTACACCGCGCTCTATATTGTTTTCGTCGCGTCCCGCTCGTTTGTTCGTCTGTTAGTTTTTAGTTGTGGGCGTTTTGTCAGCGTCATCATCATCAGTCGCGCCACGATTCGCGCATCTGTGTGTATTGTTAACATTGTTTGTTGTTTATATACCCTTTACACATTTGCAATATAGCTCCTTTAAAGTCTCACCTCGTTACGCCAACATCACTCAAATCAGTGTTGCCAGCATGAAAATAGCTGAATGAAAAAAAAGCCAAAAAGGCTAACTCTTGAAGAAAATAAAAAACACTTAGTGCACATCCGATTTAATACATTTCCGTATTTAGATAACCGCAGTACTTTAATAAAATATTATTCCTAGCAATATTACATTATTATTAGCATTTTCACATTATTAAAAGTCATAACGAACAAACAATAAACAAAGAGCACTAAAGTAAAAGTAACACCAAGTTTGCAGCAATATTTTTAATAGATAACTCTTTTGTATGTAGGTATTACGGTATGATAGGGTATTTCCTCAGTTATCACTTTTGCTTTTAGCTGTTTTTTGTTGTTTTTGTTGTTGATTTTCTTGTTTATTTGTTGTTATAACTCAAGCAAATCCGAGCAGACGTTGCCGCGCCATAACGCTTCTCCCTCTGCTCTTCTTCTTACCTCGCTGCTCTCCCATTTCCAATAAATTGAAAAAAATATTTTTTTTAGCATTGCCTTATTTGTAGTTTTGTCAACGGCGAAGACGACGCTCTGTGATTTTCTTGCTGGTTCCGTTACGCGGCGGCAGCAGCGACGTCGCCGTCGTCGCCGTCGTCGCCGTCGTCGTTGTTGTTGCTGACGTCCCGCCCTCAAAAATAGTTCTCAAGACCTTGGAATATTTATTTATCGTACAATAATCGTTTTTGAGGCGCAATTTTTATTTCTTACATTTGCACTTGGTATTATGTTTAGTTTTGTTCAAATGAACCAGATCAGTTCCCATAGCGATCTAGTTGCAGTGAGTTGAAGTAACATAAGTACTTTAATGAAAATCATACATTTTGCTATCGCAGTTAATTGATATTGGTATTTTGTTTAGTTTTGTTCAAATGAACCAGATCAGTTCCGATAGCGATCTAGTTGCAGTGAGTTGAAGTAACATAAGCACTTTAATGAAAATCATACATTTTTCAGTTAATTGATATTGGTATTATGTTTAGTTTTGTTCAAATGAACCAGATCAGTTCCGATAGCGATCTAGTTGCAGTAAGTGAGTTGCAGAAACATAAGTCCTTTAATGAAAATCATACATTTTGCTATCGCAGTTAATTGACACCACCGCAAACATACGTAGTCTCCAATCACTAATCAGTCGAAAAATTCTAAAATTTATTATCAAATTTATAATGTAAACAACTGTATATTTATTAGTAGGGCATGTACTGTTCGCCGTATCAACGACAGCTCTACTTTCTTAATATTGTAAATATTGCGACTTATAACTGTATGTAGGAGGCGATGACTCTATCGTCGTCGACTCTTTCACCCTCGTGTCTATCTCAATGTCGCTCTCATTTAATAGTTTTGCCAAGCAATTCATCATCAAGTTTGTTGTTGGGTTACGAATTTCGCTTAATTCCAAAAAAAAATGTCACAATCAGATAATATATTTTGTATACAGCGACGGGTGAGTGTTGTGAATCACCTTTAAACCAGAAAGAAAAGCAGTTAAAACCAAAAAAAAAAAACAATAATAACAAGGAAATAATCCAATTCTTTTGTTACAGGATGGCGAGGCTGAGGACGACGAGGGCAATAGCAATCATAAAGGTGAACGGAGCGAATGTTATTTTGCCGGCAAGGGCACTGCGTTGGTGTTGGCCTTGAAGGATATACCACTGCATGCGGAGCGACGCCTCAGCACAGACTCCACACGCTCCACGAACAGCACGCAAAGCAACAACTCGGACATACAACTGCATTTGCAATCAATGTTCTATTTGCTGCACCGCGAGGACACCTTGAAAATGGTAGGCAAAGTTTTTTTGATCCTGTTTGTATTCTGGTTACCTAATGATGCTCCTTTGCAGGCTGTCAAACTGGAGTCACAGCGTTCGAATCGTACGCGGTATCTTGTGATTGTGTCGCGCAGTTGTTGCCGCACGGCGGCGGCCAACAGCAGCGAGCGACGCACCAAAATCATGCGTCACAATTCGGTTAAGTCGACACCGACACACGGTGGCGCCACGCACGCCCCGCCACCTGGCACGCCCGTTGCGCAACGTCAGCTATCCGTCGACAGCCAGGTGGCTCAAGAGCGTCTGTCAATGTCGGTCAATGCGAATCGTCAAAGCCTAAAATGTGATGTGGATGGTAGTGGTCGAAGGGGGGATGGTGTTGAGGGCACTGCTGGCGCCGACAGCAACAAGAACACCTCAGGCATGGAGGAATCCTGTCTGCTGGGCATCGATTGCAATGAGCGGACGACCCTTGGCCTGGTTGTGCCCATTCTGGCGGATACCACAATTCATTTGGATGGTGATGGGTATGCTGACTCTCAAATAAAAGTTTCTATTGAAATCTGATTGTTTTCTCTCTTCTTAGTGGCTTCAGTGTCGCTGTCTTTGAGAAGACCCACATATTTAAGCCCGTATCGGTGCAAGCGATGTGGTAAGATATTTATCCCCATAAAGTTAACTGCTTTCATTCATTTGTGTCGTCCTGGATGTGGTTAGGTCGGCGCTGCAAACGCTGCACAAAGTGTCCCGAAAGGCTCGTGAAAACAATTTCTATCCCAGCGGACCATCGCATGATTGGTTAGCCAGCTACGAAAGTCGCATTGAGTCGGATCAGTCGTGTCTTAACGAATGGAATGCCATGGATGCGCTCGAGAGTCGTCGCCCGCCCTCACCAGATGCCATAAGAAACAAGTATAATGATAGTTAATATAATAATACATTTTAGTTGTTAATATATATGTTATTGCAGGCCAACCGCTAAGGAGGAAACTGAAAGTGTCATTAAAATGAAGCTCAAAGCCATTATGATGTCGGTGGATTTGGATGAAGTGACCTCCAAGTATATACGCGGTCGCTTAGAGGATCTCCTAGACATGGATTTGGGCGAATACAAATCGTTTATTGATGCCGAAATGTTGCTGATCTTGGGTCAAATGGATGCGCCAACAAAAATCTTTGAGCATGTCTACCTGGGCTCCGAATGGAACGCCAGCAATCTCGAGGAGTTACAAAAGAATGGGTAAGTCTTTGGGATATATTGTAGAGAAATGTTTCCCACTAATATATACATATATCGGATGCCTTTCAGTGTTCGACACATTCTGAATGTGACGCGCGAGATTGACAATTTCTTTCCGGGCACCTTCGAGTACTTCAATGTGCGCGTCTACGACGATGAGAAGACCAATCTGCTCAAGTACTGGGACGACACCTTTCGCTATATATCGCGGGCCAATGCCGAGGGCTCCAAGGTCCTGGTGCATTGCAAGATGGGTGTAAGTCGTTCGGCATCGGTGGTCATTGCGTATGCAATGAAGGCCTACAAATGGGAGTTCCAACGTGCGCTCCAGCATGTCAAGGAGCGCCGGAGTTGCATTAAACCCAACAAGAACTTTCTCAACCAGCTGGAAACGTACAGCGGCATGCTGGACGCCATGAAGAACAAGGAGAAACTGCAACGCAGCAAAAGTGAGACTAACTTGAAGAGCACAAAGGATGCACGCCTGTTGCCCGGCAGCGAACCAACGCCACTCATACAAGCACTCAATCAGGCCAAGTCCAAGTCGAGCAGCGGCGAAACGGGCACGGAGCAGCCGGAGAGCGGCAGCCATCGGGGCCCGTATCGACGGAGCAGCGCACAAAAGCAACGCCGATTGATGCGACGCTCGAGCAGCACCTCACCGAAGACCCAGAGCGCCGTGGAGGTGACCAAGCAACAGAGTCAGTCCATGGAGAACTTGACGCCGGAGCGTAGTGTCGCCGAGGAGCCAAAAAATATGCGCTTTCCGGGCAGCAATGGCGAGAACTATAGCGTCACCCAGAATCAGGTGCTGCACATACAGAAACACACGCCGCTGTCGGTGCGGACGCGTGTCCATGATCTCGAGGCGCATCAGGAACGGCCGCGACGCAGTCTGCAGCTGGTGCAGGCGGCTCCTCCGCCGGCACCACAAGGCACCGTTTGGACATCGCAGTCCAAGCTGATAACACAAACAACCTACACGCCAACGACAACGCGACGAGATTCCAGCTCATCGGATGTGTTTGCGCCGGCGACGACAGCAGCCAAGCTGGAGGGCGAACGTGAGAAGCGACAGCGTCGCAAAACACAATCGTGGACAGAATCGTTTGGGCCCAGCGGTGGCATCATACTGGACGCACTGCCTCAGCCACAACAACAACAACTGTCAAACGTAGCGCCCAGTACGGCTGTTCTGCGCACGAGAGGACAGCGACAGCGCGAGTTGCCATCACGTCATTCCAGCTGGGGATCGGGTGATAATCGGAGCAGCCTGCCCATGCGCACCAGTTCCTGCAGCTACTACGACAGCAATCGCAATACCACGGCCATTTTCGAGGGTGAAATACAGGACCTGAAGCGGAGTAGCAGCGGCATCACAGCAACAGCAACAACAACAGCAACTGCGGCAAGCAATTGCTGCAATCCCAGCGAAACCCAATTGGGCACAGTGAAGCGCACCAAGCAGAAGCTCGAGGAGAATACAACGTTAAAGAAACGTTGCCAGGGCAGCGACGAACAACTAATCGTTGACGATGATCTCGATGCGACATCGCTAGCAACGATAGCCACACTGGAGAAAAAGTGTGCGAATCTGTTTCGCAGCGCCTCCTCCGCCGGCAATGCGGCACGCCAGCGTCAGCCGCTGCGCTGCAACAGCGAGGAACTGATGCACACCAGCGACATTGAGAACAAGAACACCTCGCTCGATATGGCGGTGGTGTTGCGCAGCCAAAGTCAAGCTGTTGCCGAGGATCAACGCATATCGGGCAATGTGCAAATACTCAAGCAAAACTTTGAAGCCAAAGCTGGTGTGGTTGGTGTTGTTGGTGTTGGTGCGGTCACTGGAGGAGCAATTGCAGCTGGAGTTGGAGCAGCAACTATTAACAAGAAAGCAACACATCAATCACTGCCCTCATCACCCGTTGCACAGCATGCGGATCATGTGTTGGTTGACAACAGCAATGCAACAGTAACAGCAACAACAGCAACATCGACGACAGCAACTAAATGCTCATCCAGCAATTCATCCGCATCCGCATCCGACTCCAGCGTAAGCGAAACCTCTTGTGATCGTAATGTAAAAGGTCTAGTGCATAAATATCAAACCACTTCCTGTAGTAATAATCCTGCTGCAACGACAACAGCAACACTGCCGCCGCCACCAACACCAACGCCAACACCCACCAACAATACAACAACAGCAACAGCAACCACCACCACAACAACAATCAGCGTCACTAGCTTCCGTCAGCGACCGCGCTCCTATTACGATCGTTCGCTATCGAATCGTGCACACGATTATAGCGAGAATCGTCCGCCTCCCGCACCCGCCCGTCACAACAACGCCAACAGCAATCTGAATCAGCAACAGCAACAACAACAAACGGAGCAAGTGCAACATCGTCGATTGGCGCAGCATGGCAAAACTCATCCACTCACTAGGCTAAGTTTACCAAAGCAAAGCTTCAACACCGCTGCATACAATACCATGTAAAGGAAATGCTCTTTCTTTTTACTCTCTCTCTCTCTCAACTTCTCATCACATACACAACACCACACTCATAGTACAGTCGAACTTCTCGTAACTCGAACTTCAACTTAAGACAAATTAAGAACGTTTAAAATGAAAAATGCAGTTTGATTAATTAATTGAATTTTTAGAAAATTTGTTTTACGATATATATATCACAATATCTTCATTTTCCGAGTGATAAAATCAAATCGTAACTCGAACTTCAACTTAAAACAAATTAAGAACGTTTAAAATGAAAATAATAATTTTTAGAAATTTTGTTTTACGATATTTTACATAAACATAAAAAGATTGTGTTTCACAATATCTTCATTTTCCGAGTGATAAAATCAAATCGTAACTCGAACTTCAACTTAAAACAAATTAAGAACGTTTAAAATGAAAATATCATGCAGTTTTATCTAATTTTTGGAAAATTCCTTTTACGATTTTTTTTAAACACTAAAAGTTTGTGTTTCACAATATCTTCATTTTGCGACTGATAAAATCAAACCTTAATACAATAACCTACACTTTATGGTTTTCGAATAACCGTTCCGTGTTAGAGAAGTTTGACTGTAGTTACTTGTAAGCAAATCCTATAGGAAAGAAGAAGAACAATATTATTTTTTTTGCTTTTCAGCTCGCCACTTGCCTTTTAATGATTATTCTGTATTTATTATTTATGTTATATATTATTTTTCACGCTTTTATTCTACATTGTTTGTGTCTCTCTCTCTCTCTCTCTCCCCACTTCGTTCCCAACCATATGAAAAAGTTTTTGTACAAGCTTTCATTAATTGTTTGTTTGTTTTTGTTGTTGTTTAATGTGTGTGAAACGATCTTAGCCACAATTATAATTAATCCCCCCCCCCCAACCCTATATCCCCCTCCTCCTTCCCTAACCTTGCCTCAGCATTACAGAAACCAATCTCTAAATGTTTTGTGAAAAGTAAAAGAAACAACAAAAAAAAAGAAAGAACACAAAAACAAAAAGAACTATGAAAAAGAAACTGTATTTTGTATTTTTAAATTACTTGTAAACTATATACATACATATATATATTTATTTTATATTATGCAAGAACTGCCTACGAATAAATGATTTATTGTACATACATATACATATTCATCTATTTGCACATGCATATGCATATGTGTGTGTGTGTGTGTGTGTATTTCATGTGGTGTTTTGCTTTTGTGATTGTTCTCTCCACCTGTGTGCCCGTTAAGCTGACTCATTCGTTTTGTGTGTGTGTGTGTGTTTGTCGTCCAATGAACTTTGCCATCGAAGCGAATATTTTTTTTTACGACCAAGCTTTTATTTTGCAGCCTTTACCGCATGATAGCCACGTTTCGCTACTCCTGGGCCGATTGCAAGCAGTGAGAGCCGAGAGCCACCACCAATCTAACGGAACCGAACACAACTTGACGCCACCACAAATGCAAAATACCCCACCTTCTATATATTTATATACGACATATACATGTATTATTTTTTTTATAATTTAGTTATCACGCAACCATATGTTTAATTAACTAATTTATGCATATATAAAATGTTATTGATAGCAAAAAATGCGAAAGACCAATATATTATGTTTGCCGATACATTTGAAGGGGTATTATAATTTTGTAACACTCTTCAACTATTTATAAATATATTCTAGATTCAGTATTTGTTTCGAAAATATCTTTGCACTAACAGTGCATACGGAAAGCTGCAAAGAAAAACGGTTGTTTTGGGATATAAATAACTCAAAATTTACCCGAGTAGACTTCATTCGACAAGAGAACGTAATATTCGGCGTGCCTATATGAAAGCTGTTCTTTCTTGCGTTTATCGAATAATGTGAGTCATTGTGTGTGTGTGTGTGTCAGTATGTTAGCTAAATGCAGCTGTGTAGGTGGGGCAGTCATAAGAAACCTACTTTTAAATCAATCAACCGGAGCCACACTTGTAGACGGCGAGCCATATTTGTTCACACTTGTCTCAAATTACTTAGTTATAAACACAACAGCTGGCAAAAACAAAAAAATATATAATCGTAAATTCAAATTACGTGCAACTTTTATTTTAACTTTAACAATTACATACAAACACAATAACTTATTTAAATTGTAATGCGAAAACAAAAAAAACTGATTTAAATTTGCGCGCTCACTTTGGTATGTGTCTATAGTATTTTTGTTTCCTAAAATCCAGTTGGCAGCTCTAAACAGCTGCAGTTCGTACATATATTTTGTAATTCCAACCAAGTCAAAATAGTGTCAATTATAGCTTTGTGAAAGCTGGTCACACGGCAATCTCGCTTACATACACGCACACCAATGCGCATTTGACTTGCACAGTTTCTTTATTTTGTGCAAAAAAGCAAGCGAAAAAAAATAGTTAAACGAAATTGATTGTGAACTTTAAGTAGTGCAAACGGCTGCCCAATCAGTTGCGATGCGAGTAACAGCTGCCAGCAACTAATTAAACATTGATTTGCAATTGGAGTTGTTGTCATACCCCTGCCCCCCCTTGCGCTTGTACGTGGCGTTTGCGAAGCCGATTCCAAATCAGTACCAAAAACTGAATTTGAATCAGCAGCAGCACCAACAGCAGCAACCGAATCTGAACCGAGGTCGTCGTCGCAGGCAGACGAGTGCTAATAAATTTCTATCGTACATCAATTATACAAGGTGGGCACGAAAACGGCTGGAATCAGTTGCTAGCATGGCGGATGCGGAGAAGGGCGGCGGTGGCGGAGGCGGCGGCGGCGGCCCAGAGATGAAGGGTTGGCTTCTAAAGTGGACCAACTACATAAAGGGCTATCAGCGTCGATGGTTTGTCCTGTCCAAAGGCGTTCTCAGCTACTATCGCAATCAGTCGGAAATAAATCACACGTGCCGAGGCACAATATCGTTGCATGGTGCACTGATACACACAGTGGACTCGTGCACCTTTGTCATCTCGAATGGTGGTACACAGACGTTCCACATCAAGGCCGGCAATGAGGTGGAACGTCAGTCGTGGGTCACAGCACTGGAGTTGGCCAAAGTGAAGGCGATTCGAGCGATGGAATGCGAGGAGGAGGAGGCTGAGGAGACGGCACAGGTGGTGCCCAGTCAGGAGATCAATACAGTGGTGAGGGATCTCACGGAACGTTTGGAGAATATGCGCACCTGCTATGATCTAATCACCAAACATGGTGCTGCACTGCAGCGTGCTTTAAACGATCTGGAGTCCAATGAGGAGGAATCGCTGGCCAGTCGCACAAAGATCGTTAATGAGCGTGCGACGCTCTTTAGGATCACCTCGAATGCCATGATCAATGCGGGCAACGATTATCTACGCTCAGCCGAATCACAGGGTCACAAGTGGTCCAAGATGCTGCAGCACGAGCGGGAGCAGCGCCAACGGCTCGAAGAGATCATTGAGCAGATGGCCAAACAGCAATCCCAAATGGAACAGGCCGCCGTCATGGTGCGCCGCAATAAACCAACACCGGGCTCAGCCATGTCCATGTCCAATTCCGTCACACCCGGCACGAATCTAACCTCGGACGATGAGACGGAATTCTTCGATGCCGAGGAATTCGGCTACACGGGCCGTGCAGGTGAATCGCCATCGGATGGCACATTCATCTTAAAGCTAAACAAACGTCGCAGCAGCTCCGAGGATCACGTGGGCAGCTCCTCCGAAAGCGATGAGCAAAAGCGCACCATCAAAACGGTGCAACAAGTCTGCTTTGTCAGCGAGCAGCGTGTCCTCTCCGGTGACGACGAGGACAAAGATAGGGTGGATCGTGCCTCGAATACCAGTTCACATTACAAGGATTTGCCCAGCGACAGCATGAGCAGCATTCCGGTGGCAAAGTTGCCGGTGGGTAATCGACGCACACGCATCCCGGACAAGCCCAACCATCCACTCAGCCTGTGGTCCATCATGAAGAACTGCATTGGCAAGGATCTGTCCAAAATACCCATGCCAGTCAACTTTAACGAGCCTCTGTCCATGCTCCAACGCCTTACCGAGGACTACGAGTATTCGGATATCCTGGACATGGCCGCCTCGTGCAACGATGAGTGCGAGCAGCTGGCCTATTTGGCTGCCTTTACGGCGTCCGCCTATGCGACGACCACAAATCGCACGGGCAAACCCTTCAACCCACTGCTGGGCGAGACCTTCGAATGCGATCGCAGGGAGGATCTTGGCTGGCGCTGTCTCGCCGAGCAGGTATCACATCATCCGCCCGTCGCCGCTCTCCACTGTGAGGGCCGGGATTGGTTGTGCTGGCAGGAGTTCTCCATGACAAGCAAGTTTCGTGGCAAATACTTGCAGGTTAGTACTTTATCTAAGGATATTCATAATTCAATTATTATTCATAAAGAACTTTGAAGCAAAAGTTTCAATGAATAATCGTTTAAACCAGCGGTCGGGGAACTTATTTAATCATTACCCCAAAATATTTTTGTGGAACTGACATTAACCATTGGCAAAAAAGCAACAAAAAAAAAATGAAAAAAAAATTAGAAAATATTTATATATATAAATTAAATTTAAAAAAAAATATATATATACAAAAAAAATAAATAAAATAAAATAAAAAAAAATATATATATATAAATTAAATTAAATATATATATATATATATATATATATATTTTAATATATATATATATATTTTTTTTTTAATTTAATAAATATATATATATATATATAAATTAAATTAAAAAATTAAAAAAAATTTAAAAAAATATATATATATAAAAAATAAAAAAAAAATTAAAAAAATATATATATATATTAATACATAAAAAAAAAATTCAATTAAAAAAAATATATATATATGTATATATATATATTTATATATATAAAAAAAATAAAAAAATATATATATATATATTAAAATATATTAAACTTTTTTATCATAACCCCAAAATATTTTTGTGAAACTGACATTACCCATTGGCAAAAAAATAAAATAAAAAAATAAAATATATATATATAAAAAAAACAAAATTAATAAAATATATATATATATAAATTAAATTAAATAATTAAAAAAAATATATATATACATATAAAAAATTAAAAAAAATTTAAAAAAATAAATATATATATATAAAAAAAATAAATTTAAAAAAATTTTAAAAAAATATATATATATATTAATATATATTAAACTTTTTTATCATTACCCCAAAATATTTTTATGTAACTGACATTACCCATTGGCAAAAGAGCAAAAAAAAAAATATATATATATATAAATATATATAAAATAAAAAAATAAATAAAATAAAAAATAATAATACTAAAAAAAAAAAATTAAAAAATAATAATAAAAATATATATATATATATAAAATAAAATAAAAAAAAAATAAAAAAAATATATATATATATATATTATTTTTTTAAATTATATAAAATAAAAAAATTAAAAAAAAAATTTTTTTTAAATTTTATTTAAATTAAATTTAAAAAAAATAAAAATTTTTTTTAATTTTATTTTTTTATTTTATTTTTATTTTTTTTGATCTTTTGCCAATGGGTAATGTCAGTTCCACAAAAATATTTTGGGTGGGAGATAGCGTGCTAAATTCTTTAAGTTTGAAAAAATACTTACCGGTTTACAAAATAGCAAATTAAAAATATTTACTTTTTACTCACACAAATTTCATTTTATAACCCCCGAAATTTCACCCAAAAAGGGGTGTTCCCCGACCGCTGGTTTTACCCGATTGAAACAATGGCTTTCCCCTCATTTCTATTTATTTATCTTTACTCACCTTCATTTGATTCGCAGGTAAATCCGCTTGGCGGCGCCTACGTTCTATTTCCCAAAACCGGACATCGTTACGCGTGGCGCAAGGTGACGACCACAGTGAACAACATTATTGTGGGCAAACTGTGGGTGGATCAGCACGGACAAACCGAAATTGTGGGCAGCAATGCGGCGAATGGCAACAAGTGTATCTTGAACTATATACCCTACTCGTACTTCAGTCGCGACGTGCAGCGCAGTGTCAAGGGAGTCGTCTACAATCGCAACAGTGAGGCCAAGTGGGTGGTGCGTGGCACCTGGGATGATAAGATCGAAATAGCGCCAGTGTTGCACACATCGGGCTCGGCTGACGGACCAACGTATACGACGGGCGAGTATCGGCTGGCATGGAAGCGTCGTCGGTGTCTGCCGGAAGCGGAAAAGTTTTATAACTTCACCACATTTGCCTGTCAGCTGAACGAGATGGAGGAGGGCGTGGCGCCAACGGATTCACGCCGGCGACCCGATCAGCGACTGATGGAGGAGGGCACGTGGGACGAGAGCAATAAGGAGAAAGTGCGTCTCGAGGAGAAGCAGCGTATGAAGCGCCGCGAAAAGGAAGCCGAGGCCGAATTAGCAGCTGCCGAAGGCCGACCCTATCCGGCCTATGAGCCCATGTGGTTTGAGCGCAAGAAGCAGCAGGATAACGAGGACTTTGTGCACGTCTTTAAGAACACATATTGGGAGGCCAAGGCTGCCCAGGACTGGACTGGCTGTCCAGAGATCTACTAAACAAAGCAAATAGATAAAAAACAGAGAGAGAGAGATCTGTGCACTAAATATATATATATATATATGCACATATATATATATATGCCCATATATATATGCCTCGAAATCCCGCTCTCAAACTCCGAAGTCAAGCATAAATATTAACTCTTAACTGAACTATCGAACTAATCGAAACTATATGAAACATTCTCCAACTACTAAGTGCATAAACAAATTAATTATTGTAATCTAGCTGGGAACTGAAATTTTTTTCATCGCAAGTTTCAATCTCAAGTTCGTTTCAAAAAAAGTTTGGTTTTTAGTTTTTATCGTTTCGGTTTTTTATTTAATCCCTTTTGCTTTTATCAAATAATTATGGCACATAGACCTTACCATCCAACAACAACAACAACAAAATACATAAATACTATAAACAATACATACATCTATCTAATCTATACACTTATGTAGACACGTGCAAGTGAGAAGCGATCCAGGTTTTCACTCTAAACAACAAACAAGAAATAATAATAATAATAATAAACAAAACATGCAACAAGAAGACACACAAAACGAGTTTTCCGAAAATAGTTTTGCCTTTGTTGTGTAAATATAAATTAACAAAAAAAAAATAAAAAAAAATATTATCTTAAACAACGCAACGAGAATATGTTAAATGTTATAAATTTATGCAATTTATTATTAAAGTATTATTTCAAATAAAGCAACAAAATTGTGTGGTTACCACTTTTATTGTCTTTTCCTACTGCATTTTAATAAAAACCTTGTTCGAGAAAACAATAGAAAACTTTGAAATTAAATTTTTAGCATTGAAAAACAATTTTTTAAAATTTTCTTTGCCGTTTTTTTATAAAGGTTAAATAAACATTAAACTTTCATACTTTATGTCATAAAGAAACACATTCGAAAAAACAATAGAAAACTTTGATTATTAAAATTTTTGCATTGAAAAACAATTTTTTTACATTTTTTATTTTTTATTACATTTTTAGCATTGAAAAACAATTTTTTAAAATTTTCTTTATCGATTTTTTATAAAGGTTAAATAAACATTAAACTTTCATACTTTATGTCATAAAGTAACACATTCCTGAATAGATTTTTTTTTTGCCAAGTGTTATCTAAAATCCAATAATTACAGTCTGAGACTTGTCCTTATCTGCTGGTCGTTGATAAAGCCGTAAATTTGGCAATATAAATGAATATTAGTCATATCGCCGTATTAACGTTATCTCAATAGCGTATTAATTACAAAGTATTATTGCAAAATTAAAAGATTAGACTTGTGCAATTGAAAAAAAAAAGTATATTCGAATACTTTTCAAAAACTTTGCAAAAACAATTAGAATTTCGAAACTTTTCAAAAAAATAGCATGAATATTCAAAATCAATTTGAAAACTCTTAATGCGTTTCGCAATAAATCTACTGCCATTTACTTACACTTTTATGGAAATACAAACTAAAAAAAAATTGACTAGCATATATTTCCAATTAAAAATAATAAAATGATTAATTTCTGACGTCACAAACCAATTGCGTTGCTAACAACCTGCACTACATAGGTTCATTAAAGAACCAACTGGTTCGCAAATGAACCAAACAAGGAGTAAACAATGCGCCGGACCGTTATAATAACCGATAGACGATTTACAGCAGCAAAGCAACATTGTGCAGAAATAACAAAAAAAAAAAGCATTATACATACCTTCAGACTATTGAAAATTAAACATTGGCGTAGGCTTTTTTTTTTGTCGCTTTTGTAAGGTGTCTAAAAATATTCTGGTGAAACTTATTAAAAAAAAAAAAACTACGAAATAATAAGTAGAACTTTCTAAACGCAGCGTCAGCGTTATAATGCACAATTTACGTACTTTTTGGCCACAACTTAAGCGAGCACAACTTCTAAAAAGGACTCAAATGTGCTCTCAAGGTCTGGCAAAGGAGTCACTGTTGTAATTGGTGTAAAGGAAAAGGAAGTATGTCGGACGGGAAAAGCGAGCAAATTGCAAACCGGAAGCTAGAAACGGAATCCTCGATGGAGATAAGTTTCAGCAAATTGAGTTTATCGCAAAAGATACGAAAACCAAAATGCGTAAAGGCTCCGCCCACAGCAGCTGGCAAGGATTCTGTTCGATGCCGCCGCTCACGTGTGCCAGACAAGCCCAATTATCCGATTAACCTCTGGTCATTGATGAAGAACTGCATTGGCAAGGATCTGACAAAGATTCCCATGCCCGTAAACTTTAACGAGCCGATCTCGATGCTGCAGCGCCTGGTGGAAGATTACGAGTACTCGGAAATACTGGACACTGCCGCTGCCTGCAAGGATGAGTGCGAGCAGCTCGCCCACCTGGCTGCCTTTACAGTTTCCGCCTATGCAAACGCAGCGACTAGGATTAATAAACCATTTAACCCACTGCTCGGCGAGACCTACGAGTGCGATCGTACGGATGATCTCGGCTGGCGCTGTCTGGCCGAACAGGTGTCGCATCATCCACCAATTGCCGCGCTGCACTGTGAGGGTAGGGACTGGATAACCTGGCAAGAGTTCTCCATGACGAGCAAGTTTCGCGGCAAATCCTTGCAGGTAAGTAAACGTTTCCTTATTGTTTCGCAAACGTTATTCATTATTTTCGGAATAGGTCTATCCGGTTGGTGGCTCTTACGTGCTATTTCCCCAGAGTGGACATCGTTACTCGTGGCGTAAGGTAACGACCACAGTGAACAACATTATTGTGGGCAAACTGTGTGTGGATCTCGAAGGAGAAACGGAGATAGTTGGCACCAATGGCTACAAGTGCGTCCTCAAGTACACGCCGTACTCCTACTTCAGCCGCAAGGCGCAGCGCAGTGTTAAAGGATTCGTCTACAATCGCAACAACGAGGCCAAGTGGGTGGTGCGTGGCACCTGGGATGACAAGATTGAGATTGCGCCCGTGCTGCACGGCTCGGCGGACAGTGAGACCTATACGACTGGCGACTGTAGGATCGCATGGAAGCGTCGTCCTGGTCCGCCAGAAGCTGACAAGTTTTATAACTTCACAACACTTGCCTGTCAACTGAACGAGCCGGAGGAGGGCGTGGCGCCCACGGATTCACGACTGCGGCCCGATCAGCGACTGATGGAGCAGGGTGCCTGGGACGAGAGCAATGTGGAGAAGTTGCGCCTGGAGGAAAAGCAGCGAATGAGGCGACGAGCGCTCGAAGCGGAGGCCGAAGAGGCAGCTGCTGAAGGCAGACTCTATCCGGAATATAAGCCCTTGTGGTTTGATCGAAAAAAGGATCAGGATTCGGAGATTTTTGTGCATGTCTTTAGGAATACATATTGGAAGGCCAAGGCCGATCAAGACTGGAGCGGCTGTCCAGAGATCTACTAATAAGTAATCAGCACTATATATATTCGCTAAAGATTTCAATATGCTTTGAAATTTGCTCTCCACCCCCCGAAGACACTCACAAGTGACTCCTATAACTACTTAGTGCATATATGCATATACATACAGTGAATAAGGTGACTCGTTCTCTCATAGATCTCTTAAAGTATGTAACTATATAACTATATATATATATATATATAAAGGACATAACGAGCTGAGCAGCAAAACAAGTTTCATCGCAAAAAAAAATATATATATTAATGAAGTTTCTTAGAGTTTTGAATATTAGTCTTAGGTTTAATGTAACCTTAACCACCAATTTTCTAACCATTGAAATGTGTATGTAGCTACTAGAATCAATGCGAAAAAAAATACTAAGCCGTCTTTGGGGCCGACAAACAATAATTGTTTATGTATAGCTTTGCTTTTTTGAGCTTTTGGCCAAATGCAACCTTTACCACCAAATTTTCCACCCAATGCAATGGGCTGGATATAAACGATTTTGAAGTCGTTACGATGAAAATCAAATACAATTTGCATGCAACAGTTTTCCACGTTTTTCCCCACTTTGTGGGTTGAATTTCAAAAAATAAAAAACACTCCACGGCTTAAAAAAAAGCTTCAGTCTATATAGAAATTTATGCTTTTTAGCCCTTACGGTTTAGGCAGTTTTTTTTATTATTAACAAACAATGCAACAAGTTTTCCATATAATTTATGCTGCCTTTGTTGGGTGAATTAAAAAAAAAATAATAATTATATACGTATTTATAAACAATGCTTATATATGTATGTTCAATGCAAAAGAAAACCTATATGTCCTGTATTATTTGAAATAATCAACACAAATAAATGGTTAACAATTAAAAATATAGTGTTTGATCTTAAAGTATGAGAAACTTACTTTTAATGAATCATCAAAATTATTTATTTTTGTTTTTTTTTTTAATATAATTTACATTTTTTCGAAACACATAAATAAAATCTCTTTCGAAATCAAAAAATATTAACTTAAATCAAATATTATTTTTCAATTAAAAAACTATTTTATGAAAAATAATTTAATCAACATTCATTTTTTTTGTCGTAAAATTTATTTTGTACATTTTATTTGTATTATTATTAAAAAAAAATTGAATTAAAAAAATAAAATTAATACCTCAAAACTTAACTTAAGTCAAATATTATTTTTCAATTAAAACAACTTTATTTTATTAGTAGATTAAAAATTTTTATTTATATTCATTTTTTTTCGTAAAATTTAATTTTGTACATTTTATTTTTATTATTATTTAAAAACCAAAAAAAAATAATTAAAAAAATAAAATTATCACCTCAAAACTTAACTTAAGTCAAATATTATTTTTCAATTAAAACAACTTTTTTATGAGTAGATTTAAAATTTAAATATGTATGAAGTTTTTTCACAAAATTTATTTTTTATAATAATTTTTTGTTTAAAAATAAAATTATTACCTCAAAATGATGATCGTGGCTTAAGCTCTAGTATTTATCACCTACAAAAAAATTTATTATTATTAAAAAAAAAATTTATTAATTAAAAATATAAAAATTTTACCTCGAAACTTAACTTAAGTCAAATATTATTTTTCAATTAAAACAACTTTATTTTATTAGTAGATTTAAAAATTTTATTTATATTCATTTTTTTTTTCGTAAAATTTAATTTTGTACATTTTATTTTTATTATTATTTAAAAAAAAAAAATTATTAAAAAATATAAAATTAATACCTCAAAATGATGATCGTGGCTTATACTCTAGTATTTATCACCTACAAAAAAATGTATTATTATTTAAAAAAAAAAATTAATTAAAAAAATAAAAATTTTACCTCAAAACTTAAGTCAAATATTATTTTCCAATTAAAACAACTTTATTTTATCAGTAGATTTAAAAATTTAATTTACATTCATTTTTTTTCCTAAAATTTAATTTCGTACATTTTATTTTTATTATTATTAAAAAAATTTAAAAAAAATTATTACCTCAAAATGGTGATCGTGGCTTAAGCTCTAGTATTTATCACCTACAAAATGCTACCTACAGTATTTTCCAAGCGCGTATTTTCTGCGGCTTAACAATTTGGTATTTTGTAAGCATTAGCATTTAAAAATGTTCCGAGCTTGAATTATGCTCTATTCGATAATAAAAAACAACACTGCAAGCAAGGCGAGTCGCCATTTTGCGAGCGATCACTGTATGTATTTACAGTTGCCAACTAACTTGCGGTTAATCCGCTCACAATAAAAGAAAAGCACAAAAGAGATATGTAGTCGACGCCCCACCTTTGTGCTCAGCGTCCGCGCGATAATAATGCACAATCTACTGACTCACTGTCCGAAATTGTGGCGAGCGAATGTGAATTGTGAATTCTAAATACTGTCACACCTTATCTCTCCCGAATGAACGAGGGCAGTAGCAGCGACAGCGACAGCGACAGCAGCAGCAGCAGCAGCAGCAGCGACAGCGACAACAACAATCACTGTGGCCGATAAGAGCAAAATGTGCTTGCCAAAATAGACGTATTCGTTGTCGATTTAATTGTGTTTGATAATTACAGCAAGGAATCGTAAAATGTCTGCCGAACTGAGCGGACGCACTGGCAACAGGCAGCACCTGGATTCGCAGTCATCGAACAATGAAAACAACAACAACAACAACACCAACAGCAAACTGCGATCGTCGAAGAAACTGCGAAAACGCGGTCGGGGGGATGTGAACGGCACAAATCACGCGACTACTGAGAGTGATTTAATGACGGGCTGGCTGCAAAAGTGGACCAATTATGTCAAGGGCTATCAGCGACGCTGGTTTGTGCTCGCCAATACTGGTGTATTGAGCTATTACCTTGATCAATCAGAGGTCAATAGTCAACAAGCATCTCGCGGCGCTATAACTGTGAAATCGGCTCACATGGAGCACGTGGACTCCTGTACCTTTGTCATTTCCAATGGCAGTAAACAGAATTTTCGCATCAAGGCCGAATCGGAAGCAGATCGCCATAAATGGATTGCAGCCCTGGAATTGGCCAAAGGAGGTGAAGCAGTGCAAAGTGTTCAAACAGCTCCGAAAGCTGAAGCTCAGCCCCAAGTGGGCAATAGGTGTCGTAGGTCACGTGTTCCCGATAAGCCCCACTATCCGCTCAATCTGTGGTCATTGATGAAGAACTGCATTGGCAAGGATCTATCGAAGATACCCATGCCCGTTAACTTTAACGAGCCGATCTCGATGCTGCAGCGCCTCGTGGAAGATTACGAGTACTCGGAAATACTGGACACTGCCGCTGCCTGCAAGGATGAGTGCGAGCAACTTGCCTACCTGGCTGCCTTTACCATCTCCGCCAATGCAACGGCTGCGTTTAGGATTAATAAACCATTTAATCCACTGCTGGGCGAGACCTACGAATGCGATCGTACGGATGATCTCGGCTGGCGCTGCATATCCGAACAGGTGTCCCATCATCCACCTGTTGCTGCCATCCATTGCGAAAGCAAGCAATGGACCACTTGGCAAGAGTTCTCCATGACAAGCAAGTTTCGCGGCAAGTACCTGCAGGTGAGTAATTGTAATCCCTGATTCATTGATGCATTAATCACCTTCGCCTTGGTTTCAACAGGTGAATCCCGTTGGCGGTGCCTATGTAACATTCCCGAACACCGGACGTCGCTATTCGTGGCGTCGCATCACGACCACAGTGAACAACATTATTGTGGGCAAGCTGTGGGTGGACTTGGATGGTGAAATGGACATCGTTGGCAGCAGTACAGCCCAAGGCTACAAATGTAGTCTCAAGTACATACCCTACTCGTACTTTGGTCGGGATGTGCAGCGTAGTGTCAAAGGAGTTGTCTACAATCGTAATAGCGAGGCCAAGTGGCTGGTGCAGGGCGTCTGGGACGACAAGATCGAGATTGCGCCCGTGCTGCAGACAAGCGGTACACCCAAAAATCCCAGCTACATTGCTGGCGCCTACAAGGTCGCCTGGCAACGTCGTCCAGCGGCACCCGATGCGGATAAGTACTATAACTTTCAGCCGTTCGCATGCCAGCTAAACGAGATGGAGGAGCGCGTGGCGCCCACTGATTCACGGCTGCGACCCGATCAGCGTTTCATGGAGAACGGTGACTTTGACAAGAGCAATGAGGAAAAGTTGCGCCTGGAGGAGAAGCAGCGTTCGGTGCGCAAACAACGCGAGGCCAAGGAGAAACAAGCTGGAGGCCAGGGACAAAACTATCCCGCATATGAGCCGAAATGGTTTAAGCGCGAACTATCCGCAGATACCAAGGAGTATGTGCATGTGTCCAAGGGCACATATTGGGAGGCGAAGGCCGTCCAAGACTGGAGCGACTGTCCAGATATATTCTAAAAAGCAAATACAGCTGCGAATTCAATGCAGTTTAATCAGCCAAACGTTAAATATCTAATCAGGTTTTTTTTGTGCTTTAGACAAAGAACTCAAGTTCTTCGTTCCTTCCGTTACGAAACGAAAGAGGTGATGATGTTATAAATGTACGCAACCTATTGTTAAAGTATTATACATACATATATGTTCAAATAAAGGAACAATTGTTAAATGATTTAATCATCAGCGAGTCATACTGCACTGAGGCCACCGGAATGAAAACTGCTTAAAACGTTAATTACTTGGTAGTCAGACTTTCAGTATAGTTTTCACCAGTGTATATAAAGCAGCGGTCGGGGAACAGGGGTAAATTACCCCTTTGTGGGTAAAAGTGAAATTTGGGGGGGTAAAAATGAGTAAGAAGAAAATTGTGAACCTGCTAATAATTTTTTTTAAGTTAAAGAATGTAGTTTTTTTTTTTGCTAATATTTTTTTTTTAAGTTAAAGAATGTAATTTACTTTTTTTTCTAATATTTTTTTTAAGTTAAAGAATGTAGTTTTTTTTTTTCTAATATTTTTTTTTTTAAAGTTAAAGAATATATTTTTTTTTTTTGCTCTTTCCCACCACAAATGTAAATATTTTTATTTATATTTTTTTTTGTTCCTTTCTTTTTTTTACTTTTATACCTCTTAAAAAACTCCCTGTACTATGAGGTGGTTCTATACCTCTAAAAAAACACCCTGTACTATCAGGTGGTATCGTCGATAAGGTTCTATACCTCTAAAAAAAAACACCCTTTACTATCAGGTGGTATTGTCGATAAGGTTCTATACCTCTAAAAAAACACCCTGTACTATCAGGTGGTATCGTCGATAAGGTTCTATACCTCTAAAAAAAACACCCTGGTATCGTCGATAAGGTTCTATACCTCTAAAAAATACCCTGGTATCGTCGATAAGGTTCTATACCTCTAAAAAAACACCCTGTACTATCAGGTGGTATCGTCGATAAGGTTATATACCTCTAAAAAAAAACACCCTTTACTATCAGGTGGTATCGTCGATAAGGTTCTATACCTCCAAAAAAGCACCCTTTACTATCAGGTGGTATCGTCGATAAGGTTCTATATCTCTAAAAAAAAACACCCTGGTATCGTCGATAAGGTTCTATACCTCTAAAAAAACACCCTTTACTATCAGGTGGTATCGTCGATAAGGTTCTATACCTCTAAAAAAAACACCCTGGTATCGTCGATAAGGTTCTATACCTCTAAAAAAAACACCCTGGTATCGTCGATAAGGTTCTATACCTCTAAAAAAACACCCTGTACTATCAGGTGGTATCACCGAGAAGGTTTTTACTCATTTCTATTGACTCAATTAATTCAGTTAATCCACGTCGCAAAATCGATTTATTAATGCCAAAGCGTTGTTATCTGAAAAACAAATACAAACAAACTTTTTGTTCACATTGAAGATAAGGGGAGTGGTTCGGGTTAATTGTTCTCGGTGGTCTGCGAGGGTGCGTATATGTCGAGCGATTTAAGTAATGCCTCCACCGAGGGATCACGACCCTGGAAGCGACGGAACACCTCCGGCGTGGGCACAGATCCGCCCAGGCTAAGAAACGTTTGCTTATAACGTTTACCAACACTGGCATAGTGCTCATCCGAACGCTGTTCCGCAAAGCTGCTCGAGATGTCGGCGGCTATGAGCTTGGAATACAAATGACTGAAATGTGCCGCTGCCCAATCGCCGGCAAAGATGTCGGTCATGGAGCAGGGATGTGCGTCCTTTTTGTCCAGTGCCATGGATTGATATACGGGCCACAGCTTGCGCACCACATCCAGCCAAAAGGCGCCCGAGCGATGCAGCTCCACATCGAGATCGGCCAAATAGAGTTCCTGGCAGAGATTATAGCCAGCCAGTTGGGTTTTTAACAGACGCATCTTTTGTGCCTGTTCCAGGCTTATGACTTCATCATTCGCATAATGCCCGGAGAGCGTCTGAAGCACTGCAGCATCGTCCAGAAAGTTGCTCATCACATACCCAGACACCTGTGAGGCATCCCACTCAATGTTGGACAGACCCGCCAAATCACTGTAGCCCGCCTGGGTCAGTAGATGCTGCAGTGCCGTTCCAAACGTCTTCAATACCATTTGCAAATCCTCATAGCCCAATAGTGTGGGCTTCTCGGGCGTCGGCTCCGTAAAGTTAAAGATGAGCGCACAAAGTGGACTCAGGCCAGCCGATTTGTTGCTGTTCCGAATGCCCACCATCCAGCCATTGTTGCGGCCAAACTTGTGCTCCTTGGAGTAGCAGTCGACATAGAATCCACCCACTGGAGTGCAACTGTTGCTGCCCTCAGCATCGAAGACATTAAAGAACTTGACAGCCGGATGCCAAACTTCGGTTTTCGGCTGCTCCACAATGCGTATATCAAAGAGCTTCTCACTGAGCGCAAAGAGTCCGGAGAGTACGCGGGGTAGCGGAAAGAATTCGCATAGCTTATCCTCCATGAGCTGCTGCTCGGCAACGAGTTGTTTGCGTGACCAATAGCTAACATCGTAGGCTTCCAGTTTGTGATTGGAGCCATTGGCGTTGGCAAACTTTTGCAACTCCTGCAGCTGGACACTCTGGGCGGGACCGGCGAATTTGAGGAGCTTGGCAAAGATTTGCTTTAGATTATCGAGACTGCCAATCATTTTAGTTTGCATGGACATCTCAGTGTAGTTGGCATAGCCCAGCAGATTGGCCTGACGCTTGCGCAGACCGCGTATCTTCTCCAGATGTGTGCTATTCTCCAGTGCCTTGTCCTGCTGCTGGGAGGCTTTAACTGCATTGGCGCGCCACACATTCCAACGCTGCACACGATCCGGACAGTACTTGAGAAAACCATCGACAATCTGCGGCTGGAGTGTGATCTTCCAGGGACCCTCCAGCGGCTGGTTGGGATCACGTGCCGTCGCCTCCAACAACGTTGGCGGAAAGTCGCGCACCAGCTGGAAATCGTTGACAACATGCGCGAAGGCATGCACTGCCATGTTGACCTTGTTCTTAAAGCTGACCCGTTCGCGACCCAAGTGCGTTAATAATTCCTTGAGCCCGTCTTGGGCCTCTGGCTTAAGAGCAAGTCCATTTAGTTTGCCTTCGAGCAAGAACTTTTGACGTAATCGCTGCTCCGCCTCGCCGGCATTCTGGTCCTCCTGCTCCAGAAGGGATTGGTAGACCGTTCTATTGCAAAACTTGGCGGCACGGGCATTCCGCGCCCTTTCATGTATATTCATATAGGATTTGGTTGGTATCAGCGTACTGTTGCCCAGATACAAGGCTTTCGCCACGCCCCATGTGGTCTCCAATGGTGCCGTTACGGCATCCAGTTCACTGTATATTTCAGCGCTTTTGAGTTGCTTGCCACTTTTGATATCCTGCTCCAATGCTTTCACGGATTTCTCCACAGCCGACGCCTGCTGC
>JAWNNV010000226.1:0-265816 GCA_035044485.1 Scaptomyza reducta | reverse complement strand
GCTTAATCGTTTACCGTTCACCGTTATATTGCATCGCGTTTGTTAATTGCTGTGTCACGCACACAACCCAGTAATACCACACACAGTAATAATAAAAACAAATTCGATATCATAGCAGACGTCGCTAGAGTTTTATGTAAAAAATATAATTAAAACGCAACACGCGTATAAAACAATAACAACAACAACAACACAGCAAACAATTGTTTATGTGCGTGTGCAACAACAACAACAACGAGTAAAACCGCTAGCAAAAAGTTCTTAAAGATACTTCGTTCTAACGCAAACAGTGTTCATTGTTTTTTTGGTGTATGCCACAAGTGTATTATCCTTACCCTGGCCATAACAACAATAACTCAACCGCCACAATAACTGAATATCTAAATCCAAATCGCAATATACAAATATAGTGCACACTACTATATTATTCCCAGCCAGGCACCAACGTATTACACCAACGCAAAAAATTGGATCTATACTATAATAATACTACCAACTACTCTATCGTGTTTGATCTCTGTAAACGTTATTGTTTTATCGCTCGTTTGGAATATTCTGTGACAGTTTTTTTTTGGTGAGTGCCGTTCATAGTTGAGTTTTGCATTTGTACAAACCAATTTTTAGCTCTATATACTATGTATAATTTTATAACATCACATTGTATGTGTGGTGGCAAAAGTTGACATACCAGGACTATACTATATACACATATATACTTGCACGTACATAAATATATGGTAGTACTATGTTTATAACCAGAAATCTTAAGTTGTTCCTTCTTTGCTATAATTGATCTCTTAGCTTGAAGCAATGAAATCTCGTATATCTTTTTAACTAAGTTATTACACGTGCTTTAGATCTGCACATACATCTATGTATGTAAGTAGAAGAAAATACTTTTTACCGTCGGGAATAGGTTACAGTTAAAAGGCAGACTTACAATTGTGTCAGTAAGCACATAGTTCAAAAATTTGATATGAACAAGTTGGATCAATTTGAACTTGTAGAATCTTTTACGCATTAACTAAAAGCTAGAAAACCTTATGAAAGCAATTTTCGGATTAAACACAATTTTGAAAATCATAAAAGATTTTGAAACTTTCTCATACAAATGCTAGATGGAATGATGTGAGTTGACTCATGTATATAAAATACAACAACGCTCCAAGGAATTGTAATTGTGTAGTAGAATATTTGTGTATATGATGTGATATGTCAACCTCATAATAATTAAAGGTGCATACTAGTTATACCAAGTTATCGACAGTTTGAACCAATCTTGATCTAAATATGGTTTAGAAGAGCTTATATTCCATCTGTAGGTGCGTTCATACAGTTAGAAAGACGCGATCGGCGGGACTGTTGTATATGTTATATACTTAATGGGGTATGATGGATACATTTGCACAAATATTTTGTTTAACCTACTTTGAAGGGGTTCGGGTTATAGAAAGGTCAGAAATATGAGTTTGGAATCCCAAAATGAGCAAGCTGCATGTTGTTGGAAGCGAATTTGAATCAGAAAACGCATCGAATAAAAAATGGATTTTCATAATTTGAATGAGCATATTAATGCCGCCCCTTTTGGACTGTTTGTTAATTAGGCAAGGGGCGAAAAATCTATAGATCGCTACCTACAACAACAAAGGCCAACATGAGACAAAACAACAACTAACTATCATCATTCCATAAGTGGCATATGCATTTGCTATAATCATATGCGAGGGGCTACCTGATCGATCCCAAAACTACTGTGCTGCAGCGCCTCAACAATAATACAGCAGAACTAAAATATACGGAACCTAACCCAATCTCCAGTCAGCTCCACCGCACTGAACCGTTGTTGTTGTTGCCCGACGGACCCGTTCGGGTCACATTATTCACACATTTTGATAAGTTTTTGGTTTTTTTTTTATTAATATTTTTATTGCCGCGCTTTATTAGCTAATTTCAAAGCGGCTGGGCCATAAATTAAAACATCGAGCGTCTCTTCTCTATATTCATACAAACTTCAAACACATATACACACATACTCGTGAATGTTTTGTATATTTTTCTTCGTCGTTCGTCGCGGCTGTTTGTATTATTGTTCTTATTATTAATTTGCATAGATATGTATATGGATGGTTTGTATGTTTTCTGTTCAAATCATTATGCAAGGCAATTTGTTTTAGCCGTGCTGGCAACTGCGAGGCACAACCGACAACAGACAACAGACAGTCAGACGCTTAACCCCCCCAGACCCCCATGACCCCTGCCCAACAAGAACAAAAATATTCCCAACTTCAAGCTTCAATGTACGCCCACGACAAAGCAATAACAACAACAACCACAACTATCTACCCCCAACCAATTTAAAATTCAATTCGAAACGAAGTCTACTTTGTTCATTCATTCATATCCACATCCATATCCACATACGTTACTTGGTCCGTTTCAATTCATGAATTCGAATTAAAGTCAAGATCGCGTCGCGACATTTTGATAGCTTATCTGAATGAGCCAAAGCTTCCAGGTCTCAACCTCAACCTCAGCTTCAGAGTGCCATTGTTTAGAATAGATACATCGACGCACGCCCAATATCAGTGTGCCTACACACCATTTCTATATATTTCTTCTTGAACAACTCAGCCAAACTGAACTGATGTCGCTGACGGTGACGGTGACGGGGGCGGACGCGGGTGTCCAATAACTGATTCAAGTCTTTGTACATTTGTGACGCCTTGGCGTCGCCTCGCCTTACCTTAAGTGAGATTTCAATTCATTCCGATTGATTTCTTTTCGTCTTATTATATCGTTGTTGTTTTTTTTTCTTCAATTATTTGTATTAATTTTTATCTCTCTTCACTCTTTGCTCATTTCGCGGCTGTACCCAAATTTTTAAGTCGTTTTTTTGCTTTTTAAATTTCGTTGACAAAGCCATTTAAATAGAAATCACTCACGGCGACCAGGTCTGGCCGGACCAGACCAGACCATACCATACCGAACCATACCGAACATAACCGTACCATGCCGAACCGGCCAGTTATCAAGATCACATTGACAATGCGTCAAATAATAAGATTGTTGTTGTTGTTGTTATTGGTCTCAGTGTCTCTGTGCCCAGTCAGGCTCTTTACTCTATTACCGTACCGCATTATTATTGATTTGTGCGTGTTTGCTTCATATATATAAATATATATAAATATATATATATATATATATATATATATATATGTGGTACTATGATGCAATCATTGGTACAATCTAAGTCCATACCGAAGGCAACATTCATTCATTCATTTATTTATACAGTCACACTCGTTGTCACAATATTTCAATAATTTTGTCTGTCTTTGGTTTTTCGTTTGTTGTTTTTGGGTCTGTTTTTGTTTTGGCTGCCCCTGCCCCTGCGGCTGGGCTGCTGTTGTTAGTTTTATTTTAACAAACTGAATGGCCGACCAACAGTCATCCTTCTAGACGGATCTGAAATGTGTGTGACAAGTTATGACCACAAAGTTGGCTTGATCGGGCAAAGGGGCGACACTCCACGAGCAATTGGGCTCAATCAGCGCCAAGCCGCATTGTGCATGGAAAATTGTTAATTGATTTTCATTTGAAACCTGCTGCAACAGTAAATACATTTGCAATTAAAATCCAAGTAACCTGAACCCTCTACCCTGTCTGTACAGAAAATGTCTAAAACTAAACTTAAATTTTCGATATCTCAGGTGTTTCACAACTGATTTCAATACAAATTTTACAGACTGTCATTATATGGTCTAATGTTTCATACGCCGTTTCCAAGTTATCCAAATTCAACATTTTGTTGTTATCGATCACATGCGTATATCGGAAACGGGAGAAGTTATCAAAAATTTAAATAAAACTTGTACTGGCTATCGATTGGGCGAGCTCATGTTTCAATTTTAAAGTCTCTGAGATCGACGCGTTCATACATACACATATATTTATTTTAGGCTCTTGGCCAACTTCTGAGCAATTTATCTTTGAACAACTTGTAATTAAAAGCCTAACTGTGTCTATATTAATCATATACTCATGTGTTCATGTGTCAATGTAAATTAATGTGCAATGCACATAATTAACTAAATGGGAAACTTTTGCAACAAAAAAAACTAATTAAAATCAAATATCAAAGTTGTCCCCATATGTAGAAGTGTATTAGCTGTTAGCCGCCAGCTGTTATCTGGTTAGTGAGCCGTTTCTAGGCCATATGCACATTTTAAATGCGTCTTAAACTTGTCAAATCTTCACACTTTTTCAATTATTTGGCACGTTTGTTAATTAAACTTCAGCAAACGTCAACGTCATGAAGTGCATGTCACTCAGTCCAGTCAGAGAGTCTCCTCGCTGGAGTCAGTAGCTGAATGGTACACATCAACATCAACAACATCATCAGCAGCAACGGCAGCAAGCACATCAGTTGCAAGGTTGCATTTTTGCCAATGGAACAAATAAATATAATTTTATGCAAAAATTGCAAATTTAAATGTCAAAATGGATTTGCGGTGAAATGGCACATGGTCCAAAACTGGCTTCCATTTCCAGTCTCTCTCTCTCTCTCGCTCTCTCTTGCAAGCTCATTTTCCGTTTTAGTTGCCAACTTGCTAGCATTGCAATGTGGCAGCATGGGACGTGCCACCTTAGCCGCTTTGCGTTCTTTATTGCGTTTATTAAGTTGCATTATTTTCGACAGACAGCTTATTATGCTAGACTTTTCTCAGTCTCAGTCTCTGTCTACTTCTACGTCTCTGTCTCAGTCTACGTCCATGTATGTCTCGACTCGACTCAACTCGACTCGACTCGAGTGACTACTAGTTTTAGTTAAACTTCTAGTCACAGTCCGGTTGTTACTGCTGCCTGCTGACTGAATACAAAAATTTATTCCAGTAGCTGCGCTTTATGTAAATAAGCCTGAGAAATATATATATATATTTTTTTTTTCACGTCAGCCATAACGTTAGCGTTATTCACACTTTTTCTACACCGTATTGCAAGAAGAAAAGTTGCAATATATTAACAATATTGACAGCTTTCGTTCACAATACTCATAAGATGTTTACTTAGTCCTGCATATATATATATATATATGTGTATACACTCAACGCAAGCATAAACAATGTTTTCCCTACAATCATGACTTTTGAATCTTTTGCTGTGCACTGTAATGTATGTATGTAGGCTTGGACATATATTAAGCTGTTACAGAGCTTGTTAAGGCAGCTAATAGCCGCAATATAGCTGCAACAACAACTACTCAAGTGGACTACTTACAACAAAAGCAACAACTACTTATGACAAGTGATCACCTTTGACAGCTGGTTGCACTCGCTGCTCGCCAAAGACATATACATATATATGTCTTTAGCGTTTAACTATCTCTCTGGCAATTTTCCGTTGGATTTGGCTGTTGCACAATAAAGTTGGCTGTCAGGTCTATGCTAATATAACGGTATATTTCTATATGTATAGCTGGCTTAAATACTCATAGTATCAGACGTATATAAAGCCTGGTCATTCTAGAGAATCAGCAGAAGCAGACTCAATTTCAATGTAACAATATTTGTATGTTTGTCAACATTCAAAGTCATTAATCAAACAAATGCTTAATATATTAATTGATCAACAAACTGTCGAAGAGTTTTTAGCATGGACAAAATATTCCCATGGCACAAATTAACAGTAGCCAAAGCCGAAAATCAAAATTTGGTTACACGCTTTCCCAGGGTACCATCAGACAAAAAAAAAACAAAACAAAAACCAAATACACACAAGACACGATGATCAAGCTGAAGAAGAACAAGTAAGATGACTCACGTCGCGAGAGATCGACTAGGAGATACCTTGCACCCGGAATGGAAAGAGTTTTCGACAACCATGACTTAGGAGAGCTTATATTCAAAATCTGTAGTCTCTAGCTAACGAACAGAACAAAATCGACTCGGCCGTTGTTGCTGATCAGGAATATTTATGTATATATATAAACTCTATGGGGTCGGAGATGCTTCCTTCTGCCTGTTACATACATTGCCACTAAACCATTAAACCCCTTTTCATGGGTTCAGGGCATAAAAACAGAGGAGTAGTCTAGTCGAGATAACACGATCTTCTGGCTACCGTATCGACAACCTAAAGTGCGGGCGCATTGGTCCAATTGGCCAGTAGTCAGTTAGTCATTTAGCCAGTCGGTCTGTCAGTTGAAAGATTCGGTAGCGTTCGATTTGTTTATTTTCCTAAGGCTGTTTACTTTCGGATCGCCACTCTCTGCCAGCAGTATTAGTTTGAAAATATTATTTTGACCGTAATTACGAGCAAGAAGCAAGAGGGAAACAAATATACCATAACACATACAAGTACATTACCAAAATCATAAGCCAAACACACGATACAACTAAACAACATCAGGATAGGAGGCAAATTCGAGAGGTACAAACCGGCAGAAACGAGCTAGATTGAATACAACGAAAAAAAAAGAAACCAACTTAGCAAATGCCCGGAAATTGAAAGTGAAAATGCAGAATGCTGAGTGCCGAATGCCGAATGTCGAATGCCGAATGAGTTTTTTTTATGAAAGTGCGTGTACGTGATATATGTCGAGCCGAAATGATTTTATGGCAGAGAGTCCCCGTTTTTAAGTCCCCGAAGCGCAATCACAAAAGCCAGCGGGGCCTTTGGCTCTTTTATTTTTTGCCATGATTTTTCATAATCAGCAACGGCGATTGACAACAAAATCACGTAGCTCTCTATTTTGTTTTGTTGTTTCTATTTTTATTTTTTTTTTGGTTTTTGTTTTTTGAATGTGCCACATTTGGCAATAAACAGTTGACTCCGAAACGGATACAGCAGATGTCCGAGCTACAGTAGTTTTTATATTTCTTCAGATATATAGATATCATAGTAAAAGGATATTATTTACTTTAAGTTATATACATACTTGTTGGCTTAAAACTTCTTCGTATGAACGAATTGATGTAAGGTCACTTTACATAGGATTTGCTGCAAGATTACCCAACTCGGTAATCACGCCAACGATAACCGCCTAGACATAGAGTTTTAGGGCTGTGTTGCGGCTCAAAGATCTTTGATCGGTGCTTAGCCGCTGGATTAGCTCAGACACTTACTAAGAGGACGAGAACACACTCGCACACACACACACCTGAGCATTAGACAATGGCTTGGGTATTAAGATTAGGCGCAGAGAAAACTCAACCTTAACCTCAAACTGAACCTGGCTTAAATTTTTATATATGAACTATGTCTGTCGACGAGTTCAAAACTCTTTTGTCCCAACTTCTTTCTATTCTTTTTTTCTTTTTTTTGCATTTACCATTTTTGGTCGTTTCGTGTGAAAAAAAATAAATTACACTATCGCCAATGGGCATTACCTTGAGTGCAAATGAGACAGAAGCGAGAGACAGTGAAATTTGTGGATTAGCACGGCCACCTTGGCGGTGGGTCTCTAATTGTTTTGAAATTGGCAAATGCAGCTCGTCTATTTGTCACATATGCTATACATATATGCATGCATGCATGCATGGATATCGGTTCGTATCGACCCGAACGCAAATCCAGTCCACACATATAGCCACACTAAGTAGCCAGCAATGGGAACAACAAATTTGTTTTGTTTTGTCATGTCGTTTTTATGGCTCAATGCATCCTAATGCACTCCAGCAAATGTCGTACGAACGAACGCAAGCGAAATGGGAACCGGCAAAGCCAAAGCCAAAGCCAAAAAACCAAAGCCGCAGATATGTGCATCGCAACAGCCACTCGAGCCACAGAACACCCAAATCCCTCAATACACACACACACATATACGACGACGAGTACGCACCGAGATACCGAACCCGAAACAGAAGCAACAACAACAACCAAAAATGAAACAAAAACCAAACAAAACGGAGTGCGCTCTCCGTTGCAGTCCGCAGTCCCAAATTACATGCTCACGCGCACACGAAAATTAATTACACATCTGGCCCAAATTCATATTGAGGTGCAGACGGGCCAGACGGCTGACCAATCCAAGAACGATCCCCAGGAGTATTCAAATTACATTTATAGGCGGTTTCAAAAATATTAAAATTTTTAAATTACTTCATTTTGATAGTATAGTTTCCACATAGTGACCATGTGACAATGTGTAAAAGGTGACTTATAAATAAAATTCAGCTTATGATGTTCCGATCGTATAAAGTTATGTACTGACCAAAAGGTAATAGTCGAACAATAGGATGTGCGTACCAAAAATATGGCTGAAAGTGTGAAATAGAAAACTTCAAAAATTCAATTTAATTGTATTAAACAGCTCGAGTCGAAAAACGTGTGTTTAGCCACTTTTTTTTTTTTTAAATCCGCTAGTTTGGTGGGAAAACAGATATAGAGTTTTGTAAGCGCCTAAAACTAACGTGAGATTCCTCAACTTTTGCTATATAACTGATATCTGTGAAAATTCAACTTCGCGAGTTATTACCCATCAAAAATGTAGTTTCAAACAAAAACTTTCTCTTAACGAGGTAAGAACAAAGTGACGATCGCATTGTGACAAATTGTTTACAAATAAAAAGTAAAAAACTATTCAATTAATTTCGTATTCGGCACTTAGCTGCATACTTAACTTACATATATATATATGTTTGTATAGAAAAAATAAAGTTTTTTTTTTTAATCTTCCCGGTTACGCCCGATTCTCAAACATACCAAATATTCATAGCAAATTTAATCAAAATTAGCCGTTTCGGAAGAATATGTCAACAAACACTGTGAAACGAGAAATATATATTTGAGAACATATAGACATGTTTTAAAGTATTGCAACGAAATTTAAAATATGTAAATAAACTTATGTTCAATAAATATATGACCAATTTGGTTGTAATATTAAACAGATAGATTTAATTACAGTCAAGCAGCCGTTTTTTAATGAATTCCACAATTTCCTGACTGTTGCACAGGACTTTGTATGAATTGCCATCTTTTAATCATATTTTAACATAAGTTTGCGGTTTATATATAAGAAGGCTCTATTCGAGAAATCCCGTCTACACTATACCCTGAACCCCATACTTGAAGTGTACAGTCAGTGCTCGCAAGTATGTGTGTGTGTGTACGCGTATAGTGCATAGTTTCCTAATTTCAATGCTCCATATCTCCGGTGTCTCTCAACCGATTTCAATAAAACAGATTGTCATTATTTCGTCTAATGGTTCAAACTGCATCAAAAAGTTTTCCCAATTCAAGATTTTATTGTTATCGACGCGTTCATACATACGGACGGACAGACAGACAGACGGACGACTCGGCTGTTGATGCTGATCAAGAATATATATACTTTATGGGGTCGGAGATGCTTCCTTCTGCCTGTTACATACTTTTGCACAGAACCATTATATCCTTTTTATCCATTTTCAATGGGTTCAGGGTATAAAAAATTCCACACTCAATTGTGTTTATTTCCGATTATTTAAGCTCTTGTTTTTTAGCTACAAGCTAAAATGTTTCGTATTATTTAATATTATATCTCAAAAATTCCGTATTTCTTACAGATAAACGCATTGAAGCAAGTTTTGATTACAAACAAGAACAACACAGAGGTGCAACTGAAAAGTCCGAGTCCGAGGTCCACAGGCAGGAGGACGAGCACTTAAGTAAAAGAGCGTGGTAGTTCAGCCGTAAGTCGGTCAATCAGTAAGTTGAGATATTTGAACGATCGAGCCAAGGATCATCATAAACAGCATCAACGTGGCGCTGCACTCAACGGAAGCCTTAATGGCGGCGGGCTTTCTCAAATCTGGTGATTTGGGCCCACATCCGCACAGCTATGGTGGGCCACATCCGCACCACTCTGTGCCGCACGGGCCGCTGCCGCCAGGTATGCCGATGCCATCGTTGGGTCCCTTCGGCCTGCCACACGGACTGGAGGCCGTTGGGTTTTCCCAAGGTATGTGGGGTAAATATCGTATTGCAATTTTGGTACAAACAAAAAACTAACTACCACACGTAAGAGATGAGCGAAAAAAATGTGCTGAAGGTTGAATGTGTAGGGGACAGACCCAGCCCCTACTACCCCCTCTCCCAAATGATATAAATGATGTATGGGGCGCATGAGCAGATGTCGTTTTGCCTTATAACTCAATTTGCATGAGCAGGCTGACATTTTGGGGCAATATTGGGGTAAAACGGTATTCGGAATGAGTATTGAGTATTGAGTTTGCGTTTGCGGGGAGAGTAAATCGTTGTGCATGTGCAGCCCAGTTGTCGCACAAAATGCTTTTCAATGCCGTTCCGCTCCGATTGCATCATTATCAGTTGAATTGTCAAAATGAATAATGAGCTGAAGCTTAGGTCGGCGGAGTCGAATCCCAACACTGGGAATCCATGAGTCAAGTGTTTGGGTTCCGGTTTTTTTTTTTCATATTTCATTTTTGTTTTTGCTTTTTTGTCTCATTTTGGTGACGCTGCAAATGACAAAAACCTGACAAAAATGCTACAAAATGCCAAAAAAGCAAAGCAACAAAAAAAGAAATAACTTAAAAATCAACAAAAGACTTGCGCAGAAAAAAAGAAAGAAAAGTTTAAGCTGTCAGAGATCAAAACAAGACAGACCATAAAAAGCTCAATAATGTCATAAATTTTTATTTATTTGTAATAAACCATGTTTAGGCAGAACCTAACGATTGATAAAAATACGATCATGTTATGCAACGTTAACAAAGCTAGAAGAATTAAAGAGTTAAAGAAAGTAAGAGCTAATGATAATATGTTTAGGACATGATTCAATTGAAAAACAACATAAATATGAAATAGCTTAGCTTGAGATCGAATTAAACTGTTTTGAGTTGAGAGCTGTCTAAATATTGACTCATAAGCAGCTAAAACTTGGATATCATTTCAGATCAGCCTTGGTCTTTTTACTATTCAGGTATGTACATATATGCTAAGAGTCAGCCTTGAACTTGAGCCAACATCAACTCCAGCTAAAACAACAAACAATTATAATTACAATATCAAATAATAGCCCACGGGTGCAGTTAATTCAACATGTTTAAAAGTTTGTCCTCAAGGTTTTTGCGCACTTTACAAATACAATATAAATATAAATAACATTTGAAATGCTCTTGGCTAGTTTTGTTATTGGGTTTTTTGTTGTTGTTGCTTGAAAAAAAACAAACTACGAATTGCAATTAAATTTTGTTAAAAAGCAGCAGCAGCAATAACAACAAACACTTCTGTGGCGACCATTTTGAAAGTGACAAAATAAAAATGAGAACAAAAATATAAACCAACCACGAAAAGCAGCAGCTGCAAAGGCAGAGACAAAGCGCTAGCTAAGTGAAGTTAAGTTTTTATTCAATTTATAATTTTATGACCAAAATGACTAACTCATTAATTTTTGATAAAGCCAAAGACTTCAAGCGTGTGTGTGTTAGCATACACACATGTAGCGAGGCAGGGCAGCAAAAACGTAGTAGGGCAATAACGAGAAAGAGTAGGAGAAGGAGGAGGAGGAGAAGGAGGGGGTTATCAAATTGAAAAAGCATTTTGTCGTGCCCAAGCCAAAAAGGGGTGCTCTCTCGCTGGAATATTTGGGACAAGCACAGCAGACACGCACAACGTCAACGGCTGTGCCTCGGCAAAAACAAACAATGCTGCGGCTTAGCACACACATACACACATACGTACATAGTGTATGCACCTATATAAAAGCGACTGTATGTGTATGTGTATTCATTATATACACACATTTGGATTGTAAAAATTTTGGGCTTGCCGCTACTGTTGTCCCGGGGTTGGTTGGCTACATGCTCAGACCGCCTTTTAGGGGTGGAATTTTTATAGGGGTTGCTAGGAATAACGGTTTGCCTGGTGAGCAAAATGAAAAAGTCAAAAATACTGGGAAAAGTATGACAAGGAGAAAAAACACACACACACAAAAATTCCATTCCAAGTTGGCATCATTATTAAAACTTATATGGGACCAAATGTCGTATGCGCAATGTTCCTATGTAAACACACATGTGTGTACTAGAGAGTTCCCCACTTGACAAAAATTAACAACTTTCAGCACATTTGGTTAGGCATTTGTTGACCAATTAAAAGTGGAAGCTAACGTACGTTTTTTTCTTTATATAACTTAATATTGCAGGCGTCAACACGAGAAAACAGCGTCGGGAGAGAACAACATTCACACGAGCCCAGCTCGATGTTTTAGAGGCGCTCTTTGGGAAGACACGTTACCCGGACATATTCATGCGCGAGGAGGTCGCCTTAAAGATAAATCTGCCCGAATCCAGAGTACAGGTTGGTTTCCTTATTGATCAAAAACATATTTATTTAATTTCAACTTTGAACCTTGAAAACAATATCAAAAGTGTTTCTGTGATATGCGAAATGTTCGTTTTTATTCCCGAATATAATCGCGACTAGTGCTTCTCGAGTTATATCTCATTTCCATTTGGACATTTCAAAATCGGTGGCAAGTTAGCTAAAAGCTTTTTGGCCTTACAAATGTTGATGCCACGCTCACCTTGGCTGGAAAAATACCTGTATATTTCGCAGTTTTCGAAGCGGAGTCATTTAATTTGGAACTTATACTATGAAAAAAGAAGTGTTTGAATCTAAATCTTAGACATTTTTGACAACTTTCAGCAACAGAAATAAAGTGTTTAGAATTGCAATCGATCAGAGGTAGGCCTTTAAAGTATTTCGTGGTCAATAGTCAAAAGTGAGCGTGGCATCCAAATTATTGAAGCAGACTTTTGGGGAAAACCACAAAACTTCAGATTTGGAACAAAACAGCTCTTTAACTTATTCAGTAAAAGTCTATTTCAAATTATTGATTACTCCTCGGGATCTCGATATTGAATTGGTTCAGGATATCTCCTAGTCGAGCATTTTGCATTTATTACCTTAATCAAAAAAAACATTTTCGACACATGCAATACAATTTCTCATGATTTTTGAAACTATAGAACTTATTTCTTATCTCTTTCTTAATTAAAGAAAGATCACTCACTGGAATACATTGAACTAAATTATATAAACAAATGTTTGAACACTTGGAAATTGAGAATTCTCAGCATGTTAACATCATTTTGTCAGTCTATCAGTCAGTTCTACTATCTTTAGCTGTTTGTGTGCGAGTTTCGTAGTTACTTATGTTAAATTGTCATTTACTAGTTGTGGTTCAAATCTTTAGGATGAATTTAAGTCAACTGTATAATGAAATCAAATGAAAACAATAATAAGAATTACTTGACCTGTTTATTGCTCACTTGACACCTGCTTTCTCTCTCTCACTCTCTTTTGCTCCTTCTCTGTATGTGTATGTATTTGAAAATTGACTTCGATTTTGAATGGCTTAACGCCCAGCAACCTGTGTGTGTATGCAAAGTAAAAGCTTTCCGCACCAGAATGTATGTTTATTTAAGTAAACTCATATGCAGGCACTGTGTAGAGTATCAGTGGCAATTGTTTAATTAAGCATATGTCGACCCAACAAACGCCCTCGAAAATCAAAGTTATCAAATCCATTAAGCAAACAAATTACAGCCAACAGCCACCAGATTGCTTGACTCTCAATGTCTGCTGCTGGTGTGGGCGTGGCACATGTAAACGCGTTGGATTTTCAAGAAGAAAACGTTACGAGCAGACATGAACAGAGAGAGATGATGATGCTTGGCATATTATAAATGTCAAATGTGCCTCGAACAAATAAGTACGAGAGAAATGAAACGATGAGTGTCGACTTTTTTATATTTGCACAAGGCATTTGCTGTGAATTACTCAGAGGGTGGCACAAATAATAGAGGAGAACGTTACAGGACGGCCAGGTCGCAAAATCCACAGTTGCGTTATTTGAGTTTACTCTACGCATTAGATGCGCATAATTTGCGCTAATTTTTTTCTTCTTTTTGATCGTTGCACAAATGCGGCCAGCAACAACAACAACAACAATAAGAACAACTGTGACAACTAAATTTGTGTGCCAAGATCTTTTTGGACTGGGCGCAAGTATGCAGGAGCCGCTCTTGTTTACTTAGGTTACCTCTCCTCTCCTCACCCTCCGTCTATCATTTTGTATGTGTTAACAGTTGAACGTATCCTAAGCAAACAAACCGCTAGCGCCGTCGGCCAAACTGCCAAATGGCCATACAAAAAAAAAAAAAAAAAAAAAAAAAAATCGACAATGGCTTAGAAATTTAAGTTACAATTTCTCAGCTCATCGACTGTACTCTCCTATATTGAGAATTATTACTAGGCGAATGTCACCTAATGTCTAGTGCAAACACAGCCGCATGTATCGATCAATTGTTGACATGTTCATTGATTTGTTTGCATTTGCCTTCGCCTTGTAATTTAAGGCCGTAAGGACGTGCCCTGCCCTGACATCTGACAATCTGTCCCTTGTGTCTGTGTCATGTTCAGTCCGTATGTCTTTCTGTTGGTTCCGGTCGTTGGCCCATTTGGGAAGCCCCAGCAGTGGTCGGGCAAGTGAAAAACGACACGTAACACACACGTAACAGTGTACAGGCTGTCCAGGAAAGAACACAACGCAACGCAATGCAACACAGGACTACAGAAATCGATGAATACTTCGTTTGGCTTTATATAACACATGTACACTTTCTATGGCCCCGGTCATTAGCTGTTTTACGTTTTTTTTTCACAATTGATTTTCGTAATGCACACTTTGAATGCGAGAGCGAGAGAGAGCGAGGTGTGAACGAATAACGAACAAAATGCAAGTGAGCAATGTCAGTTGCATAGATTTGTATACAGCGACCTATGTATGTGTGTGTATGTATGCATGTATGTGCCGTGCCAAATTGTTGTTGTTCGTTTTTTGGTTCTTCAATTGCTTTAGAATTTATGATGATCTTATGATTCTTTATGATACGCTCGCCTTTTGTCTACATTTTGCTTCACTGTGTCCGCCTTTGTGTATGTGTGTGTGTAAAGTAACACCTACAAACAAATGTGGCGCATATTGAATTACGGAGGCAGCTAGAAAAGTGCCGTAAAAGCCACCTAAAAAAAGGCAAAAAAGTGGCCACAAGAACATTGTTGCAACAGCAGAAACAGAAACAGCAGTCGACATGAAAATCGTGTGTTGCATGCAACTGTCTGGTGAAAGCCCGAGGAAGCCAAGCAACTTAATTAGTAGGTTGGCAAGGCAGGCACAACTTGATGGCATAAGGCAGAGAGACAGACGACTTGCCCCAAGGCTCCACCTATCTACCTACCATACCATACATACAGTCTGTCTCTCTATGCGGCAGAAATTCGAAACGGCCCACGGCGCACATAAATAATAATTTTTTTCACAAATGGCAAAAAAGTTAACGACTATACGCCGACATTTACCCTGGCAAATTTCAATTGAATGATAGGAATCTTTATGTGGCACAGTAGTAGTCGAAGTAGTCTTTCGAGGGGTGAAGTACTGTACTCTATACTCTCCAAATACTGTACTGTACTGTACTGTAGCCATACTCTGCGGCATTTGGGGGTGGGCTGATTGTAACCAATACAAATACGTCATAATTTTACGCAGCTTATCTGCACCAAACAGAGCAAACATTTACGCCCTAATGTTTTCATTCGCTGGTGCTACTGCGACGATTGCAAGGGGTGCGAAGGGGTGTGAGTGGTATGAGGGGTGTGAGAGTGCTGCCATCGCAATCATAAATCAGAAGCAGGGAGCTTGCCTGACCCGCGCCTTATCCTCCATCTCCTCATCGTGCTCGATGCATAGCGTCATTGTCACCTCCGTTTTCAGCTGTTCCGAGTTTTTGCGGTCGGGGGTTGAAGGCAGCAGCAGCAGCAGCCGACAGAGTTACGCGGTTGCTGTCGACGAGTCTAAACACAAAAGGCAGCCATTTTAGTTGATCCAGGCATCTAGTAGCAGCCGCTACAAAAAAGGGAATGAGGGAAATAGAAAGAAAGAAAAAGAGAACGGGGAAAAAAAATGTTGTGTCCCGATCCATAGTTTAACTCGTAACTCTGAGCTAGGCATTTTCACATTTTCCCCCTTATCATCTGTATATTTCTCTTCTTTGATGCGCTGTCGCTAGCTGTTGTTGTTCACTGCTATGAAAGGATTTGTCCCGTTGTCACTAACGCAGCCGCATGATAGCGCAATGCAACGGGCACAGAACGTGGCACACGAGGACTAAAAACTTTGCAATGGGTTCAATTGTGTATGTGTGTGTGTGTGTGACGCGCACAGCTGTGTTATAAAATTAAGTTTCCCATTGCGGATTAACATTTTCAGTCGCATTCCCTTCCTCTCTGCAGAGTCCACAAAACGTGTATACATATATATATATATATATATATATTCAACTGTTCAGTCTTATATATATAAAGATATATATTTATATATATATATATATCTATATATATAAAGATATATATTTATATATATATATATATCTATATATATTAAGATATATATAAAGACTGAACAGTTGAAGACAGCAACATATAGTCACAATTGAATTGACCTGAACTTAACAATTGCCCATTGATTTATTCATTATGCAAATTCGCTAATAATGTGCCTTTGCTTAATTCCAATATGTTCCATGAAAAACCAAGGCTCTAGATGGAGAAAATCAAAATTATGCTTATCTAGATGGTAATAGAAATTATTCATGAATAATAATGTATATAACTGCATTATTATTTATCAACTTTTTTTAAGATATTATGGATAAAAAGAAAACTTTTCCCATATTTTATTAATTTTCCTTATATTATAAACTTTAAGAATTTGTACAATATAATAGAGAACGTTTGTTTATGTCTTAAAAATAAATGTTCCTGCAAAGAACTGAAGAATGATTATGATTGTCAACCGATTATATAGCTTTAAAAAATTCCATTATCAAGAAAACTCAGCACCATTCGCTTAAATAGTGTAGTTGGTTGTATGGAATTATGACTGAATTGACTATTCAGTGTGACATACGATCTACATAATACCATAGGCAAAAGTACATTGTTTCAAACTATCGGTAACTAGTATACATTATCGAATTTTGTCAAGTTTGAAATTAAAATAAACATGAATGGGAGCAATCTTCAAGTACTTTTAACCATTTAAAAGAACATTTACTTCCAGTAGCTGACTACCTTTGCAGTTTTACAGTTAATTGTCTCGTATTATCCACTTGGATAAGTATCAATAGCCTTCAATATTAGATGGCCTGAAATCAACATCAATGAAAATCAAGCTATTGAAACCCTCTTCATTAACATTATGAGAGTGAAAACAAAAACGCTTTAGACAGAGAAGAAGGCGAGGAAATCGCTTTGATGTTTGGTAAAGTTCATTAGATTCACAGTCAAATATTTGTACAAATATAAGAATACAATTTTTTGATTTTTTCTTTGGGCTTATTTCTTGTACTTAAAACAATATTTTATGCTAAAGTTTGCAAAATTCCCAGGCTTAATAGAAATTATAAAATTTCTGCAGCTCAACGATTTCAAAAGCGAAAACACAAAACGAGGAAAATATAATTTAGAGGGAAATGTCTTTGGTACGTTCGTCAAAGTCAAAACACAAAGCAGATTTTTCAAAATGCAAAATTCAATTCGAAATTGAAATTGAATTTGAAACAGTGACTGCACAGCAAAGGGGAAGACTCATGGCCACAGAAGGGGGGGTTGGTGTGTCTGTGTGTGTGGGGGTAGTGCTGACAAATAATGAAATTTGATACGCCTTGTTTAATGCTCTTTTTTCGTCAAGTGCGTTTCTGCGGCACGCCCCCTTCAAGCTAAATCAACGCTCAAGCAAGCTCCCCCACCCAACCTTGTCTTGCCGGCGCCCATTCCATGTTGCATTACGACTGCAATGAAACGCTCGAGTGGCCACAGCCGCCGCGTGGCAAGTGTTAACTTTGGGAAATATGCCATCAAGTTCTTTTGCGCGTGGGTGGAGTGGTACGGCTGGTTAAGGGATATGGGGGGAGGGGGATGTGTGTCCTCGTTCTTTGGTTATGTGGGTACGGTAATAAATTCAGCTGTTTACCAAAGCACAAGCCATTAGCAAGCAACACCAACCCCAAACAACAAATCACTGAAACAACATTTCGCTTGCGTTGCGGTGTTGTTTGATGATGCTGAAGGGGAGGTGGACGTTACTCCTGGAGGGGGTTTTAGGGGTGGTGAAGTTGGGTACTATGGGATACTGTGATGCCTGCACTTAGCGGATTGTTTGCAGCCCCTTAAGCATAACAAACAAGGCTAAGTGAATTCCTTGCGCTCGAATGTGCCGCTTTATGGGCTGTTTATTGTTGTCTTCAGGCTGAGTGAGGCATGTGGCAATACGAACGAATCAAGGACAGCGACAGGGACAGGGACGTGAAACAGGAGCGGAAACGAGGGCGTATAAACATAATCGAGTCAATTTTCGGACCGTTCTCTCAACAACCAACGGCCATTGACGCTTCGGCTGCTGTTTATGTAACTTTTCGTTTTAGGCCGGCGGCACAGCGCGTGACTTTTTGCACTTGTTGTTTTGAGTTGTGAGTTGTGACTATGTGAGCGTCTGTCCTGTCTTCCCCTCCTGTGGCAAAGAGCACATATAATTTATTCATTGCCAGCCCAGAAAACTAATTGATGTGGGAAAATCGCAGCCGTTGGCAGCCACAAGCAGACACACACACACACACACACACGCACACACACACTTACACAACTAAATATAGACCACACTCCACACACTTGACTAAGAAAATAATACTTTTCGCCTTACACGTGACAGTTGGATACTTGAGTTATCGATTTTTATTACCGTTTAAGCGAAAGATTAACTAGTTTTGTAAATTGCTCAGTCATGGTATATATTTATTGATTTCAATTTTAAGCAAATTTCAAATTTGTTGATGGATGAGTGGACGTTCGCCAAAAACAAAACCGGTGATCGGATGACCCAGAAAATGTTTTCATTCAGTTGTGGACTAACCAAAAGTAGAATGAGTAAAAAATATGCAGTCTCAGGCCGAGTTCATAAACTTGGTAACATAGTACCATGACAAAACAAGTAAGAAAGATCTAGTCGAGGACGAGACGATACTCTGAACCCTTTACTTTACGCGTACAGTCAGTGTTTGCAAGTATATTTATGTGTACGCGTATAGTCCATACTTCAATGTTTCATATCTCCGGTGTTTCTCAACTGATTTAAAAAATTTGACAAATTGTCATTATTTTGTCTAATGTTTCAAACTGCATCTCAAAGTTTTCCAAATTCACGATTTTGTTGTGTATCGGAAACAGTGAAAGTTATCGAAAATTTGGAACAAACTTGTACTGCCTAGCGATACGGTGAGATAATGTTCCAAAACTGGAGTCTCTAGCTCTCATAGTCTCTGAGATTGACATGCATTTTAATATTGTTTCTTCGATTTTTTACCTAAATCTATTAAATACTAGGAAGAATCGTATCCAATAAATTTATTCAAATGAAAATATGATAGCTAAACAAGAAAAAGCCGAAAGAAAAAGCACAATTTATTAACATATCGTACGTATATTACTTTTGCCTGTTGCAGGTGTGGTTCAAGAATCGACGGGCGAAGTGTCGCCAGCAGTTGCAGCAGCAGCAGCAATCAAACAGTTTGAGTAGCTCCAAAAATACCAGCGGCGGCAACGGCAGTTGCAGCAGCTCAGCCAATGGTGGTCGCAACGGCAACAATAATAACAATAACAACAACAATGGTAGCAGCAACAACAACAGTTCCAGTAACAACAACAACAGCGCCAACAAATCTGGCCAAAAGCAAAGCGGATCCGGCCAAAGCAGCTCAAGCAATGCGAGCGGAAATGGGAGCAGCTCGGCAGCAGCCGCTGTTAGCGCTGCGGCCGTTGCGTCGGCGCAGTCCATTAAGTCACATCACAGTTCCTTCCTCAACACTGGCACCAACAGTAACAACAACAATAACGCAACGCCCGGCAGCAGCAGCGGTGGCAACCACAACAGCGGTCCGGGAAATTCCCATTCACACATCTCTGCAGCAGCTGCGGCGGCGGCATTGAATGTTACTGCGGCGCATCAAAACTCTTCGCCGCTTTTGCCAACGCCGGCGACGTCTGTCAGTCCGGTGAGCATTGTGTGCAAGAAAGAGCATCTGGGCGGCGGCTATGGCAATGTGGGCGGTGGCAACAATGGCGCCGGCGTTAACATTGGCGTTGGTGGTGGTGTAGGCGGCGGTGGCGGCGGCAGCGGTGTCGGCGGCGTTGGCGTTTCTGGTGATGCACTGCGTTCACCGTACGATACATTGAAGGATGCAGGCGGGGATATTGGTGCCGGGGCGCATCATCATCACAGCATCTATGGAACGGCAGCGGGCAGCAATCCGCGACTGCTGCAACCGGGCGGCAATATAACACCCATGGACAGCAGCAGCAGCATTACAACGCCCTCTCCGCCTATTACACCAATGTCGCCACAGTCGGCGGCAGCAGCGGCGCATGCCGCTCAATCGGCGCAGTCCTCAGCGGCACATCACTCGGCGCACTCGGCGTACATGTCGAATCACGACTCGTATAACTTTTGGCACAATCAGTACCAGCAGTATCCCAATAACTATGCCCAGGCGCCCAGCTACTACTCACAGATGGAGTACTTTAGTAATCAGAATCAGGTCAACTACAATATGGGCCACTCGGGCTATACGGCATCCAATTTCGGTCTATCGCCGTCGCCATCGTTTACGGGCACTGTCTCTGCACAGGCGTTCTCACAGAACAGTTTGGACTACATGTCGCCGCAGGACAAGTATGCGAATATGGTGTAGAATCTGCTGTTCCAGTACTGCAGCAGCTCCGGCGGTAGTGGTGGCAGCAGCGCCAGCAGCGGACGCTCGCCACAGCCACAGCCACAACAGCCGCAGTTGCAGCTGCAGTCGCCGTCGCCGCAGCAATATCAACAGCAGCAGCAGCAGCAGGAACAACACCAACACCAACACGAACAGCAGCAATCGGAGGATCATCAGCAGCATCCGGAGGATCATCAGCATCAGCAGCAGGATATGGTTGAGGTGCATGGACATGATCATGCCTATGGCTAATTGTGATTCCTCCTCACATACATATCTGTCCCTCCCTTCCTTACTCTCCTTCTCTCCTTAATGAAAAACAGGCGCTGCCTTTCTATAAAGAAAGAAAGAATTGAAAAACTTCATATACATAAATGTATTAAATATTTTTTTTTTAATATTTTTTTTTCTAGCTAATAATTTTTTTTTTTACTTGTATTAATTGAAGTAATATGTGTGTGTATTAAGTTCGAGCACGCAAAACTCATACATACATGCACTTATGCATATGTACACTATATATGTGCATATATATATATATATATATATATATATATATATATAGTATTACTTAAGCCGCCAGGATCAACGAAGAAAATGAGTGATAAACTGAGAAAATAAAATTGAAACATGCCCCGACATATTCGTTAAAACTCGTAAATAATATGCAAATTATTCTAAGTGAGAAAAATTTATATATATATATATATAAAAACAAAAACAAAAATTAAATCAATAAGCAAAAAAAAAACATAAGCAAATGCAATATACAGACCATTTCATGAAATGGATCGCGTGCGGGGTAAAGTTCTGATAATAGTTATTTAAATAGAAGCTGGCTCCACATACGAGGGGCATACCTTACGTATAGTTTAAAATGACATCCGATAGATTTGTTCAAACATTCGATTCTTGAATTTGGCAAATCTATATTTATTTATTTTGTAACATAGTTTCTCAGTGCCCCTCAAAGCCAACGTTTCATATTAAAAAAAAACTAAAAAACCTTAAAAAAAACAAGATTTAACATATATGAATAAAAAATACCTTTAAACAAATTAAAATTTCTTAAAACAAAAACAATTTGCTAGGTGTCAGAATGATTAAATAATGTAAGCAAAACAAAAAAAAAAAACAAAAAACTGACAGCAAAATAAGAATATAAATATATTGAAATGAATTTCATTGTGACATCAAGTTTAAAAGTTCAAAGCATTATTTTGTCGTCTTTATATATAACACACATCAAATTTATATATGTATATACACCTATATAGAAAATATTAATATAAGCAAAGCAAAAGCAAAAATCGAACACCTTATAAATGAATTCACATTTCAAACTTTCAAAGCAAAGCAAAAGTATTAGAACTTAAGCAGCTAAATGGAAATAACACAACGGTCACTAATAACATATATATATATATATATATATATACTTATATAGCGAATTTTATTGCAAATAAATTTTTATGTGTGTTCAAATACATGCCTATATGCATATACATACATACATATATATATATCAACATGCCACAATCCAAAACAAAGCAAAACTCAAAAAAAAAAAATATTTATAATGAAAATAATTTTAAAGATGTACAAAACTAAAAGTCGAAAATCTTTTGAATATACCTTATATACATATATGTATATATATATGTATGTATTTACATATGTATATCTACATTTATACATACTTATATACATAGGTGTGTGTGTATATGTTGATATTAATGTATTCTAACATAAAAGTCTTTTTAACATGTCAAATATGAAAAAAAAAAATGAAAAAAAAACGTTTCTAATGTTACAATACACACACCCATACATACAAACTATGATTAGTTCAATGTGCATGAAACAGATTTTTTTTTTAATATTTCAATTTTTTTGTTTAGTTTTAAGTTCAATTTAATTGTAGTCTAAGCGTATTCATTTTGTTTAAAAAACACATACACAAAAACATCACACGCACGTACGTGCTCATACATATACAAACACATATTACGCAATACACAGAAACAAAAAAAAACTAAAAAAAAAACGTTAGAATCTAATTAAAAATAAGTGCATTTTTTTGGGCGTACTTTTAAGGCAAAGACAAAAAATAAAACACGAATCACAAAGAATAAGTTGATAATATTAATGTGAGTATTACTATATATGCTATATATATATATATATATTAATTTGTACTCACATACGTACATTACAATATATAAATCCATATATATATATATATATATATATATATATATATTTACACACACATATATATATATATATGCTAATGTTTAAGCTAACTGGTTAATTCTTTTTTTTATTATAAACTAAAATAATTGTAAAAAGTTCACAAAAATATGATCAGATGAATAATATATATATATATATATATATAAAAACAACACGCAATCTTTTTTTATTTAAAAAATTAACCGCAACTGAACCCGAAATGGATCTGAATGGATCCAAGTTGGACATATTTTGTATATATACAATAGCATCCCGAATAGAAACGAAAACATATTTTTGATCTCCGGATAGTCTTCATTCTAAACATTTCTCTTTTTTTTTTACATATATTTCAATACAAAATAACTTATGATTCCACAATCGATTACTTTTAGTAGATCCTACAGCAAGACAACACTCGAGTTCGTCACACAAAGTATATTTACATCCACATAATCGTCTTTAATTGTCTCTTGATGCTCTTAAACAATTCATCACAGGAACATAATAAAGCAGATTGGTAAGCCTTTTCTCATAATCTTAAACGAACTATATATATTCTTTGACGGAGAGTACAAAAAGACCATTTTGTGCACTTTACAAACTTACTTTGGATTTGAATGGTTACTTCCAATGGTTATTAGAGGTAAAAGGTAATTAAGTTTTACTCAATTGTTATTAGTAAACTTAAAAAACGGGTCAATCGGTTTTGGAACTGGCAGAGGGAGAACTGTTCCTTCCTACTGTAATTTGAACCTTTCTTTCGATTAGCTTCAGTTTTAAGTAACAAACAAGTAAGGAGGCTCTAGTCGAGAAATCCCGACTAGACTATACCCTGAACCCTATACTTTACGCATACAGTCAGTGCTTGCACGTATGTGTGAATGTTTTCACAGATTTTCATTATTTAGTCTAATCTTTCAAACTGCATCAAAAAGTTTTCCAAATTCAAGATTTTGTTGTTATCGATCACATGTGTATATCGGAAACGGGAAGAGTTATCAAAAATTTAGAACAAACATGTCCTGCTCGGAGATTATGCGAGCTTATGTACCAAATCTGGAGTCTCTAGCTCTAGTCTCTGAGATCGACGCGTTCATACGTACGGACAGACTGACATGACTATATCGACTCGGCTGTTGATGCTGATCAAGAATATATATACTTGATGGGGTCGGAGATGCTTCCTTCTGCCTGTTACATACTTTTGCACAAAACCATTATACCCTTTTTACCCATTTTTAATGGGTTCAGGGTATAAAAATGGTTGTATATCTTGTGTCTATAAAGCCAATATTCACAAAAGGACATCGGAAACGAATTCAGCGAATTCGGATTCATGAATAAATAAGAATTTGCTTAATTCAAAACTTGCGTTAGCAATTGGGTAATCAACATAAAATCAACATATGGAATTGATATTAACAATATAACCGAAATGATATTTTTAGATAGTTACCTTTTTTCCGAAAGATTTTACCATGATTGATGCTTGATTTGCATTTAATAACATAAACCCACAATACACTACATGCATTGTTAACTGAATCCCTTAAGTCCTCAAGTATTTTACATCTTGAATTATCATTGGAACTATGGAATTTGCATTTGATTCGCTAAGTTTGAAAAGTAGAACATTTGTTTAAGGCCAATATTCTCTAGTTCTTAATGATGCTCTCCATTACAATTGCTGAACTCGGGAATGCAAATCATGTAAGATTCCAGTTCCAGTTTATATTATTTTTTTTTAGGTTAAACAACCTTTGTATCAAAACTAATAACTATTACTTTTAACTTATTAACCATGTTTCGCACTTCAAAAATCGATACGAGTATTTTACTACTGTGTGGTTATCTATGTATGTATGCTAAGAAATGCAATTTGTGAGCACGAGCCGCTTGCTGCGAATCGCCTACTCCCATTCCCCAGTGCCCAACCTTTTCCCCCTTGTCCCATTGTATGAGAAACTCTTGCCAGTTTTCTGATCATTCGATTCGCGACTGACTCCTCCAGCTAGCTGTGTTTCCAACTCACTGTGTGCCAGAGCGATCAAGGGGCGTTTCTACGACGTCAGCGAGTCCGGCGGCCATCATCATCATAAAGCATTAATTTAGCTCATAAACATTCACAGTCGCAGTCACACCGACTATCTTTTTTTTAAGCATGCCTGATTGTATTTTTTTTTATTCTCTCCTTTTTATACTCTGAACCCATTGAAAATGTATAAAAGGGGTATAATGGTTTCGTGCAAAAGTATGTAACAGGCAAAAGGAAGCATCTCCGACCCCATAAAGTATATATATTCTTGATCAGCATCAACAGCCGAGTTGATATAGCCATGTCCGTATGTCCGTCCATATGTATGAACGCGTCGATTTTCGATAACTCTTTCCGTTTCCGATATACACATGTGATCGATAACAATAAAAACTTTGAGACGGCGTTTGAAACATTAGACGAAATAATGACAATCTGTGAATTTTTATTGAAATCGGTTGAGAAACACCGGAGAGTTGGGCAAAATATGCAAGACACAACCATACAACTTGCAAGCACTGACTGTACGCGTAAAGTATAGGGTTCAGGGTATAGTCTAGTCGGGATTTCTCGACTTACTTGTTTTATTCTCTCCTTTTTAAACCATGAACCCGCGAAATGGCTAAAAAGGGTATTCTGGCAGAAGGGAGCCTCTCCGAGGCCATAAAGTGTATATATTATTGATCAGCATCAACAGGCAAGTCGTTGTGTATGTTCGTTTGTTAGGAAGCGTCGATCGCAGAGATTTTATTATTAGCTACGAAGTACCAAGTCGAAACATAAGCTCTCCCATAGCTTGGGCAGAACAAGATTGTTTCCCATTAGCGAAAGCTCTTCCCGCTAACGGTAAAGTGTTTATCGATAAGAAATAAATCTTGAGTTTGGAAAGCTGATCAGCCTTTTCATTCGGTTTAGAAAGATATCGAAAAGTAAAATTTACTAAACATTAATTTACTGCATTTTAATGAGTCTGTGTGACAATGATATTAGCTTCTGCATGTGTCTGTATGTAAATATAATCTCTTGCCACATAAAAATGGTTTTTGGCTGACGTGTCTGCGAGTACTTGTGTGTGTGTGTGTGTAAGAGCTTTTTTCTTTCTATTAATTATGATAATTAAAAATGAAAATTCATTTGGCATTTACGTCTAATAGTCCCCGTCCTTCCCCGCTTTGGCGAGTGGCACGCGCCTCAAATCGACGGCAGCAATCAAAATGCGATTCTATTTACGACTATCTCACAGATACAATTTGCCGCTCGTGCCTTTTTTTTTTTAACTAGCACACGCCCACGTCTAAAGAGACGAGATAAGACAAGCGACAAGGGACGAGAGACACAACGCTGACTACGCGAAAGGGCAAACGGAGGCGAGGCAAGTCAAGCAACTGGCAGCCAATCCATCAATGGGCGCGTGTTACTTATAGAATTACCAACTAATTCGGTATTTATGAGGCTTCGTCGAGTGCATTGTGGCCTGAGACTGTTCCCGGTTCCCCGTTCCCCGGTGCCCCAGCAATAGAAAACCTGCAAATTGAGATGTTAGTAGCCCCGGCACAAATTGTTTTTAATCTGCAACGGGCGACGACTTCGTTGCGCTCTTTCAAAGGCACATAACCCCAAAAATAAAGTACAAAGATGAAGAAAACAACAAAAAAACAACAACACACGCAAGAACTCATCAAAGTAGAAGCCGTTTTGAGTTCTCATTTCCCGGGGACACGCCCTGCTCATTATTTTGATTTTAGCTATTTGTGGGCGTCGTAAGGGTATCAATAATTTTGAGCATATGCCATTGTTGATCCAGTTGGGAAAGTCAAGAGGCCCCGAATTCATTGGGAAGTATCATAGTATATACTTTATTTTGAGAAATTGTGTACATTTTATCTCCTTCAACAGTTTATTGACTTATTTTTAGTTATATAGTATAGTATTTAGTTTCTTAAGTTCTTAAGAAGTCTTGAACTATTAAACTTAAGCCTCAAACTAAAATGCAGAATATAAACACTTGATTTTTTGTTGATGTATTTTATTGAAACAGAGAGCATTTAAGTTTCGGTAAATGTTCACTTAGTTGCGCCCTTGTCGCTGTTGTTGTTGTTGTATTTGGTTGGTTGGTTGGTTGTTGTTATTATTGCGGCTGATGGTTGTCTGCTGTTGCTCGCCGATTTGACTGCGGCACGTGCGGATGTGGCTGCTGCTGGTCCTGTCACTGTTCTCCTGTTGTTGCTGCTGTTTTGATCAGCTCGGCTTTCATCCTTCACGCTGGGCTGCCTTTTTGGCATTTTATTATACCCTGAACCCATTGAAAATGGGTAAAAAGGGTATAATGATTTTGTGCAAAAGTATGTAACAGGCAGAAGAAAGCAACTCCGACACTATAATATATATGTATTATTGATCAGCATCAATAATAATCGATATAGCCATGTCCGTCAGAGACCATAAGAGCTAGAGACTCCATATTTAGAACATAAGCTCGCCCAATCCCTAGGCAGTACAAGTTTGTTTCAAAATTTCGATAACTCATTCTGTTTCCGATATACACATGCGATCGATACCAACAAAATCATGACTTTGGAAAACTTGCAGTTTGAAACAATAGACGAAATAATGACAATCTGTGAAAATTGTATTGAAATCGGTTGAGAAACACCGGAGATATGGAGCATTGAAATTAATGAAGTATGCACTATACGAGTATAAACACACACTCACACATACTTGCAAGCACTGACTGTACGCGTAAAGTATAGGGTTCTAGGGTATCGTCTAGTCGGAATTTCTCGACTAGAGCCTTCTTACTTGTTTATTAATTTAATTTTGGGCTTGAGCTAATGGACACCAACACCAGCAACAGCGGCAGCAGCAGCAGCAGCCGCGCTGCACTTTGCCGATAATGTTTTTTATGATTTCTAGCACGTAACTCTTTCCATGCTGCTGCACGTGGGGAGGGGTGGTAAGGGGACTAATACATTATACTAAACAGCGTCGTCAAACTAAGAAATTAATTTTTAGTGGAGTTGTCAACGCGTTTGGGAAAAAATTAATTACTAGTCAGTTTGTCGGCATTGTTTCGGACATTGGAAAATTTCAATTTGCAACAAAGAAATAGCGAAAAAATTCAACAAGAGACAAGAGAGAGAGAGAGAGAGAGAGAGAGAGAGAGAGAGAGAGAGCTTTCTGGTATCAGGCAGTAACCCGTTGTCTTGTTGCTAATCGTTCAATTCATGTTAGATCTTTGTCATGCTTGCCATTAAGCATGATAAATTTGACATGCGAACGCTATCACTTGGAATCCAGAAGCTATGCGACTTAATACAAATTATTAACACATTAACTTATTGAATACATTAAGTACAAAGAAAAGGTTACGTTTCTAAAGGGTTAAGCTTAAATCAATGCTATCGATTTTTTAAAAGTTTATTGTGTATATTTATATATATGCTGATTTATTTCTCGTCTCTTTAGAAAAGTGTGTAAGTTCAAGGACGTTAAAATTAAATATGAAAAAAATAAATAAATGAAAGAATATCCTTGTTTTTCAGAACGAAATGGTCTAAAATTTGTTCTTTAAATCATAACATTTCGTTCCGAACTTAATAACAATTTATTTTTTAATAACCATTAGACTTTTTTTTTTTAAGAAATCTGGAATAAGAAACCTGAAATCATTTCATTATTTTGGTTATGCTATCCTAGTTTAACATTTTGTAGGAACTTTCTAACAAACTTTATCCTGGGAGAGAATTGTTCTCTTTTTTTCTCAGTATAATATGACACGAATAGTATATTTTTCTTTGATCTCTAGTCACTAAGTTTTTAAGTAACCGATCTTAAGCTTTGGTCGATCTAGACGATTTTCACAAATTATCTAACTGCAACAAAGAGAAGACATTGCTCTTTGTTGCAGTTGAGATAATTTGTGAAAATCGTCTAGATCGGACCACTATATCATATAGCTGCCGTACAAATGCCAGATTTTTAAAAGGATTGTGCTATGAACAGCAAGTAGGCTTTGCAAGAAGACTTTGACCAGAGTTTCAGATCGATAGCTCGAAAACTGACGAGACTAGTTTGAATAGAAAAAATTTGGACTACGCTCGCGATGCTGATCAAAAATACCTATTCTTTTTGGGGTCGCATATATTTGAATCTATGCGTGCAACATTTCATAACTAAGTTAATATATATTTTTTAGGGGTATACAAATGGGCGTACAAGCTGACAGAGACGCAAGCAAACGAAAAAACAAAATATTTGTATTAAAAAACGAGAAAAAAAAGCGGCAGCAAAAACTGTTCCCAGTGCTTCATTCCACATGGAATCCATGCGTTCCGGTCTCTGTTTTTACGCCTCGTCGTTGCCATCTCGCTCACACAGACACTGGGGGCGTTGCCAGCTGTGACGACAGTGACAGCAGCGGCGCTGACGTCGACGCAATCGTTAAATTGTCGCCATTGCAGTTGTTGTTTTGGCTTTATACAGCGCGCGTGCGAGCGAGACAAGCACATGAGCTGCTGCTGCTGCAGACGCCCATACAAATTTAGCCTTTGCGTTGCTTACATTAATGACGCGTCCCGCTCCCCTTCACAGCCACTTCTCACCTACTTAACAAACACACCCCCTCCCTCAACGAACCGTCTGCTCACACTCTTGCCCCTTACAGTCAACATTTCGCCACGCAATTTAAAGTCATAATTTTCTTTAAAAATTTTGTGTTTGTAGTTGCTTTTGCCTTTGCCACAGGACAGGCAAAACGAACGATATTTCTTTTGATTATTTGTTTTCGTATTTTTTCTGCATCTGCCTCTTCTTTGATGTTCATGAATTTTTCTTCGTTATGTGCAAGGTTTTTTTTCCTTTGACATTTTTTCTGGTTATTTTTGTATGTTTTTTATTCGTTGTATTTTAGCTTTTCTTTATTTGCTGGCAATTTTCTTTAATATACCCAAGCAGTCAACGCCAATCAAACCCCAGACCAACAACCAACTCATACCTGAACCCGAATCCTAAGCCCCCGGCCCGAAACGAACCGACCACCCGAGCCCAAAACTCGTTCGGCTGAGTGTGCGTGTTTGATGTTTGTATGTATGGATACGAATATAAGGAACCTCTATCCAACTACCCTCACAGACCAACCATAGCCAAAATATTATACATAAAACTGCCAGCATACGACTTTGGAAAGGGTAACGGGTAGCAAAGGATGGGACTTGGCTGCTTATGTATGTATGTGTGTGTGTGTGTGTGTGTGTGTGTGTGTGTGTGAGAGAGTGTATGTGTGTGTGTGTGTGTGTGTGTGTTCCACGGCCAGCAAAGAGATAACGAGCTAACTAACTAACAAGCGTTCATATCAATGGGCTATCGGAATCAACCATACCCACACATATAGAAGTGCATCTGCAAGTGATGTACCAGCTGTATATTTGTATGCGTATCTTTATTGACAACTGTATCTGTGTCTGTGTTTGTATCTGCTTCGGTAACCAGGGGTTCTTTTGGTTTAGTCGTTACTTAATTACACTCTCAATACTCAACTCTCTAGCATTAACTCTCAAGTTTGCCTGAATTCATTGGAATTGCATTGTTGCACAAGCTCCAATGAATGATGGCAGGCAGGGATCGGGGGCGTTGGTTGCAAAAGGGCCAAATGGGTCAAATGAAACAAAAGACAAAGTCATAGGCTATTTGATGAAGAGGTGAATACTCCACAGCTTATATTAATAACCCACATGAATCATATCAATGCAGCTATGTAAACATATTTGAGGTAATTACCTGTTTTGTTCTAAAGAGAGCTAACATCAATGTTTAATAATCCAGTTAAAAGCTTAACAAAACATTGTACAGTTTCCAATAACAATAAGCCTATAAAGCTTACGACTTAATGGGCTTGTAAATTACAACAACCTTCTTAAATGCACATGCCCATAAGCAATGTTCAATTTAATCTTTTGTGCGCTCTATACTAGAAATTCGAATTCCGAAGTATTCAATATATTTTTGCTTTCATATACATACGTTAAGGCATTTTATTGATATTCATATAAACCTTCAATCGTTCTTGGGTTGTTGTAGGTAAACTCTTGTGAGCTATTGTCCATTTTTAGCATAAAGGTGTCTGAATAGTTGTTCGCTAATGTAAAGTTTCGATTGGTAATTTTCCACCTCTTCTTCGGTATTTATACGCTGACCCCATTAAATTGGTAAATAAGGGTATTATGCTTCTGTGGAAATATATGTAACAGGCAGAAAGCAGCATCTTCGACACCATTTAGTATATATATATTGAGATATAGCCATATAAAGAATGCGTCGATCTCAGAAAATATAAGCTCTCCTATCAATAACTCTCCCCGTTGTGATAAATATACAACTTATTTAAGAAATAATATACATATAATATATTAATACATAATACAAATCTGTGAAATTTTCTTCGAAATCCGTTGGGAAACACCGGACATTTATTTAAGTATGGTCATCAAGGGTTCAACGTATCTTCTAGTCGAGCTTATTCGACTAGATCCTTCTTTCTTGTTTGGTTAGCTATTCTACCAAGTCCCTCTGTTAAAGCTCTGTTTTTACCTATGGGGAATAGACTATCAGGTCACTTGCAATATCAATTTTAAGTTTTTGAAAATCTTCTATTTTTTTTGAAGTATTTTATTAGATGTTGAGCTATTTAAGAATTGTATTTAATGTAACGATTAAGATAGTTCGTGATTCCTAAAAAACTTTTAGTTTCGCATTCTTATACTCTGAACTCATGAAATGGGGTTATAAGCGTATAATGGTTTTGTGCAAAATTTTGGTTACAGACAGAAAATAATATAAATTCTTGTTCAGTATCAGCAGCCGATGATGTCAGATATTTCAGATTTTGAATAAAAGCTCTTCTATAGCAAAGGCAGAACAAGTTTGTTTCAAATTATCGATAACTCTTTCCGTTTTTGTTATACACATGTACTTGATAGCATAAAAATTCGTAATTACTATGAAAATAGATAGTTTTACCATGCGGCTTTTAACTATGAAACGTAGTTAATTCAACTATAAAACATATTTGAACAGTAAAACGAATATGAAATACGTTCGAATCAAAGTGCATTCCTTATCCTTATATCAAAATGGAAAATGCGTGCACTTTAAATTGCGTGCTATGTTCATTATAACGTTGAATCATATTTAATTCAACTAAGGACGCATATTCAAAAACCATTGGTTATTCTAACAAGCATCATTTTAATAATTAGTTTGATCAATTTTAGAATAAAGAAACTTTTTTGTTTTACATCCGAACTAACTGCATACGAAATATGTTCGGTAACACCGCAATGGCTAAGACACCCGCTGGCCATCATGTTTCGTATACGATAAGTTGGATTTAATGTGTTTTTATCATGTTTCTAACATTTTAAATAATTTAAATTATATATCTATCCTTTCTAGTTGACCATGCGAATGAAAAAAAATCACGAATGCAATTCCAAATTAAGTTTGAATAATATTTAAAACAAATATTTTTGTGCATCAATTTAATACGTCGTCACTTCAAATTATATAGGTAAAATAATGATTTTACTTATTAATAAGTCTTTCTTGGTTTAATATTCACTATGAATATGCTTATTTGTACTACGTTTTTCTATAAATGTTTGTGTATACCACGCCCACCAATACCGCACACCGTATTAAATATAATATCTTCGACATTTTTTGGGCGAGAGAATCCAAACTTTGTGAAATCCTAAATCTGCATACAACAATTTAAAAGCCCGCCTCTGCCACCACCATAGTAAACTCCTTGCCACACGTTTTGTCTTGATTGTACCACAAAACACTAATTAGCAATCAATAAAATAAACTGAGTGCGCGTGTTTGCGTGTGTGTTCCATGGCCAGCAATCAATGGGCTACCGGAATCAACCATACCCACACATATAGAAGTGCATCTGCAAGCGATGTAGCAGATGTATATGTATGCATGTGTATGCCTATCTTTATTTACAACTGTATCTGTGTTTGTATCTGCATCTGTAACCAGGGCTACTTTTGATAAATTCTGTTTCCTAACTACACTCTTTCCACTTTCAATACTCATCTCTCTAGTCTTAACTTTCAAGTTTGCCTGATTGCATTGTTGCACAAGCTGCAATGAATAGTGGCAGGCTGTCTGCGGAGGGAGGGACGAAACAATGAATGAGTTTGTTGCAAAAGCACAGACAATAGTTATTTGATCCAGAGCATCAAGAGGTGAATACTCCACAGACACAAACTAGTTAACCCATATTAATAACCTGCATTTAACTTGCATGCAGCTATGTAAACCTCTTTGACGTAGTTACCTGCTTTGTTCTAAATAGATCCATGTTTAATACTCTAGTCAATAGCTTAACAAAACATTTTACAGCTTGCAATAAAAATAATTATAGGCTTATTGCTTATTATAGCTTACGACTTAATATGCTTGTAATTTACAACAACCTTCTTAAATGCACATTAAAAGCAATGTTCAATTAAATCTTTTATGTGCGCTAGTGAGACCTACATATGTGCTCCTGTATACTAGAATTCAATATATTATATATTTAATTTTCGAGGCACCAGTCGACAAGAACTATTTACTTAGATTTCTCATAAATATAGTTATGACTAATTAAAAAAATGTTAAAAGGCAATAATGTACAAGTTAGCTTTCGAAACAAAAATGCCAATTGGTTTTGAAATATGTCTTTTTTTTGTATTATTATGTTGGAACTGAAATCAAGCTCTTATGCGTGTTGGCGTTTGGCTTATATTTACTAATTTTGGTTTGTCCTCGCCACCAGTTATGTTGGTTATTCGTTTTTAGCCAATGTAGTTTTAGCTTTAAACTTTCATAGTTCTCGAAAGAGTAAAGCTCAGTGCGTGGCTGAGGCCTTATACTATAAAGTAAAAGGACTGTAAGTACGTCATGTTGAATGTATCTGTTTGTGTATCTTTCACATTATTAAAGCTAGAGTGACCAAGTTTGAATGCCAATTGGTTTCTGGGATAGTTCTAATTTCTGAAAAGTTCTGATTTCTTGACATTTTTGTAAATGTCAAATAAGGCAAGAAATGGCTTTTCTTCTGCTAAATATGCCCCGTTCCCGATATACACATGGAATCGATAACAGAATAATCTTAAATTTGGAACACTTCGAAACACTAAACGAAATAGTGACAATCTGTGAAATTGTGATTAAAATCGATTTAGAAACACCGGAGATATAGGACATTGAAGTTAAGTTAGACACAAGCACTGATTGTACGAGCTAAGTTCATGGTATCTTTTAGTCTGGATTTCCCGACTAGAACCGTGGTTCTTATTTCATTTGAATACAATGAAAACACTGGTTCTAATTCCTGGAAGATTTTTATTTCCGAGAGTTCTAATTATAGTATCTTCATGTTTTTGCTGTGAAGTGATAAACAAAAAATGAACATTTCTTTCTTGTGAACACAAAGCATATATATTTCCGCAAAAGGTGAAACGTGTAACAAAAAGCGTTCTAGAGTTAATACATACCGATGTATGTGGACCAATAAATGTCAAGTCTTCGGGAGGAAACCGGTATTTCGTAACATTCATTGACGATTTTTCGCGAAAAATCCACGTATATTTCTTGAGCGCAAAAAGCGAAGTATTTGAAAAGTTCAAATTGTACAAATCGTACGTAGAATGCCAAACGGGAAAACGTATAAAGTCGGTACGCAGTGATAATGGCAAAGAGTATATAAACAATGAATTTTCAAATTTTTTGAACAAGTGCGGAATTAAAAGACAGTTGACGGTCCCGTATACGCCTCAGCAAAACGGAGTTGCTGAGCGGGCCAATCGTACAATAGTAGAAATGGCCAAAAGTATGTTAATCCACGCGAATCTACCAGAATATCACATCAGTGTACCTTAGAAATAGGTGTCCAACAAGAGCGCTAGATGGGCGTACGCCTTTCAAGGTTTGGAAGGGACGAAAACCGTTCGTACGACACCTAAAAGTCTTTGGTTCACGCGCCTTCGCACTGGAGAAGATAAGGGGAGGTAAATTTGCAGCAAAAGGCAAAGAGTACATAATGGTTGGATACTCTTATGCATCGAAGGCATACCGCCTTTTTGAGTTGTCTACGCAGCGTGTAATAGAGCGTAGAGACGTCAAGTTCGTAGAGGGTGAATTTGCGAATTGCCAAGACGAACAAATAAATGACAATTATGTGGCTGCCATTAAAGCGGCCCAAATGGGCATGAAGACGGTCAGCGTAGAGAAGGAGCCAACTCTGGGAGGCACCTGTCTAAACGTTGGATGCATTCCATCAAAAGCATTGCTAAATAACACTTCACAGCAAAAACATAAAGATACAATAATTAGAACTCTCGGATATATATATATATATATATATATATATATATATATCATTTTTCCATAAACATAATATTTATAACGCATAGAAGGTACTTCCTTCTATCCGACTTCATTAAGTATATATATTTCTGATCAACATCGCGAGCTGAGTTGATTTACCCATGTCCGTCTGTCCGTCTATTTCTTTGCAAACTAGTCCTCCAGTTCTTCAGCAGTCGAGCTGAAACATTGAACGCCGTGAATTTGTTGTAGTTAAATCATTTGTCATTACTAAATTTTGCTTCATCTACAAGTTAAGTTGTTGTTAACAATAAAAAAAACAACACCAAATCAACACTAAAAACAATATACCAATATTTTATTTTGTTATGATAAATGATTGTACTATTATTATTTGTTTAATTGTATTGCTGTTAGTTCTGTAGTTGTTTAAATTGTTATTGTTGTTCATTTAACTTTAGTAATTAGCTGCATAAGACAACAGGGCTTGGCAGCTCTGAACAATTTGGAGCAGCTTTCGGCGGCAATATCATCCATACATGGCTGTCTGTCATTATTAGTATGAGTTTGTTGTTGTTGCTATTAAAGTTGTCATAATGTTTGCTTCTGAGTATTTTCATTTTTAATTCATTTGACTTTTCATTGCAAATACCAGTATTATCCACACGCTTTTAAATTAATTAAAAACAGGAGAGGTCAGCCAGCGGCAACAGCAACAAATGTGTTTGTTGGGAATGGGGAAGCCCAAGCCTGATAGTCAAGCAGTCAAAGTCGCAGTTTTAATCAGGCGACGACATCAACGCCATGACGACAACGACGATGATGAGTTCAGAGATGAGCTCTCCCGCAGGGGTGGCTTAAAATCCAGCCAACAACAACAAGTTACAACCAGCAAGCAGAAAGCAGCAACCAACAACAATCCAGCGAAACGCAAATGAGCACTGCTCGTGCATGTCGATAATTACATTGATAATGTGCACATTATAGTGGCTAATCACCCTTCATTTCCCCCCCCCCCCTCCCTTTGCCCCAATACCCCATTCAAACCCATAAAGCTATGTAGTTCAGTTAGCAGAGTGAAGTACTATAAAGCATAAAGCAGCCCAATCTGTTGCCCTTACTCCTTATTAGAATGTTTGCTCCTCTCTCTCTCTCTCTGTAGCAACGAGTACTTGTGTGCGTTATGCTAATTGGCATATGCTCAATTAGGCGCTGCGGCAACCCGGGACAACGAGCGCTCGGTCCAAAACAATTCAAGGCTTTCCGGCTGATTAGATCGGGGTAACTACATAATTCAAGGGGCAAGGCGTTGCGCAAGCTTGGATTTTGCATTCGGTTGCTGGGCGCTAGCATTAGGCATAAAATACACACAAACTCTTACACACACAATTTAAAACTACAGCTGGGAGAGTTCAATGCTAAGCGAAGCTCCTTTCATCAATACGGAAACATATGTCAACATTTTGGTTGCATATTTAAAAAGATCGAGGAAGTTGATAACATTTATTTAATTGAAAAGCCTTTAAAAGCTTAACCAAGCTCTTGGTCCGGTCAATTTAAACATTTCAAATGGCAAGAATTCCGAGAAAGCGAAGTTTTGGCAGGGACCTTGGTCACATCATTAGAAAACAAGTAAGAAGGCTCTAGTCGAGAAATCCCAACTAGACTATACCCTGAAAACCTATACTTAACGCGTACAGTCACTGCTTGCAAGTATGTGTGTGTTGTTTCAATAAAATTTTCACAGAATATCATTATTTCGTCTAATGCTTCATGAAGATTTCTGAATTCACGATTTTGATGTTATCGATCACATGTGTATATCGGAAACGGAAAGAGCTATCGAAATTTTGAAACAAACTTGAACTGCCTAGGGATAAGGCGAGCTTATGTTCTAAATCTGGAGTCCGTTTCCGATATACACATGTGATCGATAACAATAAAATCTTGAGTTTGGAAAACTTTGAGACGGCGTTTGAAACATTACACGAAATAATGACATCAGATCGATATTACAGCTATAGTAAATATGCCAATTAAATAGCATAATTCTAAGTACCACAGGCCAAAAACTGAAAAATTTGTTAAAAAATGCAATGCAAATAAAATCGCTGAGACTGACTTATTAAACAATATTTTTTGACGAATTTTTTCAAAATGTTGTATTCTTAATTGCTAAAAACCGTAATAGGATACCTTTATTAGTCTCATCAAAATAAATATTGAAAAGTGCGTTTTTTTTTTCAAGCCGTAATTCCATACCTAATGTTGATATCATACATACCTTTAAAGCGATAGAGAATGGCATATTATATTACGAGATATTGCCTAATTGAAATGTTTGCCCCATTGTTGTGCCCTTTTTTGGTGACGCGTTTCGTATTTGAATTCCGAATCCCGAGATTGCTTATCGCGCCCAAGTGAGAAATGTCAATACAAGACTCGTTCGGGCTTACCGCCATATCTTTAACAATGGCAATAGCCAAATGGCTCAAACACCTATTAAATAGCCTTCCATACGACTGTCCTCAACTATCAGCATGTCGCCATTCGACTGCACACAAAACAAAGCAACATACCCAGCCAAACACACAAAACATTTAAACAATGGGTACTGGGCAGATGCATTGAGTGCATTTTTGAAAGCGGATCGCTTGATTGACAGCTAGAAGGCACATTCTCTTTGGGCAGTCAGTCAGTCAGTCAACGGAGGCAAAAAAGAAATTAAAGCTATCGACAGGCAAACAAAATAAAATACAGATCCGTTGATCCGTCTACGCTGCAAAAACTTTGTGTTCGAGGTGTTGATTGTCAAAGTGGCTTGGAATCTAAGTCAAAAAGAATGGAGAGAAAATAAGTGAAGTAAAGAGATGCCCAATCAAGAAGCCGGTTCGCCATTGCTCTTCGATGATTCACTGCGATTTATCTGGATTTTAATGGAGTAGCATGATGTATTTACTGCCAGGATCTCTGGAGAACAAAATCAGTTAAAGAAACCTCTACTCTAGATAACAAAGCTAGCGACAAGATCAAATTCAAGTCCCAAAATATTTCATATACAACTTTCTCGCACCCATTTTGCTGACTCATCCGCATAAAATGTGAGAAATATGTGTGTTTTTTAACCTCGAGGTGTTACCGATTTCGCAGCGCGACGTGGACGATATAGTACAGTCTTGTCCCAAGTATGTGTCTAAAAAACGCACCCCAAACGGTAAGACATATCGATTATTGTTTTTATACCCTGAACCAATGTGAGTTTTATGTGGTCTTAGATGTTATTATTTATGTTTTAACAAATATGGATTGGTAGTGCACGATTTAAGCTTTAAGCTTCAATACCATAAAGATGTTTATAATACTTCAGGTTAGGAATTAAAATCATACAGATATCAAAATTCTGAAACAATATAAAAATGCTGATCTTGTTCAGCGCACAAAAATTCATAATAACCGACTCTATTAAAAATATAATATTTTGTAGACCTGTGAAATTTATTTATTTGTGTGTTGTGTCTAAAGTGAAACAGGTTACACACAGAAACCAATTAATTTTAGTAAAACAAGCTCTATAAATAATCAAGAATTTAGATGAAAAAAAAAATCCTAATATAAAATTTTTACTCATTTTCCGATATTGAGGGTAGCTTACTAAACATTTTAAAGGCACTATCAATTATTATTAAGCGATTTTGTTATGTCCAAGAAAAACGACATCAAAATATTTAGTTGTCATTAAAACAACCAATAATAACCAATTTCCTCTAAACATTCTGGGAACCAAACGATTTATGCAACTACTGTCTAGCGTTGTCACGTCAAACTATTAATAAAAATGTCGATAAGCAGTGAAGGTTGAAATCAAAATGCAACACCTATAGGATAGGAAGAACAAGACCGTACAAAAAAGTAGTTCCACTGGAAGAAACAATCAAGTCATTCGTTCATAAAAGTCAGCCTAGCGGTGTCAGAAGTTGCGTAAGCTCGTAATTTCTTAACCTTAATACAAAATACTCAATACAAGTATGATTTTTTTTCAACTTCGGTATTCTAAATTTTAGTTGTCTTAAGCTTGATGGGCTTATTTTAAATTCTTGCGTACTTCAAAATTAAATAAATATTTTTGTTCTTGATCCAAGTATGACAAAACTTTTTTTTAATGCTCTTAATCTCATCCTTCAGCTACGAATAAAAAAATAGACAAAAAAGTATTTTGCACTTAGATTGTCGGTTTAAATTTATTTATTTTTTTTTTTGACTTATTTAAGAATAATTAACTTAATGTTACTACAATTCGTACTTCAAACTTAATCCCACTTTCGACATAAAATTAAGCCCAAAATACTTTAACATTTTTTATTTTTTATATTAATTCTGTCCCTATTATCCCTTAACAGACAAGTTTTTGTATTGCATTTAGATATAAAATAATTTTGCTAACTATAATATGATTTACCAGTAGACAATAGTAATGAAGTTGATATTTTCAAAACCTCGCAAAGTTAAATTTTTGATTCTTTGTATCCTAATTTTAAGCAAACCTGGATACATTTACTGATTCTTATATGTATGATATACACATACTGAGAAAATAGGTCTATCATCTCCAGTGCAAATTCAAGAACATCCGTTGAAAAAAGCCTGCCAATACCCGATATACTTAATTTAAGAACTATTTTCTTAGTTCAATATTTTAAGAACGAAATTCTGCTGAAATTATTCTTTATAGTATAACATCCGTTCTAAATTTATAATATTTGTGCTTGAATTTGGATACTTTGTTTTTGTTTATATTTTTTAAAGGCGGCTGGAAGATACTAAGGAAATTGTTAAAATCTTCATTCTGTGGACGGCAGCAGCGGCGTGACGGAATAGAAAAAGTTAAAAAAGGTGGTTTAAAACAATCTCATGCTGCTAGAAAAATAATATAAATTAACATGTTTAAATCATACCAAATATGAAAAACGATTGCCCGCCTTTGCCGAGAAACAAATGTAAGACCTTCGCGTTTAGTAAGCGGATGCCTTAGCAACTGCGCTGTTGCTGAACGCTTATCGTATGCAGTTAAGTCTAATGTTAACCAAACAAACTTTGGCTCAGCTTTGGCTGGTAAGTGTGTACTTAATTTATGAACATTGCTCTAAATTAGGTACAAATGGATCGAATTTGTTATGTAATCATGAACGAAAATTCTTATTATGACACAATGTGAACAAACGGTTCTCAAGAAAATCAAGAACATCTGTTTATAATTTGAGATCAACAAATAATTTAGAAAAGCCGTTCGTTTTTTGATAACAAAAAAACATGAAAAACTAATTATTTGTATTTAATTATTCCATAATTTTGTTTTGTCAGTGTAGATACATAGATATGTATATGAAAATATTAAATAAAGATTGTATAACATTACATGTGCACACATATTTTTGTGTAAATTTTAGCTTTTCGTGAAAAATAAAAATAAAAAAACAACATCATCCGATGGCTTAAATAGAGTACTACTCAGTAATAGGAGGACATATTCAATATCTATCAAATTGATTACTCTATACCTCTCTCTCCTAATGTCTTTCTCTTTCTAAGCGCTTGTAGCTTTTATTTATTTAATATTTATTAAACAACTGTAGTTTGTGTTCTCGAAAGCCACCATTTTGTATTCGATTGCCTGACTCGGAGAAGCGATCCGCAACAAACTAAGCGTCCAATTAACTTGGCTCAACTAACCACAAGCTACGCCAGGCCCTTGGCTGCCTGCCAGTTTGCCACACCACAACCCCAGCAACCGTCGAAGCAGTGCTTCAGCGTCTTTGCTATTGCAATCTTAATGTTGTGTTTTCTTTTTATACACTTTTACGGCAGGTAAAGAGTATATTGCTTTTGTGCAATCTCCGTCGACACCCTTGAAACTGGAGATCTGAAACTTCGCAAATATCTCTGTCTATTGTCTGGCCAGATTAGAGTGCGTTAGCTGCGGGACAGGGAAATTGTTAGCTGAAAGTGTTTCAAAAACTAGAGTTATCAAATTTGTGAAAAACTGTATTAAAACGCATTTTTCAATCGAAAACGCCCATATATTCTACAGTATAGAATCTAAAGTCAACAAACTGTGTGGCATGTGAGCTAATGGAGCCCCCTTAATACACGCATGATAATTTTAATGGCACACCGCCGTCTGCCACCCCAGTCTCTTAAAATCGAAAGCATAATTTGAAAATCCACCTAAGACACCTCTCGTTCCCGATTTGCAAACTGACTCTTTTTATATATATTATCAGAGTATTCCGCAGTCGTTTGCATCCGACTTAAACTGTTTCAGCTGTTGTTGTTTTGCTGCGAAAAACCTAAAGCACTAGCAGTTTTTACATTGGGCGTCCAACCACACGGATGTATGGATGCACTGTTTTCCGGCACGGATATCTGATGACAACGGGCAACGGGCCCTACTATAGATACAAATGCAGCGCTATAGATACACAAAAACTCGACGATTGGGTGCGGTGGGACTTACTTAGCAGAATGTGATGCAAAGGGTGCAAGACGGGAGCCATGTAACAATTTTGGTGTAACTACGGTCGAGAAAAGCGCTAACATAAGCGGCCAAGGTATTATTTTTAAGCTCTTCCTCTCATTGTCTACCCACCCAAACGAAGAACATTACAAAGCAGACGACAAAGTAGAAGACTACGAAGAAGACGTTGTTGGTTGTTTCGATGGTGGGGCTGTTGAGGTTGGGGATTACTGGGCAGATCGAACTACAAAAATGTGTATTTACTTACTTGTATGTGCTTTTAAGAGCTCTAACAGGGTGGGCCGCAACTACGACTCACATAGAACTGAATTAAAATTACGATTGCGAATGTGAATGCAAGCAGTAACAAAAAACATTATAGAAATGCGCGGAATACACACAAATTTAAATATATACAAAGAAAATAAAAGAATTAAAAAAGATTGCAAAAAAATATATACAAAAAAAATATGTCAATGAATTCCAAATGCCCGACGACCAACCGGACAGCAGCGATTTAGTCTAGTCCAGAGGTCCACAGAGATGGCGATGGCGGATGGCAATGTGGCAACTTGCAATTTGCCGTCATTGTCACATTGATGGACGGCAGCTTAAGTTCGCCCTGGGTCTGGTTCGGGGCCCGGTCTGGTCCCATTTAGCCTACGCCTTCATCTCTCTCCCCCTCCATATGTTACTCGAGTTTTGATGAGGAAAAATGTGTGCCCTAATTGACAGTTTTTAGATTTTAATCTTTGGCCGCACCAACAGCAAAGGTGGAGTCGCGTTGAATTCGACTCCTCGTGTGTGTCGTTTGCTTAATGCATTTTCAGCGTCTTGGACGCCCATGCGTGCTACAGACAGCAGACCGAACAACAGCTCCAGTTCCAGCTTCAAATTTTGAGCAAACGGCAGCCACAGCAGATTATGGCCACCAACAATGACCGGCACCTATGTATGTAGTGTGTATGAGTGTGTGAGTGTATTCGTTCATATTCGTTTCTCATATTCATTCATGCATCGCATATGCTCTTTGTCAATTAAGCAATCAGCAGGAAGTTTGCCACGCATTTTGCCTTATCACACGGAAAGCTAAAATGAAGAACTGCGTGCTGGGAGCTGTAAGCTGTGACCCTACTCGCCCCTACCCCTTACCCCATTACTAAGTTGGTTGGGCACCAAATCGCATCACAAGAAAGCCCACTCCCGCCACTTCCCGACCCGCTCTACACCCTGACGCGTTTGCCACTTGACGTTACCAGCGGGCGATTTTGATTCTCACAGGACTTTACAATTTGTATTATATTTTACAAGGATATCCTTGTATGCTTTGACGGTCATAGTATTTTGTTTATTGTTTATGGTGTATATACAGGTCTGTTCTAAATTGCGAGTCGAAACGGATTCAAAATTTACTCGATGATTGCATTTCCAAATTTACACCGTCCTGTACTCGATTTCGTTGCCAAATTTGTAACGATACATTTTTACGCAGAATCAAAATGAAGAAAAGCAAGACGTTCGTCAAGTAGCACAGGCCTGATTATATAGTTTTTACCCTGAATCTGTACTAAACAAGTTAAAGGAGCTGTACCCTAAACCCGAGTGCTTGCAAGTATGTACTGCATACCTGACTTAACTTCAATGTTCCATATCTCTGATGTTTCTCAACCGATTTCAATAAAAGTAAACGTTACTTTACATTTTTCCAGATTTTATTGTTATCGATTCGGGAAGAGTTGTCGAAAGTTTGAAACAAGCTTGTACTGCCTAGGGCTTGAGCGGGATCGACTCGGCTGTTGATGCTAGTCAAGAATATATATATGTATATATGGGGTCGGAGATGCTTCCTTCTGTCTGTTACATACTTTTGCACTAAACCATTATATCCTTTTTACTCATTTTCAATTGGTTCAGAGTATAAAAATGAATTAGGTATAAAAAAACTGTGAACTATTTAACAACAAACGATCCAAAAATAATATAAAAAAGTAATATATTAAAATGATTCCTCTCTGCACCGAGTATAGCGCAATCGGACCTAAATTTATCTTACTTTTGCTGTACCTTGTTTGTTGTTGCATCGGAAAGAATAAGAAATGAACAACAAAATTAAAAAATGAAACGCATTGAAATGAAAAGAATGTTGAGCCGCAAATTAAATACCACCGCCTGAGCTCAAGTGCCAACAGAGCCAGCGAGCGGTGCTGGACTGAGTTAGTTAAGGGAAACAGCGGGGAATAAGGAAGAGGATGTTATGTGTTGTTGTGTGATGTGGTGTATTTGTAGCAAGCTGGGCGTTACGGGTCTAACGGCAGACAATAAAGCGTACCCAAACCCGTACTCTGACCCGTAAAAGGCGACCGCCCGCAGCGTAATGGAATATGTGGAGTGTAAAAACCGCACCCGGTTGCTCTCTTCCTCGCTCCCCTTATCACTATCTGTCTATCTCTGTATCTCTCTCTCTCTCTCTTTCAGTCTATGTGGCTGTGTTTGCAGGCGAATACTTTGCAGTAAATATATCGTACTATGGATGCGAATCACTATTAAAAAAGCTAAAAATCCAAATGCACACTTCAACTAATTTCAATATTATAATTAAAGCACTAATCTTCCAATCACTTAGATATATGTAATTTGCAGGAATTGAATAAGAAGATATTTAACATAACATTTAAGTTATGACAACCAAAAATGTTGAGCAATGTGAAAAATTGAGTTAAATATTTTTGTTATTAATTTTTTATATCATAAATAGTGAAAAAAATGGTTTTGAGTTGACATATAAATAAATTATGATTATCTTAAATCATGGAAATAACTATTAAAAAAATATTACTTTATAATTTAAGTAAATATGATAAATTTGGACTAAAATCGAATAGTTTTCGTTTTGACAAACTGAAGGGTTTTAAAACATGGATGGCCATAATAAGGACATTTATGAAGCAAAGCTTCAAATGTAGTCTAAAATCATGTTGATTACAGTTGAATTAAGCTTATGCGGAACTTCAAATCTAATCGTAATTTAAGTACAATTTAAATAATATAAGTATTAATCGATACAAAAAAAGCCGTGATAATATTAAGTACGAACTAACCGGAATTAAGTATTTGCGTGTCTAGATTTAAGAACAGAATAGTTGAAATGAGTATAAAAATGCATAAGAAGAATACGAATACTTAAATTAGGTACTGAATACTTAAAATAAGTGTAAAATATTTAAATAATTTAGAAAGATTCTTAAATTAAGCTTAAATGAACCAAGTATTAATCCAGAAATATTGAAATCGAGGTCGAAAATTCTTGATTCAAGCACGGTTTTAAGTACGAAATACTTTTTTACTTCTGTGTAAGACATTAAAATATATATATATATATATATACATTATATAAGAGAAAATATTCTAGAATCAATTAGGATCAAAGTTCTCTACATAGGACATTAATTCAAAATGAAATGGTTTTGTTCATCAAGTTTACAAATTTTCAATTTATACTTAGTTTGATGAGACCACGAATTTTTGTGAAAATATGCCAGATTGTCCACCGTGCATTTCGCAATGACCTCATCAAAGTGGGCTGCAGTACGCGGGCATTTGTGGTGTGTGTGTGTGTGAGTGTTTGAGTGTAGGGTGTAAATAACAATGACTAGCTTTTTGTACGCATGTGTGTGAGTGCAACAACAAAAAAGTCAAGTCAGTTTATTATTAAAAAATATAAGTACAATAAAAATACATACAAAAATAATAATAGTAAGCATCATAATAATGATGAGAAAGCTGTGCTTCATGCACTCGAGCACAAAGGCAATGCTAGCGTCAATAACACCCCCCCGACCCACAACAAAGAAGAAGCACAAGCAGCAGCGTAGTTAGAGAAGGATGTAAAGGAAAATGAACGAGAGCACAACGAGTGGCTGGCTGAGGAGTGAATGCTCTCAAGTAGGGTTGCCAACAACATGAATTGCTCATTTAGGTTTAAAGACCACTCGAACGACAACGAGGAGCTGTGGAGTGGCGCTGCACTGCACTCCTGTTCCCTGTTAGTAGAAAACAAGGACAATTGCGGAGTGTCAAGTGGCCTACAAGTCGAGTCAAGTTGTCGAGTCGATCCGAGACTAGTCAAGACAAGTCGAGTAATGTCGGCAAAAAAACAATGCGATCCGTTGTTTATGGCAAGTGGCAAGTGTATATTTGTCTTTGGCATTTGTTATGCTTAGCGTTTGTCCAACGGCTTAAGGAGCCATTCTCGTCATCGTCATCGACATCCAATCGCAGTCTCTAGCTTTGTATCTTACTTTATCAGCCAGGCAGCCGCAGCAGCATGTCAAAACATGCACAGATCGTGGCGTATGACAACCTCAGGATTAGTTAGGGGCTTACTATGATAAGCACGAAGCACCGATCATTGCAGCCTTAACACATTGTCAATTGTCTTTCTTCGAGCATCATAATACAAATACAATATGGTGATGTTGCGGATCTCTCTTAAAATAAGATCAGCCAAACAAAAACCGGCAAGCTGATTTGTCTTCACAATGAAATAAAATTAAGAATTTATTGTACGTTTTACATAGTTTTGTGGGTATGTGAAAACAAATTGAAAAAGCTTTGATATTTAAATTAATAAATATATAAGTATATATTGTAAATACCTTTAAGTATGCTTAAGGCTTTAGTATTAGTCATTAGTATTAGAAAACGGTTAAGGACAGCTCTATAAACCCACTTCAGCAAAAAATATTATCATTATTTCTGAATAATATTCAAATCTAAACAGGCCGCAGGAAGCTTCGACCACATAGTCTGTCTGTCCGGTTGCATGAACTCGTCGATCTCAGTTTAGAAGTTAGAGACTTTAAATTTAAATATGTATAAACTCTTCTATGCTATAGACAGAAAACAATTTTTGTTTCAAATTTATCGGTAACACTTCACGTTCAATAAAATATTAAATTTGGAATATATTAAAAATTGTTTTGAAAACTATATACAGAATATAGCTAAAAGTTGTATCGAAACCGGTTGAGAGAAAAAAAAAGATTTATGTTAGCGCAATAATGGAAATGATTTTATGCCCATTACATAGGGGTTCAGGGTATATCCTAGTCGAGCTTTTTCGACTGCAGCCTTCTTACTTGATTTAATCTCAGTGATGTGGTGAGCATTGGTCCAAGCTAATTGCTCAGCCTTTGTCCAAATAATGACAGAGCTAAAACTTTCAGAGACTTGATTTAATTAGCGCGCTAATGATCAGACCGATCACCTGTGTTTTGAGATCAAATGCTGTCTGTCGATCAGTCTGCTAATTTAAGTCGCCTCCAAATTGACCAAGTCATCGTGTTAATTGCGTAGAACAGAGAGACAGACGACAGCAATAGCAACAGCAATTGATAGAGACAGCCATAGAGATGGCCAACGATCGTTATGTTTGTATAGAGAGAGAGAAAATGTCGACATCATGATATTGACTAATCGAGAATAATTGCTTGATGATGCTTGTCACCGCTGCTTCGGGGCTCAGAGATAGAAAAGTAGGGGGCCAACAGCAGCAGCAAAAGCGAGCGGTACAAAGGTATTAGGCAGAGGTTACTGCATGAATAGAAACTAAATTTGTCAAAGGTATTAACGATGGAAACCTTTGGCTTGCTGAATATAAACACAGGGCCCATCAAACAATAACTGTTGACAGCTCGTAAATTAATAATTTCGCACACAGGGCCCAAACACGAACAACGACAGCAACAGCATAAAGGAAACATAGACGGCAAGCTGAGCAACCAACAGGACCCGAAAACAGTAGCCGGTCACACGAATTGGAGGAGGGGCGCAAATTAGCCGCATTTCCGCATTGCTCCGTTGATCGACATCGACATTGGCCTGGCTGCCACTTTGACTTCCTGTGGCCTTTTCCTTTTACATTCCCTTCTCATCCCTCGGCATCAGAGTTTTTAGCACTGACTCCGGGCTCCGACAGTGAGCCTCTCTATTATTCGTCGGTTTCTTCTGTGCGCATTACAATAATTTCATGCATACCAATTGCTAGAGTGTAATTTTCAGTCTATTTGGGTAAAACAATTCTTAAAAATAAATCAAAACACATTTTGTTACGCATCTCTTGCCTTGTCTTTATATAGAGCACAATACGCAGTGCAGTTTGTTTTGAAAGTTGCCGCCCAAGCAAAGAAAAGGAAACACAACAAATAGAGGAAAAAATTATATATATTTGCTAATCGAAATGTTTTTTAACTCCCCGTTTAAAACCCTGCAGCAGATCTAATTGAAATCTTGATGTGGTATACATGCCATAGCTACAAAGTACTCAATATTTTGTTACAATCTACAGTACGTCAAATCCCGAAATGCTTTTAAAAATTTGGCAAAAAAAATTAAACAAGTAACATGAATTTTGACGAAGAATCTTGAATAGGAGATGCCCTTAACCATGTACATATGTGTGTGTACGCAATTCCATGCTTGACTGAACAGCAATTTTCGATAATCCGGTGTTTCTTGAACGATTTAGTAATATTCACAGGTTTTCATTATTTTGTCTTCTTTTGTTTCTAAAACGCCTTCCACAAATTCGAGGTCTTAGAATTATCGATAGTAACTGAACATCGGAAACGTAAAGAGTTATCGTTAATTTGAAACAAACTTGATGTTTCTTGGATTTGGGAGAGCTTATATGAAATATCAATGTCTTTAGGTTTTATGGTCTCTGAGATACAGACAGACGGACAGATAGACAGACGGATATCGTTATTGATATTGATTATGGTATCGGAGAAGCCATTATAGCCTTCTTACTCAACCAACTGCAGCCGAGACGGCAGTTTCTACTACTTAATAAAATTTAAATGCAGTGTTTACTGATTTATTGTTTAAAGCAAGAAACAAGAGCTCTCTAGTTTGAATCCCGTATATGTTAAAATTAATCTTAATAATTTGCAAAATATATATATATACTTTAAGCAGATGTATGCGAGTGAATTACTTAATTTAAAATGAAAACAGACTTCAGATTTATTTGGAATTTATTTATTTACTTTCAGCAAGTGTGCAAATAGACTGTTCGGTCAGCTCTTGTTCTTATACCGGTGGGTAAAAAACAGTATTGGAATATTTCATTCAATATCAAACTTATACGTTAGCGAATGATAAGTGCAAAATATATTGGGTTTATTTAGGCAGGACATGGCTCCAATATATGGTTGCGTTGTGGTATTGTTTTAAAGCAATTATCTCCATTAACCTTGACCTACATAATTTGCATTATTATACCCTGAACCCACTGAAAATGGGTAAAAGGGGTATAATGGTTTTGAGCAAAAGTATGTAACAGGCAGAAGTAAGCATATCCGACCCCATTAAGTATATATATTCTTGACCAACATCAACAGTGGAGTCGGTACACACACACTCACACATCCTTGCAAGTAGTGACTGTACGCGTTAAGGGTTCAGGGTATAGTCTAGTCGAGATTTCTCGACTAGAGCCTTCTTACTTGTTTTTATACGCATATTGGTACCAGCCATGCGCCTTTTTTAAAAGCGGCTGGTATTGCCACTGAAAAGAGCAACAGGTTAACCACGCGCCTGTCCAATCCAATATTCTTCAATTTAGTATTAGATTAATACAAAAATATCATGTATTTGCTTTTTAATGTGTTTGTTAATATTTTTTCCTATGACATTAGCATTACACATCCACAGGTAACAATATCAGAAATTGGAGAAAATTTGGAAACCATTTGATTAATCGATTATTTTCATTTTCTTTTTATTAATTGCAATATATTCATTATTATCAGCTTGAATTAATCGTATCATTCAATAATCGATTAATGCATTTTTTAACTCATAGCACAAGTAAACAAAGATAAGACTAGTATTTCCAGTTCATTTAAAATAACAATATACATACGTACCGTACGAACTAGTTTTATTAATAAGCCCATTTTTTTTTTCTGCACGTCAGTTTAGGTAGAAAAAGAAAACCTTCAAACCACGCATTTTTTCAAAATCCTGACGTGATACGCACTTAAAAAAAAAGCGGGATCGTGTTTAGCGCATAAAAATTACATCCGATATCTTAAAAATAAAGTCTTATTAAACAGACTTTCAAATTTAATTAAATCTGATACAGATTTAGTTTACTTTAACAATTCCTTTAAAGCTATCCTTATAAAAAGTAGTCGAAATCCGTGATCCACTTTGTGGCAATCTCAAGGCTAATAGGTAAGCAGTTAAGAGCGAGAGAGGGAGGGAGGCGTGTAGCGAAAAGCAGCACGACAGTGTGATGTACATATGACAAAAAAACTTTCATCGCTAGCTTGCTGACTAACGTGAGCAGATAGCAATTTGGCAGCATGACTCGAGCAATTAAAATACCAGCGAGAAGATCGGTAGTTGTTTCAGACTAGACTGTGGAAACTGTCCGATCATGGCCCGTTCAGAAAAGGCAAAGTCAAAATGTGAATCAAACTTATTTGTTGCAATGAAGCTTACAGAATGATGAAGAAACATACATATAAAAAAAAAGAGAGTCGGAGTTGGAGTTGACGCAATCGGAATTGAATTTGACAGCTATTTATGACTGTCGATAGACAAGTCGACAGATCAAAGCGTGGGCAACAAACAGACAGCACATAGCAGAAAACGGACAAGAGAAAACCAGGCAGCAAAGAAAAATGTGGGAAATACGTTTTATATCCGGTGTGGCAATGGAAACCCGGCCGCATACAATAGTCGTGTTGTGTATTGTAAGGACGTTCACCGGTTGCGTCTTTAAACGCAAGTGTGTCAACCTGTCTTTCAACCATTCTTTGTTCCCCTCTTCAAATAAATCCCGCTCTCGCATTGATTTTGTACCTGTATACCTTTCTTTAAATATAAACTATTAACAAGGTTAAGGGAATGGCCATTAACCGTTTGCCATTCATTTTCACTTTGGGTGCTACAATTTTAATGTGTGTCTCTTCTTTTGGCTCAAACGGCATAATAAAGCAAGTCAAAAAGCCGAGCAAAGCTAACTCTAAATATACACATACATATATGTATTTATACCCTGAACCCATGAAATGGTCAAAAAGGATATTATGGTTTTGTGAAAATGTACGCAACAGGCAGAAGGTAGCATCTCCGACTTTATAAAGTATATAAATTCTTGACTAGCATTAACAGCTAAAATATTACGGGCATAAATTTAAGCATTCCTAACCCATTGGCAGTTAAACTTTGTTTAAATTAATCGAAAAATCTTCCCGTTTTCAATATATACAACAAAAGTAAAATCGTACATTTGTAAAAAAAATAACTTGTTTTGCAAACTGTGTATGACATCGTTTGGACATTTTATTAATATTAAAATAATTTCAATTAAAGTCATGTCCTTCTGTCCGTCTGGTTTTTGCAAATCTAGTGTCTCAGTTTTTAACCAACCGATCTAAAAATTTGACCATGGTCTTCTCAAAATGTGTCGGACTGCAATTAAGAATAGTTGTATGTAAATTTTCAATTTTGAGAAAGCGCTTTTTACAGGCACAAGGTAGTAACTCCGACCCATAACATATATACATGTGTTATGGATTAGCAACAACAGCCGAGTCGATTTGGATATGTTCGATTGCCTTTCTATCTGTCGGATTGAACGCGTCGATACAATAACGTCTAGAGTTCTGGATATCTTCTAGTCGAGCTTTCTTGACGAGAACCTTCTGACTGGTTTTCTATGTAATAATGTATATGTGGGTGTGTGTGTGTAACTAGAACACATTATAGAAAATTCATCCAAAAAAAAGCAACTAATGAATTTTCATAGCGATTCCTGCGGGAAATGCCAATGGAATACATTTAAAGAACTGTTTCGTGTCGATGCGGACGCAACTACACATGGAAGCCACAAATGGACGGATAGTCGGACAGGCGGATAGACACAAGTGCAGCCCATTGAGGCCACCCAACAACAGGAACAACAAAACATACCCAACCAACCACCCACTCATGCTGAACAAAATTAAACACAAACCGCATCGCTGGGTCCGCGCTAGGGTGGCCGAGCGAACTTGGTGTGGGGGGTCTCTTTCACAAAAGCTCTTCAACCAAGTGTTGTATAAATGTAATTCAATACTTTTTCCAATCTTTCAGTTGTTGCGGCAGTAAGTAAGCCCACACAGCACAAACAAAAGTACAAGTAGGGAAGCTATCTGCAGCATGCCGAATATTATATACACTTAAAAGTCTACTTGTTTTGAGTTTTGCAGTTTATCTTAATACAAAGAACCTGATTTGGCTTAGCTTGTTTTGCTTTATATGGTAATTAATGGCTTTCAGAAATATATAAAATAAAATAAAATCAAGTATTCACATAAAAACCTTTTCAAAAAAAAAAAAAGGCCCTACTGGGACTTGAATCAAGAATTTTCGTACTCGATTTAAGTATTTCTGGAATTTAACTTGATTCAAGTTATTCAAAGAGTCTTTATACTTGATTTAAGTATTTTTATTCTCATTTAAAGTATTCCGTACTTAAATCAAGAATTAAGTCCTAGAATTGCTTATAGTCAATTCATTTTCACTCGTACTTTTTTTTAGGTCGACTTTTTCTATCAGTGTACTTAAATGATTTTAAAGATCTTGCATTTGTATGGCAGCCTTATGATATAGTAGTCTGAAATGGCAATTGATATAACTGCAACAAAAAGAAGACCTTGATCAAAGTTTCAGTTTGAGAGTTTCAAAACTGAGGGATTTGTTTGTATAGATACAGGCAGACATATATGGCTATATCGACTCAGCTCGCCATGCTGATCACGAATATACATACTTTATACGGTCGGATATGCGTACTTGACTACATTTCATATATTCACAGTTTCACAGATTTTCATCATTTCATCTAATGTTTCAAACGCCATCTCAAGGTTTTCCTAATGCAAGATTTTGTAGGTATCGATCACATGTGTATATCGGAAACGGGACGAGTTATCGAAAATTTTAAACAAACATGTACTATACTATATTGTATTGTATTTCTAGATCTTATAGTATTTGATATCGACGCGCTGAAACATACGAACATACAAACGAACGGACGGTCATGGCTTTCTTAATGCTTATCAAACAGTTATACCCTTTTTGACCATTTAATGGGTTCAGGGTATAATGAAGAAAATTAAGAAAAATGTTGCTAACGCACATGTACATGTAAACAGCTGTTCTCTGAGTGTAAAGGTAAAAACAATTGGAAACATTGACTACGAATATGGCTTACTTTAAATGTTTAATTAGGAATTACTATGAAATAGTAAAAGCCAACTTTTTTCATATTTTGTTCAAAGAATATTAAAACGGCTACACAAAAAAAATTTGATTGAAACCTAATAATATAAATTAAATAAATCAAACATACCGAATACGAAATATGATGCCCTGCGACTAAAACGAAAAAGCATCGGAACTAAAAAATATGCCTGCTCTTAAATTTAAATAAGGATCATACTTCTTAGTTCTTAGAATGAAGAATGTAAAAATTAAATATGGCTATACAAAATCCAAAATTGTACTTAAAATATGAATTTTTGAATATGTGATTTAGATTTAAAGCAATTTTCATTTATTTTTGTTGTGACTCCAACATCAAAAAATACTAGATATATGGGTAATTATGTTAATAAAAGGAAATTGGGCTTGGGCGGCGTTTGGGTGCGTGTCATTTAAGCGTGGCATGTTGAATGAGAACTTTGATGCATGTAAACAGATTTTGTTCTACTTTTTAACACAAAAACTGTGAGAGTTATAGATATTTTATTTTAAAAATGATGGAGCTGGGGATGGATGGGGTGGACGTGGCATTCAATATTTTTATGCCGCTCTTTAGGGGACGACACAAGTTTCCTTGCCACCAATTTCGTGACACTTTCTGCAGAAATTTATGAAATATTTTTACCACTAGGTGTATTAACATATTATACTCCCACTTGAACTTAAAAGACTAGATTTTTATTTCCTGAATAAGCCTGCTAAATTTTAAAGATATCGGTTTTATAGTTTTCGAGTGCTTTCGGTCAGCGATTTTAAAAAGTTTCACTTTCGGTCGTAAACACATCGGATTATTCTCTTTCAACGGTAAGATCTCAGTTCATTGAGTACACATTCTCAGCAAGTCATTCCTCAAAACTATGCAAAATTAAGAAAGAAAAAAATTTGCAAATGGCGGTAACCCCCTAAGACGAAATAGGCTATTATTATAACAATTAATTGGGTGTTCATTATAATATTTGATTGTAAGTCTTTTTTATTTGCAAAAAAAAAAAGAAAAAAAATTAAAGTTATATAAATCTATGAAAACATAATAAAATAACAATTAATATTGAATTTATAATATCAAAAAGAAATGGGAGAGCAATCGAATGACAAAACTTTAGTGGCATTTACACAAGGACTGTGTTTTTGCTTTAAGGGAAACCATCAGGTATTTAAGGGCTTAGTGGTGTCAAAAAGAAATTTCCTTAGATGTAGGTGCGTATATTCGATATAATTAAAAACCATTTGCAAGCAATTAAAAAAATTGAAAATGAGTAAAAAGGGTATAATGGTTTTGTGAAAAAGTATGTAACAGGCAGCATCTCCGACCCCATAAAGTATATATATTCTTGATGAGCATCAACAGCCGAGTCGAAATAGCCATGTCTGTCCGTCTGAGACTATAAGAGCTAGAAACTCTAGATTTGGTACATAAGCTCGCCTAATTCCCGCGCAGTACATGTTTGTTTTAAATTTTCAATTGAATTTGGAAAACTTTTTGATGCAGTTTGAAAAATTAGTCTAAATAATCACAATCTGTGAACAAATTTTAAATCGGTTGAGAAACACTGGAGATATTGTGTATTGAAGCTAAGAAAGTATGTACTATACGCGTTTACATACACACACTTACACATACGTACAAGCACTGACTGCATGCGTAAAGTATAGGGTTCAGGGTATAGTGTAGTCGGGATTTCTCGACTAGAGCCTTCTTAATTGTTTTAATATATATTTTATAAAATTATTTGGCATCCGCAAAACCAAAATAAATCAAAGATGTTGAGTTGAGTCGTAACGCAATAATTTAACTTTGTGCCAATGTAAACACCAATTCTCAGTTATTTCGTCGATGACGTTATCGATAGCAAACTCAATTAATCGTTAATATTGCAATATTTTTGGACGTCATTGGGAACGGTTAATAACGGAGAATGTTGGAGCAGTGAAAAGACCCCATTAGATTGTTATCGATCATAGAGAATGTCATATTTTAAACTGCAAGCTATTTGTAGGCGCATACTTAACCGCTGACACACCCAGAGTGCATGGCGCCATTTTCAAAAAATGGCCAATCGGCAAACAGTTTGTTGCTTAGGTTTTATTTTTATATTTATATTATTTATTTCATTTTTCATATTCAGAATATATCGTTTTTTCTGTAATTTTAATCTAACCCAGGTTTAGAAATTTAATATATTCGTTTTAATTTCGGCCAATGGTCCTGTTAGCCATGATTTAGGCGGAACGTAACGTAATTGTAATTTTCTTCCTGCTTTGCAACATTATTTGGTTATAATCATCATTGAAAAATTGAACATTCAAGCAAAAAACCCAAATACTATACATACATTTTATATATTTATTATCAATTTGTACTCTAAATGGATGCCATATGCCTGTCTGTTCTTCTGTGTGTCAGTCAGTCTTGTCGTGTACGCATCACGTCAACAGGTTTCTAATTTCAAGCAACATCTTTGCAACAATTTTGGATTCCCTTTGCGTGTGATCAAAAGGATGACTAAATGAATGTTTTATACTTCTCCCCCACCCCTACTCTTCCCAACTTCACTCCACGCTCTTGCTCTCCTGAGAATTTCGCGATTTGTGCGCACTAAAAGATTTTCTATTAGGGCAACCCCCATCAACTCCTGTCCGCCCCTTACCAACCACGTTCAAAACATGCATGACCGAATTTTCATTAAACGCTCGCCCGCGTTACCAACCAACTCAAAATGCCCAAGGGAAACAGCATGAACGCAAAATTATGATTACTACTACTATTATAATTTCATCATCATCATAATGAGTATTATAATAATTATCGATGGAGTCGATGTCGAGCAAAACACATAGACAAATCAATGTACATAGAATGCCACCCCCTCAATAAACCGCCCTGGTCGCCCGTGATAACTAACCGCTACAGTGACCACAGCATGCGGTCGGTTTCTGTTACACATGTTAATATTAGATTTAAGAATTGGGCATAAGTTAAATGGGTTATAACCAAACAGCAGCCAATGACAATGATGAGCTACGGATTGAGTTTGACAAAGCAGAAGTAGGAGGAGTAAATGTAATGATGAAGGGTGTGCGAAAGGTGGGGATAAGAGGGAAGCAATACACTTGGACATCGGTTGCAATTTTCAACATATTTTGGCAAAGCGAAGAAGCTTATCGAAGGCGTATTGTAAATTAATGATTGTTTGGAGCGCTTTGCACTTGTCCTCGATGTTAACTGCCACATTAATTTGCACAAACAAGTCGATAATTGTGGCATAAGCTTTTAAAGAACATCAGAAAACACTATGTGAAATGTATTTTTTTAATTAAATTGAATAAGTTACAATTTCTGTTGCAATTTTTAACAGAGTTAATGTTTGTTATCATTATTTTTGCGAGATGTGGCGATGCATGCACTGCAACCTAGAAGATATATTCTGCCACCTTCTACGCCAGTATTTCTTCCATCAGACCCAGATCCCACATAATAAAGTGTTTTTAATGGGTCAAGGGTTTCATATTTATTTGTCTTGATGAGACTACGCGTTCTACTATATCCTAAGTATCCAAAGTCCATTTTTACAAGATATTACTAGCTTAGTTTTTAAATTGAAACATTTTGCTTGTCTGAGTTCTGGTGTCCTTTCCCAGCTCGTTTGCTTTCTTTGTTTCATATTTGCTGCAGTATTGTGATTTTTCCTACGCCACAGAAAGGCTCGGGCCCTATTGGTGACTCTGCTCCCAATCTTGCTTGCTTCTGCGTCTGCGTCTGCCCCCTCGTTTCTAGGTATATCAACACGTCTAACTTGGGTTTTAACCTAATTTTGGTCCCATTGAGTTCCAATATTTAGCTATTGTTACGCTTTAGATGAAAGTCCACACACCTTGCTATTGCTCATACTACAACATGGTGTGCTTACCAAGGGCCTCATAGTAAGATAACCGAGAGCCTATCATTCCAAGACCAGAGCATTGATATGTTAAAGATCGATTGGTGCACGACATTATTGTCTGTGATTTAATGCTTTAGAGATGTCCACATATGTATTTTGTTACACGGGGAAAGTTGAAACTTTTGATTCAACGTGATCAGTTTTCATTTCGTACCTTGTCTGTGCCAGTAGGAAGAATTCACTTTATAGCATGGAGACCAACAAAAAATAAAATGCCGTCAAAAGTGACCTCAAGATAATTAACTTTCTCGAATGTTCCTTTTGGACTTCCTACAAGCCGAATATGCCTCCAATGAGAATATAATACAAACTGTAAGAGTTCATGCTTCGAAATATGTATTAGGTATTTAGCAAAAACAGACAGTGCCGAATACATACGAGAAAACATGAGCACTCAAAACAAAAACTGAATCAAATATGGCCGCGGGCCCAATAGTACAAGCACACAAGCGATGAACAAGCACAAAGAAGAAGGGGCGAGACGAGCTTAACCACAGGTCTGGGACTTTTTTTTTAAAAGTGGAGGGGTACTCTGGTTTCCAGTCTATCTGTATTACATTCTCATTGACCTCTGCACAACCTGACACATTTGCAATGTTATGTTTGCATTTTGCGCACAAATGTAAGAAATTATTTTTGCTTTATTGGCTTCACTAATTTTATTTGCGTGCAAGCGCATTTCATTATCCAATTAATTACATACATTTAAACACAAACAGAATTGAGTTGTCACTTATCATACTCTGTTAAAGCAAAATGCAATTGGATTTATATTGAAATCACCAGCATTTGGAAAAAGTCAGCATAGTGGAATCGGTGTATTAAGAGGGATCATGCATGAATTTAAAGCTAACGGTGCATTTCAAAGTTCTGGTGAAAAATTCCTGCCAGTAATGTGTGATAAGCAGTTTAGTATTTTTTGCTACGTTACTAAATACCCAAAAATACTAACCAATTTTTTTTTTCTTTATATATTAGTTTGGCAGCAAAACTTTTTTTTGAAGTACTGGATACACACCTTAAGGTGTGAATATGCTTGTTAGTGGCTAAAAAAGCATCTCCGCAACAATCTATAAAGTATGACTGTGTATATTGACAATGACATAATTCGTAACCTACCTATGCCTTTTCCATACAAAATATGACCGTAAAATTTGATTTAAAAACATTTGCTTGCAGCTTAACGGCCGCTATACTACTGGCCCAAAAATATCGTTTTTAACGGTATATCGATATTTTTTGCCAAACTCCTAATGGCGGCAACTATAATTAGCTGATTCAAAAACATGAAAAATGTGCACGCACGGCCAAAATTTTCTGTGGACATCGGACAAAAACGAAACGTCTGGGTAAGGCTTGAGCTTGACACAAAAAAGGTAAACCTGCAGTTTATCCACACTACCGCGTGTGGAACACTCTGATCCCACTATAAACGGGTACAAGCTGATTCCTAGCTTGTAAAGGGAGAGATATGGGTGATTTCTGATTTTAAAAGGCCGGAGTATGGTTGGCATCCTAACTTTTTATGCGGATCCTCGGGTGATGTCACTAGCTATATCGAAACCAAGTTTGGTGTTGGTTTGGTTTTGCCTCAAAGCTGTGAAAGACTCGGAGCGGTATGGGTGGGCGTGTTATCCAAGTGCATTTCTTTATGGGGAGTCGCTTATTATCTTGCCATTATTATCTTTGGTGACTCTAGCTAAAAAAAAAATGTCGAAGATACGGGCATCCCAGTATTTAACAAGTAAGAAGGCTCTAGTCGAGAAATCCCGACTAGACTATACCCTTAACCCGATACTTTACGCATACGGTCAGTGCTTGTGTGAGTGTGTGTATGTATACGCGTATAGTGCATACCTTCTTAATTTCAATACTCCATATCTCCAGTGTTTCTCAACCGATTTCAATACAATTTTCACAGATTGTCATTATTTAGTTTGAATTGAAGATTTTGTTGTTATCGATTACATGTGTATATCGGCAACGGGAAGAGTTATCGAAAATTTAAAACAAACTTGTACTGCCTAGGGATTAGGCGAGCTTATGTACTAAATCTGGAGTCTCTAGCTCTTATAGTCTTTGAGATCGACGCGTTCATACATACGGACGGACGGACAGACAGACGGACGGACGGACGGACAGACGGACATGGCTATATCGACTCGGCTGTTGATGCTGATCAATAATATATATACTTTATGGGGTCGGAGATGCTTCCTTCTGCCTGTTACACACTTTTGCACAAAACCATTATACCCTTTTTACCCATTTTCAATGGGTTCAGGGTATAAAAAGCGTGGAGCTGGGGGCCTCATGGGTGGGGGTGGAATCCAAACTTTATGAATGCAGATTTTTGGGGAAAATAACTTGTTATCGGTTTAATAGTGTTTCTCAACCGATTTCAATTTTCACAGATTGTCATTATTTAGTCTAATCTTTCAAACTGCATCACAAAATCACAAAACAGAATGAGCTATCGAAATTTTGAAACAAACTTGTACTGCCTAGGTATTGGGCGAGCTTATGTTCTAAATATGGAGTCTATTGCTCTTATAGTCTCTGACGGACATGGCTATATCGACTCGGCTGTTGATGCTGATCAATAATACATATATATTATAGTGTCGGAGTTGTTTTCTTCTCCCTGTTAAATACTTTTGCACAAAACCAATTTACCCTTTTTACCCATTTTCAATGGGTTCAGGGTATAACAAGCAACGAACATCACTCGGCATGCCGAAAATTAAATGCACTTGCAAAGCCTACTTGTTTGTCATAGAAAAATCTTGCTTTTTTATGGAAGCTATGTGATCAAATGTGGCCCATTTTGACAAACTATCTAACTGCAATAAAGAGAATAGCTTGACCAAAGTTTCAGCTCGATAGCTCAAAATCTGATAGGTTAATTTGCATAGAAACAGACGGAGAGACGGACAGATGGACATGGTTATCGACTCAGCTCGCGATGCTGATATATGGTCAGATATAGGTAGATTTATGAGTTACACATTTGATGACAAGTTTACTATATATTTTTCAAGAGCGTAATATTCAGAAACATCGATGTATCGATGTTTTGGTAAAATATTCAAGCATCGATGTTTAACTCGATATTTTATATCTGCATGCAAAAAAATACGTAATTCCAGCGGCACAAGAAACATGTGAAGACGCGTAAAGAGAGATAGCTATTGACGCCGTTGGCAAAAATCGCAACAGCAACAGTAAAGCCATTTACTCGATCATCATCGCGCAAGCGCAACTTGTCATAATAAAGAGATAACAGACGTAAAGCACGGCGGTGAGATAGTAAAGGACAATGTGGAACTGGGCGCCGCTGTCATAACCCCCCAGCAAAAAACACAAAAACTAAGATATATTTCGGCTGAACGATGACGATGACTAGGAGAAGATTGTTGCGGAAGCAGTAGTAGAGTCATATATATAAAAAGCCAGAATGATCAGCCCCAGCACAAAACGTCGAATAGTAAAGCTATCGCCACTAGTCAACAAAAACAACAATGAAATTGACTCAAATCCACTACAAATATAAAGTATAAGATGGATGTGATCTCAGATATAATACTGCTGGAAGGCGCGTTGGGAAAAGAAAATCGCCTCAAGCAGCGGGAGAAACATCACAAGCAGCAGAAAAAGGCAGAACGCCAGAAAGAAGCAGGAGCGCAACAAGGGTCGTGAAGAGAAGAAAAGCCAAATTCAGGCAGAGAACGATAAGAAGTGCACAAGCACCGAGGTCAAGCAGGAATTGTAGGTCAACAACGACGAGGGCGCCGGCGCAAGACGCAGTAAACTAGTGGCAACGGTTTCCAATGAGAGCATTGGATGCACCCAGCGTCCCACTTGTGTTCAGCTTTACCTTGCGAACTTAGCCTTAGCAGGCACAAGCTGCAACGCGTCAAGCGTTGTGTTTAATTAGAGAGATGCGCCAAGAACGAGGAGGACGGTGATGTGAAAATGATTGGTGAGCACGGCAAAGCTCTAAACATTCTAACTTTTTTAAGGTTTTTATATTTTATCCATAACTAAAATATTTTCCATACATAATTTTATTTTTTATCCGTACAGCCATATGCTCAAGCACTGAAATGAATACGTTTGCGCTCGTAATGTTTCACACCCCATATGGAATAAGCAAATAGTAACTTATTTATCAAAATTTCTTGACAATAAGTGTCATACAACGTTCAGGAGCTATTGGACTGGAGCTCTTGACCACTTATGATAAAGGTGAGCATCAAGCACTGACCTGCCCTGGACGCGTGCGTCGTACTACGGTACTTGGTGCAAACGCAACCAACTTGGCCAGGACAAAGTACAGTTAATGGATAATCCAAATTGCCAATAATTTTAATGTATCTTGTTTTTTCGCGGAAGGGTGACTTTGATTATTAGGTCGACCCCTTTTGCAAGTGGGAGGAAGAGGCTTCGGACGAGCCGCTGAGCGCCAGTGAAAAGAGCCGGAGTCCGAAGTTGAGTCTGAGGAGGGGTGCAACGAATGGTTTGTGCTCCACAGTCACCTCTGGGACCAGGGGTTCCAAAACGACGATAAACTTAATAACAGCACTAGTTGTGAGGCTCGAAAGTCCAAGCGGAAGTTGCAGCAACAGGAGTTTGACCAGGAGATAAAGAAACAGAGCAAGAAGATTAACGCACGCTCGTTTGGGTGCTGTTTGGCTTGATAACAACGCAACTCTCTCAATATGTACGCCTGCATGCAGCAGCGTCTGCTGGCGCTGGAGCCGGAGTTTCCGTTCTATGGCTTTTCTCCTCTCCAAGTATTTGGTATTTTTCGCAAACGCTGCTGTCGCCAAAGACGCTGTTGCGCGAGAAGTTTGATAAGCCGGCGAGCTGGAACCCCATTGATTAATAAACTGGCGCCTAGACTAAGACTTTAGGGCTCTGCACAAATTTCACCTTGGCGATCGGGCTCTGCAGAGTCAATGAAATTGCTCGCTGTTACCACTGCCGAAAACAGAGCCATCCGCGGATCAAGTCTCCGATGTCATCAGCAAGTTAAATACCAAGCATGAAGCTTCGAAACTCACAACAACACGCACCTCCTAAGAAGCACTCATCAGTCAGTACCGGCGCAATCAGAACAATACGGCCTCCAACACCACGAAATCCCCAGCGTCATCAACATCAGAGGACAATGGCCACAGTTTTGTCTTTCAAAAATAGTTATAATAAAATGGACACAACATTTAATAACTCTGTGCATTTTTTTATGATCTATATTACTCGCCACTGTTAGAAATGACTGTGTTAAAATATTTAAATTGTAATAATTATAATTATAATCGGATTAGCAAATATAATTGGTTTAGAGGAAAAAAAAACTAAATAATCATTATGTCAGCGTCCAATTTTGTACTCAATCATTTTATTTAACTTTAAATTATTTAACCGTTTAGGATCTTCAAGTAATTTAATTTATTCACTCATTCATTTTTATTCATTATTTATTCACAAATTATATCTTTTTTTTTTAAGTTAATTCAAATGAAAATATTAACTTAATAATTAATTAATAAGCTCTAGGCAATACAAGCTTTTTTCAAATTATCAATTATCGCTACACGTTTCCGATATACACAATCGATAACACTAAAATCTTCGAAAAGTTGAAACTTGTATTTGAAATGATGGTTAAAGTAATGAAATTAATCATTAATATCGGTTGAGATACACCGGAGATATGGAAGTTTAAATTTTAGTCATTAACCATTGGTGCAGTAGTGAATGCATGGCCGTACGTGTAAGGTCTAGGATTCAGGATATCGCCTTGTCGAGCTTACTCGACTAGAGCCGGTCTTCTGTGTGAATACACATTTCGCGATTATCAATGGGACAAAAGCAAGAAGTTCGTTTAGGATTCGTAATAAAGATTTGTTTGAAAACTTATGTGAATATATATATTGAAAAGTTTAATCAACGTTCAAAATTAAAACGATAGTGCTTTAAAGACCTCTTGGCTTTTCTCTAAGTGCTGACATATAAAAAACCAACAACAAATTTCATTGACGTCAGCTGTCGCAAAAAATGTTAAATCGTAGATCATAGAAAAAGCAAAGAACACAAACAACACAACACATTGGGAATTCGAAAACTCATGAACAGCAACAGGTGTACAACAAATTTAAGCAAAGAAACATTCTCTATATTAATTCCGTTATACAAGGACTAAAACTACTACAAATTGAAGCAAATGGCAATGTTCTGTAAATTAATTTTTTATATAGAAAAATTCGTTGTACGGAAGTCATGCATTGAATAATATTTAAATTTATCCCTCGGTTTAAAATAGCTACTGTAATTGTTGTATGTACATTCATTGCTTATTACGTCCTAATTTTAACCCTTGATGAAATAAATATTATTTGAATAAATATGACTAAAACACACCACATTTGATATAATACAGTCGTCATACAAACTAATTACAGACCAATTACACATACATTTTATTTGTATATGTACCGTTTTATAATATATATATGTATATATTAAGGCAAATGACTCACAGCTTACTTGATGCAGTGACAAGAAAAAATTGTATAGTGTTATAATAAACTAGGAAATAAACGAAAAATATTTAAGCACCAATTTGTGTTATGTTATATCACATTTAAAAAAAAAACTTTATTTGTTACTTAAATATTGCGTTGATTTAATAAATAGCTTAAAACTCAAAAAATCTTTAATATATGTCGAAGCTTATTTTAAACAGTCTTAAATTAAATATATGTCGTAAAATTGATTAAATAGTGAGGCTAATACTTTTATGATATCCTTTAGCCTTAACTGCCGCTACCTATACCTGCTTCCCGATGTTTTTTTTTTTTTTTGCTCCAATCAGCAGAGCATTCTTTATGTTGCTTTTGTTTGATATGCCGTGTTTCCGGATGTTTTTCTGCATCAGCGCCAACAAATTTTCGATGACAATTAAGTCGAGAGACTGGGCCGGTGGAATAAAAACGAGGGAGTAGTTCCAGATAAACTAGGACTGTGCTATTTCGGACTTATACTTGGTGTCATTGTCCTGGTAGATTCAGAAATTACGTCGGATTCCCAGCTTCTAGACACTTTGGTGTACATTTTCCTTAAGTATATTGAGGTACATATTATCCTCCATTGTAGTCTCAATAAACACCAAATGTTCGACGCTTGCTGACGACATACATGCCCAAACTGTGACACATCCTCTGTCGTGCTTGACTGATGCCTTTAAGTTTTTCAATCCAACTCGGTATTGGACTGTTACCACACATAATAATAAATAACGCTCTTCATTTTTTTTATAATTATTGCACGTAGATGTACTGATGAACCCTTCATTCAAGTTGCCCAACGATATGTTGGATTTGTCGCAGTATAAATACTTGTTTCAACCCCCTGATTTCAGATCAGATGATGAGAAATGAAGAGAAAAAGGTAAAAAAATGTCTAGTATTTGTGATCGGAACTGCAAAGCTAATTTTGTTGATTAATTCAGTAGAATCATTTTCACCCTTAAAAAGTTTATGAAAAATCGTTATTGTTCTCCGATCAGAAAGAGAAGGAAAATTTATTATAAGGCTACTATGGTAAGAACGTAAGTTAATGTTATTATCCCAGTTAGGACCCCAAAATACAGAGTAGAAATTGTTTTTGCACCGATTCTATTCTATCCTGATGAATCCTGTATTTGGGATACCATATACAAGACCAATATTCAAGAATCGGTCGTACAAGAAAAATATACACATTTTTTGGTCCGTTAATTCCTTTGACCAGCGGTTAAACTTACCCCAGGGATCATTGTCAAACTTAAGCTTTGGATCCAATAGAATACCCAAAACTCCAACCATTCAATGCGATCTAGTGGTTGTTATCAATAATTAAAATATTGAAATAGGGCATCCGTCTATAAAAAGACCTTACTTTACATTTACTACAACTAATATTCAATATACTCTACACCAATTGTCTAAATCACTTTGTAGTTGTTAAGCGGACAGAAGAGTTGCAGCTGAAGTGCATAATTTTACATCATCAGCACCCGAGAGTAATTTATTACAGACGGAAAATTATTTATAAAAAGTGTAAATAATAACGGTCCAAGAAGACATCCTTGTTGATCACCTGAAGTAACCTTAACGGCTTTGGAGACAGAGCCCTTAAGGTTTCTTGAAGTTAATTCTAACAAGTTAGTGGTAGTAGATCTTTATTTTATAAATCCGTGCTGGCACGGTGAAATATTAGATTTGCAAAGTTGTGGGTACAAAAATGCATTAATCTAGGGCTAAGGCAAGACGACTTGCTGGTGAAATAAGCTGTACATTGTTTGAAAAAATTTAACAAATAGTTCGGCATTGGCATGATCTGAGTTGGCCTTCATTTCTTCGAAGAATGTGTTTGATGGATGTGTTGCTGACTTATGCTAATAAAAAAAACCGTTTGGGATCCTGAAGAAACTGTAATCTTCACCGAGTCAGGTAATTCCTATAACACTGGGTATTAAGGACTGAAAACTGGATCGGGTCATCAAGTATGCAGAATAAGCTAAGAAAAGCTAGTTTTTCCGAAACTCTTGTACAGTTTTGAATTTTGATTTTTAAGCATTTTCAACCCACACAAGTTTGTTTGACCTATTTGGATTTCTTATTCGGTAAATATCTTGTTCGGTGCCATTCTGCTCATATCCTTTATCCGATTTTCGTTTTGACGTTTCGTCAAAAGATATGGTTTTGACGTTTCGTCAAAAGATATGTTGCACACTTGATGAGCTCAGCTTGACCATATGAGCTATTTGGACGAGTTTTTCAATGGAAATACGTTTTCCCGCGGTTATTTTGGTTCGTTTCACTCCGGAAGCAGAATAATGCGAAACTGAATGCAAAGGATAGGCCCATTGGTTTTTAAAACTATTCAAAAACCCCAAATCGGGGTTTTATTCGACGCAGGTATCCATAATATAACTGCTTCAAATAAGCTGTGACCCAAAATAATGATACTTTATTGCATAATCTGTCCAACCACGTGGGGAATTTTGGTGCTAAATACCAAAAACCTACCATTCATTGTCATTGAAATTTGTTGAAAATAATGTGTAAGATGTTATTGAGCCACTGTATGTAGGTTAGCAATACCAAAATCCCCACAAATATGCACCGTACTCGTATAGGCACATAAGTGCCCGTAAGTGCATGGCGCGAGGGTGCCAAGAGCCGGGTTAATAGGGAAAAGAAAATTTCGATGAAATTTGCGAGCACTTTTTTAGGCATCGCTAATGTTGGTTCAGAGTCATGTTGTAGGAAGTCAAATATATGGAATATATGGAAAATAAACGAATATTTAAAAATATGCTACGTTTTTTTTAATGTTGTGTGTATTGTCTTAGAAACCATTCATTTAAAGATCGATTTATGTATATGTGTGAGAAATGTTGGCTCTGCGTTGTGCGAGCGAGAGAGAAAGAGAATTCTAAGCGAAAATTAAAATTGTCAATTCGAACAAAATAATAAAATACACAAAAAATAAGTACTTAAAATTTAAGTTCAAGTCATTAACAAGTAAATGATTTTGTTATGTTTTTGCTATGCTTGTCATTTGATTTCGGTGTGTTAAGCGTCGCTATGTCTTTTAGGATTTCACATTTGCCTCATCCTTGTCCATTTCCACTATCCCATTCTCCTCATCATGATCTACATTGTCTGCACGTCACGGCAGCAAAAGGGGCTTAAAATATGCCCGACAGAAAATTGTAGATGCCGACGGGGGCAGATCTTGATTACGATAGTACATATTACATTCGCGTTCCGTCAGTTTATCAAATACGGCCGCATATTCACGATGGAATGTGGCCAGATCGACATTGGCACGCCCGATAGCCGTTAGCGCTAGAAAAAGTATATCCCGATAAAATGAGTGCGAACGCTCCACGCCATTATTCCGAAGCTTGTAGCGCTCGTTAGCCAAACGTTTCAGCGGCGTTGCTAAATCATTGCAGCGTATGGCCGACAAGATTTGTTGGATGACACTGAAACCAATAAATGACAATTGTTATTTAAACGGAATTTAATAATAATAATAAAGAAAAAATTTGAAATGCTTAGTTTAAAAGTAAATGCTGGTAATGACAGTGTGGGTGTTGACTTCGTGGTGGTTAAGTCAAAAATCCGTTTGCAGCAAAAAAAAAAAACACAAAGTTATTACCTGCATAAACTTGTATTAAACAAGCAAGAATATAGTCGAGAAAACTCGACCAGAAGATACTCTGAACAGTCAGTGCTTGCAAGTACATGTGTGTATACTGCATACTTGACTTAATTTCAATGTTCCATATCTCCGGTGTTTATCAACCGATTTCCATAACGTATTTCACAGATTTTCATTATTTAAGCCGATTTTTTTGTGCCTCTGACAATTGATTTACTCTATAAGAAGCAGTTGTTATTTTGTTTATATTCTTGTCGGCCACAATGAAATTGGAATAAAGCATTATTCGGTTTTGATCGTTCTGATTTTTGTCAATTTCATTTGTTTTCGTTCGTTTTTTCAAATTGGAGTGGAAAAACTATTCGTACATATGAGAAGCAAATATTTATTTTGATGTACCCATTGAAACGACTATAGTATATTGCTAGTGCTAAAAAAAACATGTGAAAACGTTGCAGTCGTACGCAACCGACTGCGGAATACTCTGATACCAGTATTAAAACGGGTGATGAGGAGTCGGCTTGAGAAGGAAAAGGTATGACGATTTCCGAAGGCGGGCTGTATGAGTGGGTGTGGCAGATTTGTGGTGGATGTCACTAGCTACTAACGACTTGTTATTGACACTTTGTTTAACAAACACATGGACCCGGATTTTACAAGGTCTCAAGTCTTTAGCTCTTTAAGGGTACCGAAAAAATGGCATTCATACAAATGGCTCGTTTACGCTTTTGAATGTGCCCCTACAATGCTCTAATATGTTCATAGTTGCACGTAGCTAAATAGATTAAAGTGACAATCGTATTTATAAATCGAAAAATAAAAAAAAAATAATTCATACGGACAGACGGACGAACTGCATACAGGACTTTGCTCATTGCACATCACACATTTGATTTCAAAAATAAATATCAGTAAAATATCATAAGAGGAAGTTCTAGGTTTTAAACAACTCTAATGTCATACTTTTTGCTGAGTTGCGCCTGGTCTGTGAGCAGAGCCTTGATTAATGGACTTGTGGGCTGCGTCTCCCTGTAGAGGATGTACATGGGTGATCCACTGGTTTCGCTATGCAAATTAAGATTGTCCCACATGCACTGGATGTGCACAACTTTTACTTTAGTCAGTGGATCCAGTTGCTCCTCGTCACTCTGCAATTAGGAGACCATTAAATTTTTTGATATCTTCTTGAGTTGAATAACTTACTGTTGGCGGCAGACACAGCTCGGGCAGATGCGTCTTACCCTCGATGCGCTCCATTAGCCACAGAAGATTCCAGTAGATGATGGGATGTTCCTCAACAAAGTTTAACTTGATAAGCGCCATGTCACCCTCCTGGGTAAGTATGTTTTCCAGCTCCTTCCGCAGCACTAGTGGATTAAGATATGGCACCGTCAGACTAGTCTTATCGGCTGCCACAGCGGCTTCCTCATTTGTGTCGCTGTCGGGGGATGCAAGACGTGTTATTTGAACGCTGAGGAAGGGCACCGTCAGCTTGTTGCACGCATGGCATGTGGTATTCAAATTTGAATCCTCCGCCGACCAGCCGCTCATGATTTCCTCATCGTAGACCAGTACCGAGCAATTGTGGCACTGCGAGCAGGTCGTTAACTGTATCACCACATCGCATTCCGAATCTACACTACCCTGAAGACATCGAGATAGTCAGATCAGTTAGCATATTCAGGTCTTGAATTGGTTAAGTTGTTCATTTTACCTCTGATGTAAGACTGTAGAGATTTTCGGGCAAGGCGGGAAAAGCGTGCATGTGCATTGCCGCATTGGAGCTGTTCTCGCCGAGTGGCACCAGATTGTTGTAGCTCGACTTGCGAGATCCGCTCAGCCGACCCCAGGGATCCAGGTCGCTAGATACGCGCCGCAATTTACCCTCATCGGCACCGCCAACTGTGTCATGGTCCTCTCCGCCTGCACACGCATCCTGCTGATGATATTGATGATGATGATGGTGTTGTAGATGATGATGTTGATGATGATGACCATTGTTTGTTTTTACCGGAGTAGAGTTCGTCGATATAGCGCCCTTAATCTCATCAAACTTGCGCGTCAGCGAATTGGCTGCAAGCTTAATACTGCTCAGACTGCCCTGGATAAGCTCATTGGACTTCTTGCCCGTCAAGCTGGGACTGTCGATTGGAGTAGACGTAAAAGATTTCATATTTAATTATTCTTGAAGAACAAACATTTTAAATCTCAATTACACAAACACATAGTCTATAAATAGGGTGTCTAGGAATAAACTACCAACAAACAAACAATATCTGCAACGACAGCAATTAGTGATATTTTATGGAGTATGCCCAGGTATGTGTATGTTAATAGGGAATGTGCAAAACTTATTTAAAAGCGAAACAATACTTCCAGTATGCAAGTTGAAATATCTGGCTCAACTCTTTGATTAGGGTAAGTCAAAATATAGGGTAATATAAAAATACAAATCAACTTGTTACGATTGGCTCTAGTCTACTTATTACCCTCAAAAAACTGATTTAATTAAAACAAGGGAGATATTTTCGGCGTGCCGAATATTATATACACTTACAAAGCCAATTTGTTTTTCATAGGAAAATCTTTTTACAAATCTTGCATTTTATAGTGGACCAATCAGGCCGATTTTGACATGAGTTTTAGCTCGATAGCTCCAAAACTAAGGGACTAGTTTTCATAAAAACAGACGGAGGACATGGGTATATTGCGGTGCTGATCAAAAATATATATATATATATATATAGATTTTGTAAGTAGGATATGCTTCCTTCATTATCATTTTATGACAAAATAATAATACACGTATAATATACACTTTTCTTTAGAAAAACCATATATTACTTATTAAAAAAAAATAAATTTAGAACTTCATATATATTTACATACATACAGATAAACATATAGCATAAAGAATACAAAAAAAAATTAATTGTTAGCTGCTGTGCTGCTTATAAATGTGCAGAGGAAATGAGTTAGAGTGTGTGAGCAATAGCGAGATTTGTGACAAATGACAAATCATGAGTCAGTTGAAAGTAAGGGGTTTATTTTTGTGATTTAATGGCTACTTGCAAACATGTAAGTTGCTAACGATCAATGTTTGTGTGCGTGTGAATATGCGTGTACGTGATCGTGTCAAACCTTGAATTGCCCGCCACCACTACCAATTACTACAACAAGAGTTTTGCAAGAGCAATAGAAAAAACGGACGCTGCGAGCAGAGCGACTAATTTTATATGGAACTCAAATGGAACATTAAAGAACTCAATTGTTTTTTCGTATAAAAGCAAATGCTGAGAGACATTAATTACTCACATATAAAACTACCTCAGTATTATATTTGTTAAACAAAAACAGGACCGAAAAATTAAATGTAGATGCCATAATTATGACCATTAAATTTTTTTTCAATGCAAATCTTGGATGTCTTCTTTTTACATTTGATGACGCAATTTGTTAAAAGTGTGAAATAAAGTGTGTATTATCGATTTGTACCTCGAGCTTTAACAACTTCTTATTAAATGTCCAGTGGGCGTAACGTCCTTATTTTATTCCTTTGTCTGGCGCAGATATGGACAGTATATTTCCAAAGAAGGACAGACGGACGGATATTGCACCTTTCGGTACCAGAGTAAAAAAAATTACTTAAGTTATACAACTAGTGTGGTACACCGATGGGAAAGCTGTGAATATTATAGCTTAAGCATACCCAAGAAAACTTATTAATGTTACGCTGCATCTGCACAGTGTGTGAGTGTGTGTATGAGAAAGAGAGAATACAAATTTGTAAAGATGTTCCATCTAGACTTACCTTATGCTTGATATATTTTCTATAATATTAGCGGGCAATTTCAAGTCTTTCTTAAGGGACAATCGTGCGGGTGAATAACGTCTACGATTAAACAAATATATGCACAGAAACGAATGGGAACGATTCAGTTTTGATATGTGAAAATAGAAGAGGCAAATGAAATAAAAAGAAAAAAAATCAAATTAATAATCGAAAAAAAGAGCATAATTTGCATTTAACTGCTTAAGCATGTGTGTGGGTTTGGATGTTAAAATTTGTGTAAATAAGATGATTGCAAATAATTCAATTGGTAAATGGCAGACAGAACAGTTTTTAACACACAACAATGTTGGTGGGTGGATTTTAAGTTAATGCTTTTGCTTAAATTATGTGGCATCAACTAGTGACGAATTAGCTACCCAAAAGTGAACTTCAGCGATGATCCAATATTGGCCAGACTGTGGGTGACCCCGCTGCTCGCCACTGGCATCGTCTCGGACCGATGCATGCTCTTGCCAATTTGCGTTGACTCATCAAAGGTGGCGCTGCGCTGTCCCCTAAAGAGAATTGGTTTATCGCTGTACATGTTGCTATTAAGCGCGGTTGTTGTTGCTGCTTCTATCATCTCCGGTGCTGCCTCTGGCTGCTGTGTGGAAGCGGCAACGATCTCCTCGTTCAAAGCGCCCAGTGGATCGTTTTGGGTAACAGGTGTGCGTGGCGATATTCTAAATACAAAATATAACCAAAGTAAAGACATAAAAACAAAAAAAAGTTCCAAATTCCTACTTACTTGGTCGGGCTCTGTATGCGTTGTCTGGCTTCCTGTGCAGCCATGTGCTCATCTAGTTCGTCGGACTCTTGTTCGACATCGACATCCACATCGATTTCGAAATCACCGCCAGCAAATTGCGATTCTTGCTTGCCTTTTTGTGGTGTCAACGGCAAGGTTTGCTCCTCATTGCTGACCTGCTCATCGTCATCGTCGTCCTCGCCATTGCCAATGCTCATAATTTGCTTGCGTGGCTTGTTGCTATAGGTGGGCTTATGAGGCGTGTGAGGAGCACTGCCATTGGCGCTATTACTGGCTGACTCGCCGCTAATGAGCAACCCTGCACTGTTAACCACATCCTCAGTGGGAATCGCATCGGGAGTACCTCCTGTAACCGTTTGGCGTACAATGCTGCCCAGCTTATTGCGTAGCCTGTCGAAGGCGGCAAAATCCAGCAGGCCACCACCCGTGCCTTCGCCGGAGCTGGCCAAACTGCTGCGCGACTGTCCATCGACCATTTCCAAAGTGCTTAGATTGTGGTCATGAGACGCGCTTAGCGATTTGCAAACCTTGGCAGCAGCTCGTCGTTTTCCGGCACGTCGAAAATGCGCTGCGCCCATAACGACATTCTTGATTCGGTTCCAGCGGATCTGACTTAGAGTCGTACTATCGCTGGGCCATTGGGATTCGAGGACGCAACGATTGTAGAATCCATAGGTGAGAGCGTTCGGCTGAACGCCTGAGCGTTTCATTAGATAGTGCAAACGCACGGCCAGTACTGGAAGATTGTGAATGCCGCAGAGTTGCATCATAATACGATAGCAAAACTCATCACAGGTGATTTTAAGCTTGCTGGCGCGCACAAGAACATCGTAGGCGGACCGCAGGATGTCATGCTCTTTGCCCGCATGTCGAGTATCTATCACCATTGATGGCAGTATAAGGAAGTACAGCGAGTAGCAGGTGGCTAGCAAATATTTGGACCACGCCTCCGGATGCTGCTGGCAACGGCTAGCCATTTTCTGCGACAGCTTCACCTCATGCTTGGTGCGCCGCGCTATTGGGGATCCCGGTGACATCGAGGCGCTCAGCTGTAGCTGCATAAACTGTGAAAGTGCAGTCTTTCTTGTGCTCTGTAGCAGCTCCGGCTGCAGCGTAAAGTTCCGATTATAATTGTAACTGATTGCTCCGCCAGCCGCTGACAAGATACTCTCTGGAGGAAATATGTATTTGGTGCGCTCGCTGCTCTGACCCGTGTCCCAGTCTACCAGGTGCAGCTGGGCGGGCGTCTCATCGTAGCCGCCAACCTTTTCAGCACACTCGTCAAAAAAGCTCAGACCGTGATCTCCGTCCGACACAAAGCTGCGCTCCTCAATGAATCGAATAAACATCTGAGTTTTCATCAGAAGCTCAAAAAATTTCTGATATGACTGCATAGGACAGAAAATATAAGATAAAATACATTAAGACTCTGCATATTAAAATGGATAGCATTTTATAGGTTTTTTTTATTTTTATACTTTGTTTCTTATACCCTGACTTATCAAATGGGTAAGGTTTCTGTGACAATGTATGTGCATATATATATATATATATATATATATATATATATATATATACTTTGTGGGTTCGGAGATGCACATACATTGTTTACATTATATATATATATATTTATATTTATCAGTATTAACAACCGACTTGGTATGGCAATGTCCGTCAGTCTTTCTGTTTCTATTATGTATTAAATTATTCTTTCAAAAACTTAGGAATTGTTTTGAAAACTATAAGCAAAATTACGAAAAAATGTGCAATTCTCATTGAAATCGGTTGGGATATGTTGAAGACTTAAAGTTAGTAATCATGCATTAGTACAGGTTGTAGGAATTACAGGACGCCTAAGGTCAAGGGATTAGGGTATCGCCTAGTTGAGCAATTTCGACTAGAGCTTTTTTAAATAAATTACAAACAAAGGATAACGTTGCAGTCGGACGATACCGACTACGGAATACTCAAATAACAGTAAGGGTCAGAAATAAGGTTGACATTCACTAACTCTTAATGTTGGTAACTGTAACTCTACAAATTTTTTAAGGATTTAAAGTTTTGCAATATTTTGGGGCGGGAGTGGTCGTCAAATATTTTTGGTTCATAAAAAGACGTTTGAAATTGACATTTCAAATTAATTGGCCATAGATGAAAATTTTGTAAGATAAAGCCATTTCCGTGTTTTTCTGGATGGAGTCTGTACCATATACATTTTAAAGCAGGTCGTTGGCGGACGTTACTAGCGTTTCCCCCACCAAATTTGGTGGTGGACGGCGGCTGGGAGAGTGGCGTCCAAACTTCTTATGCAGATCTTTGCAGCACGTCACCCACTTAACTAAGTGACTTCAGCTAAAACACTGTGAAAGGTCATGGGCATTTCTTCTTTAAAAATGCGGACTGGGTGCGATGAACGCGGCAAAAATCATTAAGCCTAGCTTTTCAAATATGCGAAGTATGTGTCTTTTTATCGACTTGCGTCGATGACCTCGGGGTGTATCGACATATTAGCGATGGCACTTTGTCTGACGCAGACATGGACCAAAATGTTTGCAAATTTTAAATATCTACCTTTAAGCGTGTCAAAAAATGTTACGGCCATTCGGAAAAACCGAAAGCATAACAGAGATCGTACAAAACCAATATATATATATAGAATCAGATTGCTCACAATTTGTAAGCTGTGAGCTGACTTGACCATTGTCTTCTGCCACTCTTACCTTGTCGCGTGAGCGCAGAAATGCTTTTAGCTGAAATAAGGCACTGGGATCAGTGGCGCCAACGGACGGTGCCTTTGATATGGGCACCAAGTAGTCGCGATAGCCTCGCAATATAGACGCCATAAATAGCAGAAAGGCCTCTTGAATGCGCTGCTCAAGCACCAACTGCAAAAAAAAAAAGGTAATGAAAATCAATCGCCTAATCAAATAATAAGTGCGAAGCGATGCCGTTGCTAACCTACCTCACGCTTGCGTTTTCGTATGTCACGATCTAAGCTATTGGTGGAATCATAGCTAATGGGCTTGGCATTCTCCAACTCCGTTAGCGTCTGTCGCAGCAGACGAGCGGCTCGCTTGGGCAGAAGCTTAGGCGTCAAATGGCGCTGAGACTCGCACAACTGCACAATATCACAAAAAAGGAGTTATATATTAAAATATTAAACAGTTGAGAAAGTTAAGTTAAGTGCCTACGCTTATGTTATTGGTATCCAGATCGATACAGGTCACATCCGTGGGCGGCTCGTATAGATCAAAGAAACGCGAGTCTACACCAATCAAATACGGCAGTGGCGCATGAAGTACCTCGGCTAAACCCAACGGACATAACGGTATATAGGGGCACTGCCATTTGAATGGAAACAGCAGCGAAACAATCGCCTCAGCGACGGCAGTCAAAGTTGCAGGTCTACAGTAAAGATTCGGAAGTTAATAAAAATAGTGATTTGCGCGTATGTTAATGACACACCTGAGCGAGTGAATGAGTATCTTTTGTTCGGTAAGCGCAAGCAGCAGCACGTGCAGGCAATTATCGGTGCCCAAGTTCTGCAGCAACATATAAAAACCGGCACCGCTCCGTGGCAATGGCGAGTCCTCCGGCTGTGTGAGCAAAATGCGATCGTTCGACTCACTGGACAGCTGCAAGTGGATGCTGGGCGCCGGGAACGGCACCTCGTCCAGCAGCTGAATAATGTAACGTTCGACGGGTATTGGTATATTACCGCCATATAAAACCATGCGCTAAAGATAAAATAGAAAACTCGTAAGCACTCGTCTGCTAATTTTGTAAAAATTCTGCGAAACTGGGAGCGCTTACGTGCAAATATTTCAGCCACTTGTCAAAAGTGTCGCCAAACGGATGATGCGACAGCAGGCAAATTGCTTTGATCATGTGCAATGAATGCTGTGACGAAATATCCTCGTCCCAGCCAAGCAATTCTCGCTGCTCGTCAGACAGCTGTGATTCACTGCAATGAATATTAGATGGATTGGAATACAAGTTTCAATATATGACGTGCTCACTCGTAATCCTCGTAGAAGGTTAGTGCCGAACCGTAGACTTTGTAGGTACCATCGCTGACAGTAAGCACAAATGTACTGAATACTGGACTGATAGGTTTCCGCTTCTCACTGCCGTTGACATGCTGCCAAGCTTCTAGGCTGGCGCCCATGGGCAGGCAAAAGAGCGGCACGCTCGGGCACAATTTGAGGGGGAAGTCTGTGTGATCCACAGTGGGATAACGCAACAATATTTCCGGCCTATAGCTAATGTGCTTGGGACGGTACATGGACTTCTTGTAGCATAAATAAACATCACTGCCCACGTATCCCTTATTCAGGGTCTTGTATATGAGACAGAACGCATGCGGCGGCCGTTCCCCCTTGCTCTGGACAATCACGCACAGCTCTGTGACAACCAGCTCGTTGCAGGGCATGTCTAGACGTGCGCGTCGATATGTGAGAAATGTTTTTGCCGATGAGTTATTTACATTAGCCACACGTCCGCCCGGTGTTTCAGCAACAATTTCCGCATCCGACATAATACGCTCGTGGCCATCATACAGTACACCTGCACCATGCGGGAGAAATACGAATTAATTATGCTTAACGTTAGTAATTCATTTGATTGGGATTCCTACCTATGTCTACTAACGGCGGCCGATCTTTACCGCGTCGAAAGTAGATATAACATTCGGTAGTGCGCACCGAGCCGTGATTGAGATTCGCCGGCAGCCCTGTGGGCGTATACTCAAGCAGCTCATAGCCTTCGGGCAGCTGCTCGCCCAGCAGCGGAAAGAAGACACCAATATCTGTGATGGGCTCAATTGTATTTGCCGCACGCAGGCGTCCCGAATCATTGAATATATTGTCCTGAAGTAGCTGCGGCTGCTCCGGCATTCCAGCCACCACAAAATAGTCCGCTATGCGCTTTTCCTCCATGTCTTAAACTGAACTTGGTCGTGTGTATGATTGTCTTTTACTGTAAATAAAGGAAGCGATAAGATAAAACCAAAAGCAAAGACACTGATATAGGCAACAGACTACAAACTACAAACACCAGCATATATTTAGCCACAAGCTAAAAGTCTGGAGTGGAAGGGCAGCTGGCGAAAACCTTTGTGTACATTGAATTGGTGCGTTGCTATCGCAGTAAGCTGATATCTAATGCGTATAACAAGCCTCAATTTGGTTCGACTGGAATCAAAGTAAGTACAATAAATAAGAGACTTCTCTATAATCTCAACACGGATTGCGTTGCCGTTGTGGTCTTTGTTGTTGCTATTTGGCGTTATTTTGCGACCACAGTGTACAACAAAAACAAGTTCCGCATGATGATTCAACAACGTTTCCGCTGCTGCTGCTGTTCAATGTCAGGCCATTTGTTTTGTTACTTCTGCTACTACAATGTTGCTACTACTTCTGATTGTGGATTTTGTTTACAGGAATCGCAAACCAAAATGTGATTCCGTTGCGGCTGTTTTAAATACATCCTATATGCAATACTTACAAACTCGTTGTTATTGTTGATGCTTGTCGTTCTGTATTGTTGTTGCAGTTTGATCTTAATTTCCAATTTTGTGTCGTCGTTTTTGCAACTTCACACTACGTTAATTTCCAGACACAGCGTTGCACAAAACACACAGACACACAAACACACTTGTACTAATACTCAAAAACTAGACACGAAACGTTCATACATATCGATATGTAGGCGGCGACCCTCGCCCACTTGCACTTTGTCTTGCCTTTGTACCCTTAGCTAAAGCGCGTCTTTTGTCAAATTTGTTACGTCGTGACTGTCGTTGAATGCACACAAACACAACGAAGATTGTATTGTGAGCTGTTGACATACAGTACATCGCTTATATGAAGTTTCGATACAATAAAATTGCTATCGATTACTAATATAAAACATACATACAGATGAAAGGTATAATTAACAAGGTTGCCTTGCTCGCTCTCTCACTTATTCTAATAATAAGAGAACAGTCACTCGCATACATGCGTATGCAAGTATTTTTACTGCAACTTAGTCCACAAGCCATTTCGAAGAGAGCAAGAGAGTGAGTCAGACTACCTTGATAAGAACATCTTGGGTGAGACTGCGTACGGCAGTTCAGTTCGTGAACAGCTGATGCAAAATACATCACATGCTGTAACATCGATAGACCTATCGAATAAAAACGATTAATTGCTGTGCGCGCAAAATATTCAAGCATATAAATAAATTAATGTGTTAGAGTATGTATTACTACTGAAATTTACTTTTCAAATTGCAAGCTGCCAGTATTAGTGACAAAACAAGCTCCCACGTATTATCGGACCGAATTTCAGGTTTGTAATTGCTAAAAGAGTTTGTGGAAGGCAACGCCAAGCAGAGCCGAACAACAATGGTGATGTATATATTATGAATAATTTGTCTTTTAATAGCTAAAAGCCAAACAGCTGCCTATTGTTCTTAAATTACAATGGCGCAGTTGCCGGCTCTACATAATTGCTATTGCGTCAAGTTTAGCTTTCGTTCATTCATAACTATAAACGACTCGAAATTTCACTAAACTCAAACGCCACATACGACAACCCACGACTTTGACTTCTTCGCAAGCACAGGCGATTCACAAGGGGCTGTACAGGATGGACCCCCTGCAGCGCTGGCTCTGCTTCGCAGTGTGTGGCTCACTGTGTTGTTTACAAATATTCTGTCATGGGTTGCGCTAGTGATGTAGGGCCTTTGAGATTTGAATGCGCGCCTGTTGCGTGCGCCCGTTGAATGCCGTTCTAATGGATTCTGTCTCGGCCTGAATTGCCTTGACTGCCTCAGTAGCCCATCTGCCATTTCTATTTTTGATAATCAAATTATGCGGTCATACAAGCTGATTATCAGTTGTGCCACTGCCAATTTAATTTAATCTTAATCAACTCCTTAGCCTGTCGTCCTTTTGTCAGTGTCTGCCACATTAACAACATAGATTCACTTCTAACAACAATTTATTTAGCTTTATAGCGTTATAAGAATCACAGAAATTAAGACAATAAATCAGATTAATTACGAAAAATAAGCAGTAAACAACATGCAAAACGAACTAAAAAAGAAACAATTCATAGCAAAGAAAAATGTGCAAAAATTCAAGTAACTCAAAACATTCGCTAAATATGTTTTTTTTCATGCTATTGCTTGAATGAGAATACTTTGTAAGCTGAACAATATCTGTGCACATTCTGTTTTGATAAAAAAGAAATAAATCGGTTATAAAAAAAAAATCATGAGAAAATACTTTTTTTGTCAGGCATATCAGCTTATACTTGTAAAGTCACCACACATATTATCTCAGAATTGTACTTTTCGTGAGATTGAAGCTTTTATGAGGCTGCTCCCTTGCGCACAAATTTCTGTTAACATTGTTCGGTCAGAGATGTATCACATCTCCTTTTAGACATTTGTTTTTAATGCAGCGTATGGCCTATCTAAATAATGTAATAAAAACCATAAATGTAATTACATTAATCAAATATTATACTGCTCTAAAAAAAAAATAAATCCATGTTTAATGAGGTCATTTAGCCGTTCAAAATTGTTAAAAAGGGTATATATAATGAAGTTAGGTATGGGTCTGTAGTGTAAAAAAATTTACATGTGTTAAACATAAGAAACACAATCTGGAAAATTTGAAATTTCGTATTTTGTAACTCTCTATCTATTTATATAACTGACTCAAATTGAATCTTAGTACTATAGTTGACTAAGCTTTTCGCACCTTTGTTTGAGTTTTGCGTATCTGAATCTATTTTAAACAGTCCTTTAGTTAAGATTTCTCGTATAAAGCTTGATGTAAAACGGTTTGCGTATGTCCCTACGTGTGCTTTTAATCATTTCACTCAACAGAGAGATGCTCACTCCAAGCAGTGAGTGGGCGACTGGCGAGGAAGCACTCAGAAACTAAAAATACGAAAATTGCGCATTCGCCGCGCCGGCAGTCGGTTAGGTGCGTGTTTCGTTCGGGCCACGCTTCGGTTATGTTTTGGTAAGTGTGTTGAGGCTTGATTTGTGATTTGAATTGTGGAAAGCGCAGTTCGCTCGTGAATGTCCTGACCGACGGTTGTGTGGTCGGCCTAAAATCCAGAGACACGAGTTTTCAAACAAAACGTTGCGAAAATAGTTTTTCAAAATTTAACCTGTTACGATTCTAATTTAAGTGAAAGATTTTTATTGTTTTTTGTTTTGTTTCGATAGTGCAAAAATTAAACATAAGTAAAATGAATTGAATTCATGTATAAAAGCTGAAAAACCAACATAAGTGCTTAGCAAAGTGTCTAGTGTGACAAATTGTGTTTTCGCCATATAACATTTGAATTTCGATTTCGTGCTTGCCGTTAAGTCCAAACAGGTGAGTACTCCGCAGAATTACCAGAAATTTAATTATGAGGCAAGAAAACGAGTTTGTAAACGGTAAATGAATTACATTTTGTCTACTTCCTACTTCACTCTCCCGACGTTTTTTTCATTTCGATTCAAACAAAATTTTGCGGTTGTCCCAATCCGAAACGGCTTAAAACCAACATGAAATGTCCAAGAGTGTGTTTCTAACCTTACCGATATTAAAGACAAAGGAAAAACGATTTAAGGTCGCAGATGGCATATGGCTCATTAGCATACTGTCACCGTTCAGCAAATTCACAGGCAGATGTTTTTATTTAATTGACATTTTTATTTCAAATTTCTTAGCAATTTTCTTCATTGATGAGTCTAGACTTAACGTTTAATTGCCGACTCATTCCCGCCGAAAAATTTCAAAATGTACCTGTTCCAAGAAACGCTTTGAGGTTGAAGAAGAGCAAAGCCTTTTTTGGCATTATTGATTGCGCATTCCACTTTTTTTTTAGCAAGATGCCAGAATCTTAATTATAAAGTTGCCAATACAGACACGATTAAAAAACTTTTGTTTGTAAAATATACAATTCTTCGAAATAAACCATTAAAATTGTTTTATTTAAATTATTATAATCGTTTTTCATGGTATATGCAACTAAATAAACAAGCTTTTGTTAGTTTAGTCAACACAGAAACTAAATTAAATCAAGTAAGGAAGCTATTTTAGGTAGGCCGAATATTATATAAAGGTGAAAGCCTATTTGTTAAATTCAACTTGAAATTTGCATGGCAGCTATATGATATAGTTGTTCGAACTGCCCGATGTCGGTAAATGAGCAAACTGTGGCAAATAGATGACCCTGAAAAGTTTCAGCTAGGTTGTAGCTTAAAAACTTACGGACTTGTTTTGCAAAAGCAGACGAACCGACGGAGATGGCTATATCGACTTAGCTTGCAATGCTGATCAAGTATATCTACTTTATTTTATCTTGAATGCTTGAACGCCTTACACACTCCATGACAGATGTTTAGTATAAACCTAATAGAAAAAATCATTTGTGAACGACTGGGTAGATTTGGATACAATTTTCATAAAATGACACCGAAGGTAAAGGTGAAACTTTGCAAATATCCTGGAACATGTGTTCGTCAAACTGGGGGGCTACGAAATTGTTAAAATTCGATCCACGTGGCATTGCAAATCGATAAAACACACGCAAATCGATAAAACACACATAATTTCCACATTTAAGCAGTGAGAGTCACCAAATTTGCTGGGCAGATACGTAGTGACCAATAATCTACATTAAAAGTTTGCCACGCCCACCCATGCCGCCTGAATCTCCAACAACTTCAGCGCTAGATTTCGTAGGAGGAAAGCTGGTGACATCACACGAAGATGAAATCCCACGCCCCACCGCCTCTAGAAAAACGCTAAAGCATATATCTTTTACAATTTCTAAGCTAGAGTCACTACATTTGGTGGAAACATAGCTCACTAAAATTATTTCCGTGTCTATGGCGCCTGACTGCAGCATTTTAATTTGTTCAATATTGGGTAAGGCGTGTAAATTTCAAAAGTATGAACTAACCTTGAATATATTTTTAAAAAAATTCATCATTTGCTTTCTTGACACGCGATTTTATTTTTTTTATCGAGAACGAAGTGAACTTTAAAAGAAAAAAAGGGAAGGAAATGCATTTTACTTAAAATTTTAATTAATTTGCATTTAATGTGAGTAGTTTTCATTCAAATTTAGTTGGGCTAATTAGGTGCGACATGGTCGTAAATGAAACGTGAACATTTGCATTAACTGATTCCCTTAAAATTCAAGTGAAGTGGAGTGAAACAGGTGGAAGACACGCCAATTGCGTATTGAATTAATGAGGCGAATGTCAAGCAATGTCTGGCAAGATCGCGAATATAATATATTTGGCGGGGTAAAAGGCCAGAAAAATGTATTAAACATTTCTAGTGTAGATTTTTAAGTTCTCTTCCTTTTGTAAAAGAAATACATATTTTGTAACTTTGTCCACTATCTATTTTAAGAAGAACTTAACGCTGCAGGCGATCTTAGCCAGCTATACGACTTTGAATTACCCAATTTTTAAAAAATATTACAAAATTTGCGCAATAATTTAGAAATGGTGTTATAAGATAAGAGCGTGCAAGACGAAAATTTTTGAAACTTTATATCAAGTTCTGAGTTTAAATCATCATATTACTAAAAATATTAGCACATATTTTAATGTTTAAAATTTCTTTCTTGAAAAAAGTAATTCCATAGTTAATTTGATATTTTTTGAGAAAACATGATTAGAAAAAAAAAATTACGTTAGATCACCTTGCGCTTTTCTTAATTTTTTCAACATCAAATGGGAACGGTGAATGGTAAAAATACCACAACGCATAATATAAGCCAAAAACAATTAAGAAGGCTCTAGGCGAGAAATCCCGACTGAACCCTATACTTTGTATATTTATACTTGCCTCGGACCGTTTAACACATTACTTCGGGCAAGGTCCTTCATGTGGCCCTAATGTAGATGGCCCATCTACTTCTTGCTCAGGCATTTCAGACTCGCTGTGAGCTCGATCTACATCGAGTTTCTTGGCTCTCAGAACTCTCTGCACGTATTGTTCCCCACGTCCCCAATTTCTAGCTTTCGCAAGCATAACCTTTACTATATTGTCGGGTGCAATTTCTGTCTCTGTTTCCTGGCTAAGCTTCAAGCGCTGCCAGTTCCATTTGCGACAACCAAAGAACGTGTGCATACAACAGTCGACGCTGCCTTTTCGCATGGTGAAGGTACTTGCGGAAGTATCCGATTCCAGACAAAAGCTATGTTAGGTAGTAATCTACCTCACCGTTCTTTCTTGTGGTCCCCGACTCCACGTCTGCGATAAGTCGCGCAGTCCATCTCCCCCTACTTTTTCCCTCCCAAAGATTCTACCATGCGCGAAGTGTGTTGGCTCTATCCTCTTGGGATAGCATTTTCCCCTTCTCCTGCACTTCTCCTCAAGAAAACAGCCCGCCGTTCTTTAGCCAGAAGTAGTAGTGGTGCCACCCCAGCGATCACCACCACAGCAGGCTCCGAGACCGTACGTGAGCCTCTTCCGATACATATATTTTTTAAGAGAATACATATACTTTATGGGGTCGGAAATGCTTCCTTCTGCCTGTTACATACTTTTGCACAAAACCATTATACCCGTTTCACCCATTTCAATGGGTTCAGGGTATAAAAAGGCATGACCAAAAAAACGCTCGCCTCATCTACTGGCTTAACTGCCCCGAACACGTATTCCATTTCAATTTGAATCAGTTCGACCCCCTTATCCTTTTCCTGCGTTCCGGTAGCCCTTCCTTTCAGTGCTCAGGCATTCCCAATGTGTTGCTTATTGTCCTCCTGTTGGCATGGCAAGTGGAATCGTGGCAATTGCAGCCAGGAAAGCATTTAGATAAAAATGACCAGCACCCAATTTTACACCAACTGTACTATAGCAAAAAAAGGTTATATTTCTTGCACAAATAGATTTTCTTCTTTGAGATTTTTTTTTCTTTAGATTTCTTTAGATTTGCGCCAAACTGACAATAAAACCATGCGAATCTACTGGCTTTTGTGGTTCCTCGTGAAAGCCATTCACGTTCGAAATTCGAAATATAAAAGTTGACTACATTGGAGTAATTGGGTTTGTGTGCGCCTGTGTTTTTAAAAGTATTTTAATGAAAATACTTATATTATAAACTAAACACGCTATAAGTTTAGTTTTTTTGATGCATATAATTCAGAAATTTTTGTTTTATTAATATAAAGGGGTTCATTCCTCAAACTAAATTGTCCGCGTAATTAAAAGCACACGTTTCAAAGCTCAATGGCATTGTAAATGATTTCGGTGTCAACCCTGATAGTTTTTTATGATTTTGAATAAATTGTCAAAGTTTAACTCGTCGTTGCTCACAAAGCCTTTTTAAAGCATTAAAAACAGTTTAACCTTTTTTAATCCCTGAACACATTCAAAATGAGTAAAAAGGGAAAAATGGGTTTGTGCAAAAGTTACATACATACATACATTACAGACAGAAGGAAGCACCTTCGACCCCATAAAGTATATATATCCCTGAACAGCACCAACAGCTGAGTCGATATAGCCATCTACGTCTCTATGTATGAACGCGCCGATCTAGAGAGCTAGAGACTCCAGATTTAGAACATACGCTCGTCTAAGTCCTACGCAGTACTATTTTGTTTCAAATTATCGATAACTTTAAACTATAGATTCGGATAGGAAACACCTTAGATATGGAACATTGAAGTTAAGTGTAGTATGAAGTAAAAGCGTTATCACACACACACACATACTTGACAAATCTTTGCTGTGACGTGTTCTCTGATCAAGAAACTGCATATCATCGTTTGGAAAAGATTTTTATTATATTGTTATTATTTTCTCAAAGATAAACAGCTACAATATAAATAAATCCTTTTTTTTATGCGTTAGGCAAACTTTGCTTTCTATTTAATCAATAAATAAGTAAAGAAACAAGCTTTAAAGATTTCAAACTAATGTATACGGCAACTTACCTTTGAACATATAAACTTGACAAAGTAAAAAAAAATAGCCAGCCTATAACTCATACCCACAATAATATTCAACACCTTACTATCAATAGTACCGAATTTTGCAAAAAGATGGTACACAGGTGCTTACGAATTCAAAAAAAAAATTTGTGAAAATAAGGCTCAACCCAATCGGTTGATGAACAATGAAGTTTCATACCAAATTTGTTTGCTTATTTACCACATATTTTTTTTTGTATGAAAAAGTCTACATCCTATTTTCTATGGTTTCGGAAAGGTGTTTTGTGGTTTATGGCTTTTATTTAATTTAAAAATTGTATAAGTACTTATACATAGTTTGTATTCAGCTTTGAAATTGCGTTTAAGTCCAACCAGAGGGAAACTTTTACATAACCAAACAGGGCAGTCAGATACAGAGCAATACTCTTTCCTATACAAAAAACATTAAGTACACATAGTTGCAATGTTTTTTTATTTTATAAACACGTAATAACAACACCAAACTAATACATTTCAAGAAAATATTGTCGAATTCTTCAGTCTCCGGAATCGGTGATCTTGATAACTAATATTCAAACGAATTGTTGATTGATTGAGTATGAAAAATTCTAAGAAAATACAACTGTAATGGATGTGAAATGGATTTTCCGTTCAAACTTTTTTTCGATGATTCTAATGAGAAATTTTAGACCCACCCCCCAGGGAGTCGGGTTACATAGTCAAAACTTTGTTTTTTCAAACTTATTTGTCTAGATTTTATTGGTATGCCATGTTTAAAAAGGGGATAAAAATAACTTTAAAAAAGCGCAAGGTGCTTGCAATGTGTGTACGTATACACTGCATACTTGAATTAATTTCTGTAGCGATTTTAAACAGTTTTCAGATTTTAAATTTTTCGTCTATAGTTTCAAACGCCATTTCCAAGATTTCCAAATTCAAGATTTTACTGTTGTCGATCACATGTGAATATCGGATACGGGACGAGATATCGATAATTTGAAACAAATTTGTACTGCCTATGGATAAGGCGAGAGTGTGTTCCAAATAGCTTTTATTGTCTATAGATTGTGAAAAAAGCTGAATAGAAACACCGTAAAAAAGCGGACCAAAGTAAATTAAAACAATTTATGTATGTATATATGAAAAAAAAATTTTTGTGCTTAAAAACTTTGATCATATTAAACACAATGCGATTGTCGACAGAGGATTCAAGCATAATGGAGGAATGGGAAATAAAAGTTGGTTGTGCAAATTCAGTAGCTTTTAACGAAAAATACTAAGAAAAAAGTTAACGTTATAGAAAATTTATCAGAAAGCAATCTGTTGACTTGCAGCGTTTTACATAGGACGTTTGCATATCAGCGGTTATTGCAAAAATGCGGCGTTGAGGAGTAGTGGATAAAACGCCTAAGAAAGAAAGGCACAGAATATAAGGAAATGATGATGAAGATAGATAGGAAAGTCAAGGAGATAGAGATGGACACCGATCGGACCAAGATAGATGATGTTGGAAAGGAAAAACTATGAAGTTTAAGCATACTTTGTTTTTAGGAGAAGATCAGTCTAGGATGCAAAACAAGATCCAGTAGAGCAGCGGTGGGGGAGCAGGGGTAAATTACCCCTTTTTGGGTAAAAGTGAAATTTGGGGGTAAACTGAAACTTGAAATGGAGGAGATGACCTTTTTTATTTTTATTTTTATTTTTTATTTTTTATTTTATTTATTATTTTTTTTTTATTTTATTTTTTTTTATTATTTTATTTAGGGGTAATGATTAAAAAAGTTCCCCGGCCGCTGCAGTAGAGGAAGAATGAGCAGTCGCCGGATATAGAATCGAATTTCTGGTACGAAGAAATGAATGACGATGAGCATAAGGATGAATTCGAGGCGAATTTATTGCCGGAAGACGAATGTGGGATGGTGAACTGCCAACAGCAACAATAACACTAAGGACAGAAGACACAGGTTACAACGAGACGGACAGGACTGAGACGAATAACAACATGACGAGCAGTAGGCATATAACCAGCATTCAGACGATACAGGGGCTTGAGAATCTAGAATGTAGCAAGTAAAACATATAATTATAAATAAGACGTTGTAGGTGAACATTATGTTTGTGATATTGAATCATTTCGTCCTAAAAAGAAAAGGTTGTAAGAAATAACCTAAATATAAATAAATACTTCATATATTTTTTGGTAAGTAAATAAATTACTCTGTTTTAATAAATTCACTTGAAAAAGATGTGTCAACGAGTAATTTGGCAGTCTATAAAGTCAACAAGTTAAACCATACAAAAAATAAACTTTATTGTATTTTTTCTTCTTTTATTTTATTTTTGCACACATTTTGGCTTGAAGACTTATCAGTCAGAATGAATTTTCACCATGGATGTGCTCAATGTTTGCACAAAAAGCCAAAAGACAAAATATATATATATATATATGTATATTTGATAGCAACAGCACGTATACAAATTGTATGCGCGCATCCACTTACACTCTCGCACTTACGCATGAAAATTTTTATAAAATTCTGCCTGCAGGCGGTTAACACGCCCCTTTGTTACTGCCAGGCCGCTGTGCCTGCTGCTGTTGCGGCTCTACTGTGTGTTAATTTAATTGATTGACATTATTTAAGCGTAAATAAAAAAAACCGTGACAGTAAACACACTATATGTAAATTTTTTCTGTGAGCACACACTCACCACGGAGATCACATCACACGGCACGTGTTCCGAAAATTTATAACAACAAATTTACAATGGTTGCAACTTTTTGCTCTTGGAAATCTATCTAAAATTAAAATTTATTAGCTTTATTATTATTATTATTTTTTATTGAGACGAGAGGTCTCAGGTACGATTCCCAACAAAGGCAATGTTTTTTTTCCTAACCTGTTCGATTGAAAATATAAATATAAATTGTATTTATTAATTATCTATTAATATGCAGTCCCACAGAATAAAATTTATTAACAACTTCCCATAGTATCTTATGCTGTAGTTTGTTTTAAACAATGTTAGTTAGAACTGTTGTTCAAGATTAATTTACCAAAAAAAAAAAAAAAAAAGTCAACGAAACCGACTGTGGAATTCCAGTATAAAAAAGCAGTGATGAGGCGGCAGCTTGCAAATGGAAAGGTTTGGCGATTTCAGATTTTAAAAGCCGGTAGTTTGGGTTGCAGTGGCATCTTAATTTGCATGCATGGGTGAAGTCACTACATATTTTCCTACCAAATTTAGTGACTTTAAATCAAAGCGGAGTCTGCCTGCTTTGATCAACCGTTTTTATACCCTGAGCGTTTTTACTTTATACAAAATTTATGCGAAGTATGTCAGAATTCATTGCGATATGTCTACTGTGCTTATGATGTTTGTGTCCTGCTGTTATCGTTGTTGTCATGTTAGCATAAAATATAGAATTTCATTGAAGTAGGTTGGGGTAGGATGCCCGTGGCAATTGTTGCTAAACGAGTCCAAATATGCCCTAGGAGACAGTTTGTACATACATTACAAGATGTGCGGTTGTATTTATATTTTTATTTTTTTTCCGTAAATGATTTATGATGAAATTAAACTTTTTTTATACACAGCAAAAAATCGCACATCTACTGTGGCGTTTTTTGTTGTTGTTGCTGAAAATGTTATGTTAAACTAATTGAAGTGCAAATTTTGGAATGTTTTTGTTTGCCTTGGGCGAACTCACCTGCCTTTTAGCCTTTTGTGAGATGCTAACGTAAAAACAGTGTCTGAAAAAAAAAGAAGATAACGCACACTGTTTTATTGCTTTCGACGTTGGCCGCAGTCAAATGTTCGTACAGGCTTGATTCAAATTTGTTTTACATGTTGATGCGAAGGGTTGGGACGGCTGACGACGGGAAAGTATAGGGTTGGTAAATAACAAGCACTGTTTGCCTAAGCTTGTTGCGTTTGTCGTAGGTTTCACACAAGCTCAAAACACTTTGTCCGACACATTCAGACGACCAAATGAGAAAAAAGTAACCAGTTAATTTAATGTTACACTATGGAGAATTTGGTCAAACATTTCATTAATTAATATTTTCGAAACAAGATGCTTTATTTTTTTTTCGCTTAAGTTCTCAATAACTTAAGAAAATGTTGTTTATAAAAAGGGCATGTCACTGCCACTTTTTATACTCTAATCCTATTGAAAATGGGTAAAAAAAAGGGTTCAATGGTTTTGTACAAAAGTATATAACCGATAGAAAGAAACATCTGCGACCCCATTAAGTGTTTACATTCTTGCTCAGCATTAAGAGCCGTTTCGATATAGTAATGTCCGTCTGTATGTATGATCACGTCAATCAATAAGGCTATAAGAGATAAAGACTTCAGATTGAATTTGGAAAACTTTGGACGAAATAATGACAACATGTGAAATTTATTGAAATCGGTTGAGAAACACTGGAGATATGGAAAATTGAAGTTAAGAAAGTATGCTCTATGCGCGTATACACACATACTTGCAAGCAGAGACTGTACGCGTAAAGTATAGAGTTCAGGGTATCGTCTAGTCGGGATTTCTCGACTAGAGCCTTCTTACTTGTTGATTAACAGAAAGGCCAAGAGTAAATAAGCTAGTCCGGTGAATTCGCATACTTTTTCCAAATATTTAGTTCAAACTTATTTGGTTTCAGTTTCAGACATACGGATCAAATTCAAAAATTTAAGTCAATCTTACTTAAAATCTATTGGTGTCAGAAGTTGCGTAAGCTCGCAATTTCGTAAACTGAGTACGAAATGCTCGACACAACACAAGTAATTGTTTTTTTTTTCTCAAATTCCGTTATTCTTAATTTAAGGCGTGTTTAAGCTGGTGTGCATTTTTTGTGTTCTTCTGTACTTAAAAATGAAATAAGTATTAACTTCATCCAAGTACGAATATATTTTATTTTTTTAATTCCCGGTAGAGCACAAAGGTTTTTTAAAAGCTGACAATCATACTCACGCTTCAACTAGAAATTAGCAGAAACGAGTACAAACATTTCTGTTTATGCTTTCCGCGACGGGAGCTGAGCCGGCTCCGAAGACACTTTGATTGCTGTTAATGTAAATGTTCAACTAACATCATTTGGCTTAGCCTATTTCGCTCGCCTTATTTCGCATTTTTATTTTTAAAATGGCTTTTACAAAAAACATAAAGTTATTCACATACAGTCTCTTTCTAACAGCTAGAATTTTAACTTGTGACCTCGTACTTGAATCAAAACTTTCGTACCTGATGCAAGGAATTTTTACTTCGATTTTTGGATTTAAATACTTTGGACTTATTATGACATAGTTCTTTGACATTTGTTGGTACTCGTCTGAATGGTTTTAAAACATTGACCTCGCTGGAAAGTTAATAGAATCTACAATTAATTAGTTTCTTAAGTTGTGCGTTATTGCAGTGATTTATCTAGAATTTATATTCAATTAATTATTACTCTACTTCTTTAAAGGGCTTAGATAATGTGGAAATTGGAAAAGCAGAGTTCAAGTTACTTAAGTGTTTTGCCCCATTGGCCAGATTATAATTATCACAAGTTACACTCTCGCACAATTAAGCTTAATGTAAGTTTAATATCAACCTAAGGCCTGCTTGCTTATTAAAATTTCTAATGCGCTCTCACTGTCCCTCCTCTATCTATCTATATATTTGTATATGTTCATGCGAATGCTCAGAATATACATATGTATGTGTTATATGCTTATGGTGTTGTGTGATGGGAAAAGTTTAACAACTTTTGCCAAGTTGTAAAATCGGGTACGCCCCTTAAGTAATAAAACTTTAACGCCCCAAAAGTATGCATTGTACATGTTACAGTAGTCAATTGTACTCATGATCTGCCTCGACCAGTGTGTATATGTGTGCCGAGTCAAATGTCAAATCGGAGGATGTTGCTTAGGCAACGGCAGCAGCAACATTTAAAATTCAACAAAAGAAATGTGTAAATATGTCAGCGGGTTAAGCAGCAAAAGAAACAAGCAAGAAGGATATAGTCGAGAAATCGCGACTACACTATACCCTGAACACCATACTTTAAGTGTACAGTCAGTGCTTGCAAGTTGTGTGTTTGTGTGTGTACGCGTATAGTGCATACTTTCTTAATTTCAATGCTCCATATCTCCGGTGTTTCTCAACCGATTTCAATAAAATTATCGTCTAATGTTTCAAACTGCAAATTTCCAAATTCAAGATTTTGTTGTTATCAATCCCATGTGTATATCGGAAACGGGAAGAGTTATCAAAAATTTAAAACAAACTTGTACTGCGCGGGAATTAGACGAGCTTGTGTACCAAATCTAGAGTCTCTAGCTCGTATAGTCTCTGAGATCGACGCGTTCATACATACGGACGGACAGACAGACATTAGGACAGACGGACATGGCTATCTATCTACTCGGCTGTTGATGCTGATCAAGAATATATATACTTTATGGGGTCGGAGATGCTTCCTTCTACCTGTTACATACTTTTGCACAAAACCATTATACCCTTTTTACCCATTTTCAATGGGTTCAGGGTATAAAAACAGCGTTCACCGAAGTTCTGAAGTGTGTTAGGGGCATCAGGTTGGTGGGTGTGCTCGTGGCATTAAATTATGAATTCAACAATGCTTGCATGTTACATAAAGGGGGAAAAAGCTTAACGGCGTGTCTACAGGAAAAAAAAATCACACACACAAAGATGAACCACTTTCAATGCGAGTAATTTTTTTTTTTTTGTGAATCTCCCATTGACAATTCTCAACAATTTCGCCAATTTAACATTAACTATAAAACCTACTTAACTCATTTTCAAAATTGCATAGAGCTTTAATAATCATGTGGCGATTTAGTATCTGTTTCTATATTAAGAACAACTTCGCATGTTGAAAGAGGTGTTGCATGTTGTTCCTGTTGACTAGCTTGAACATAACTTGTGATTAAATGTTAAGTAGTACGTACATCCACCCACACACGCAGACACAGAAAGAGGCTAAGGGAATACCAGAGGCTAAGTAAATTTTATTAATGAAATCATTAGTAGAAATGACTAAACTAAGCCCAGAGACAAAGGACACGGTTAGAGTCCGGTCAGCAGTCGGTCAAACGCAATGAATTTAATGTTGCATGTGAGTGGTCGTTCCTACTATCCTTTATGATACTCTCAACTCAGACAAAGATCAAGTTTCATAATATATTTGTGACAATGTATTTAAAGGGCATACCTCTGTGCAAATTGATAAAGCGCACATTGTTCGCACATTCCTACAGCTTGAGCCACAAAATACTATGACAAGAAGACAGCCGGTGATTTTTCTCAAAGATGTGCATCAAAAATGTTGATAACACGCCCACTTGCACTTCCTTTTGAGCTAGTATCACCTAATTTGGTGAAAAGATAGTGACGACCGTCTAAGATCTGCGTCAAATCATTTTGATGCCACGCCCACCCCTGTTGTAGCTTCCTCCTAAAAAAAGGAGTGCTTATATATTCCACAGCAGTATATTACACGTAACATCCTTGACAACAAAAGTGGCAGAAGTTTAAGTTTTCCACAATTTTATAACTAATTAAACAGTTGGTTATTGAAAACTTTGCTTAAGGCTCATCTACGGCAACCCACTACCACTTAGGGTACAAAAACATAAATTTTAGTGTAGAACAAGTAAGAAGGCTCTAGTCGAGAAATCCCGACTAGACTATACCCTGAACCCTATGCTTTACGCATACAGTCAGTGCTTGCAAGTATGTGTGAGTGTGTGTATGTAAACGCGTATAGTGCATACTTTCTTAACTTCATTACTCCATATCTCCAGTATTTCTCAACCGATTTCAATAAAACTTTCACAGGTTGTAATTATTTAGTCTAATTTTTTTAAAACTGCATCAACACTGCATTCAAAATTCAAGATTTTGTTGTTGTCGATCACATGTGTATATCGGAAACGGGAAGAGTTATCGAAAATTTAAAACAAAAAAATATATAAAAATATGTAGAATGCGCGACAATAATAAAATTATTCAACACTTAAAGTAGCAAAGCATTTATTTCTTTTAAAACACTGCGGGAAAATTAAGCATCAGTGTTTGCAGCCATACAAAATCTTACTATACTGAACTTTAGGTAAAATGTTCTTTTATATATATTGTTTGAAGTACAGGGTATCACGAATTGTAGCCTTTTCGTATGTCAAATTCTTCCTGTTATGTTTTTGCGTGTGCTTTTATTGCCTTGTCATTGCTCTCAAAAGAGCTCCTGCCACGACTCCTTTTCATGTCAGTTGCTCATTTTATGAGTTAATTTTGGGGAAGAGCCGCCTGCGTTCACCTAACGCTCAAGAACGCCTACATCACCGCGGCGGGGTTAAAGGACGTTGAAAGCTGAATGGTAAACATGTAGTACGACGTAACGATAATGGATGTGGTCATTCATACAAATTAAATATTTGTAATGCTTTATTGTTGTAAGCGAAGCGATGCGGATAGTTTTATGCATTTGGCAACGCCATATTTATTTAATTGAGGTAAACTATTGGTGGATGAGCAACAAAGCCAGGGTACTCACAACAGCAATTGCAAAAACGACATCAAAAGAGCTTGCTGTTAACTAATCCTGTCTCTTGTGTATCTTTGAAAGGCTTCGCAGATGGTAAACACTTTGGTCTTTAAAGCCAGCAACTGTGGCAAAACTTCAATTGCATAAAAGTGCTTGCAAGAAAAATACTAACTTAAATCGTTTTGACACACTTCTGAGAACTAGCTTCGGCTTTTCTAATTTGAAACGTATTGGTATATTTGACTGACGGCATATTATGTTTGCTCATCAAACCATCATTCAACCATTATCCTAAGACGATTAAGACGATTTCACTTTGACTAAAGGCAAGTTGGGAAATTGCACATTCTATTGAATGGAATGTGTAATAATAAACCACTTGTATTCGACTACATATTTGTAAGTGGATTTCTTGTCAGTTGTAGTAGTTCATCTTCCACATTTTTATTTGCATCTTGGTACACTGGCTATTGTCAGGTGGACAGTTTCAAAAGTCCTCTAACTCACACATGCGTACAACTGACATGCTGCCCATTCCCTTCAGCACAATGAATTGCTGAAAATTTATGGAATCACCAATTCTTATTCACTACCCTCGCCTGTGTTGAAAACTGGTGCATTTGCCATTGGCATGCCGGTCAAGGGAATCAATTCATCCTTGCTGCACTCATTTCATCTGTATTAGAGTAGTAAAATGTCTGACAGTTGAATTTTTGCAGAAATACCTAGAAACAGCAGGTTCGGGTTTCTTATTTGCTTTTATTTTGTTTTCGATTAGATTCAGAATTTATCTTTTAAGGACTTGAGATAGGAATTCAGCACGTTAATCAAATTTAATGTAATCAAAGATATCAGAACGCACTCGTATTTGAAGTTCACACTTACCAAAAAATAAAACAAAAACATTTTAGAGAAAAACATTAAGAGAATATTGTGTATTTATTTTAAATTAAATAAGAAATTGAGAAAAAAAAAACATTCATCTTACATTTATTTTTAGATAAACTGCGTTTACCTTTTATCAAGTAGGTTCTCCAAAATAAAGTTTAATAAGTACGGAAGTACGTACATACAATATACAATATAGTTGTCCGATTTGACAAATTTCGACAAAGGTCTTAATATAGCAAAAGCAAAAAAAAAAAAAAAACAATGAACTAAGTTTTGTACATGATATTCAATAGTCAAGAATACGCTATGGTTTTTGATTATCATTATGCATGGTGTTTTTTACGGAAAAATATATTAGGGAAATGGTAATGTAAATACGTTTGCTGGTGACTCTGGCCTCAGCTCAGCAAGCACACACTTCCATACCTAGCCACACGCACCCTAGATAAGCATTCATATGTAAAGGGATAAGGACTTTTCCCCATTAAAGCGCACCTCACCAAACAAATCAAATATGGCATGGATTCGCCGGCTACGCACTGAGGCATTAAACGTGCTAGCTAAATATTTCACATGCCTAGATAAAGACAAGAATATACTGGCAACATACAGCAACGGTAAAGGAAACGATAAACGGGTTCTTCCTTCTCTTATCGGGTGCTGCACTTCCCACATGACAATTCACACATCGCTTTCTTCCTGTGTGGGTGCCTGAGTCGCATCGCTTTCGCTAAGACAATAACCGATGATAATGTATTATACGTGTCAATGTTGAATCACGTTTGACTGATATGTGTGCCCACATCACACTAAGACGTACTCTTAAGGTCGGGCGTGTTCTTATGGTTGAGAGTGAGTAGGCACTCATTGCGTATACAATCAGCCAATCCAACAGTAGCTGCCAAAGTCGGTGTCGTAGTCCCTTGATAGAAGTGTCACTGTCAATTTATGACAAATGCCTTTGTCGCCAAATCGAATTGATAAGCCGGCAAGTTGTGCGGAAAACCGTGCCACATGATGACTATTGTATTACCGATTGACAGCCGATAACGCAATATTGTGGATTCAGCTATCGATCATAATAGCTGTGCAGCCAGAATTCGTTTATATAATACTGTTCAAAATTTACAATGAAATGTAATTGCCAATTATCACTCTGCCAAGATGCATTTGACGGTAAGCATTAACAAATCTAATTATTTGTGTAAACTAAATTTCAGAGAAATTTGGAAAATAAGTTTTTCAAAATTTGACTTAAGTTTGTAGCACCCAAAATGTAAGGCTTACATCTTTACCTAGAAAGCAATTTATTCATTTACTGCGGTTTTTACATTGTGCACAACCGGGAAAACTCCGCAGCGTTTTCTATCAATTTTCTTCCTTCTTCCCATTGCCAACTTTGAGTACATTTTCATACAAAATGAGAATATATGTATGTCTGTAGTCGATATATTATCCAAAATATGGTCAAAATCTACCTTAACGAAAAACTTTGAAACGGTGTTAGAATTATTAGACGAAATAATGACAATCTCAAAACTGTTTGAAATCGGTTAAGAAACACCGGAGATATGGAACATTGAAGATAAGTCAAGTATGCAGTACACACACATACCTACAACTCGACTTAATTCTGGATACGAGGCTCTGCTTCCGCGAGGTCCTTGGAGAGATATCCAGAAAAGCAGCCAGAACAGGAAGAGCTCTCGCGCGAATGATGCTTAACACGAGGGGCTCATGGCACAATCGCCGACTGCTCTTCAACAGCGTCCTAAGGTCGACGATCGTGTACCGATTTGGTACAACGCCATGCAAACCTAAAGCTATTGGCGAGAAATTAAGGCCACGTATCGCCTAAGTGCTACTCGCACCTGAAACTCGTTGAGAATGGTGTCAGATGATACAGCCCATCGACGCACTTGCGCATAAGGCATCGGAGCTCTATAATGCATCGACCGCCAACGACGACGGGACAAGGCCCAGACAATCGTTTTTCAAGACGGAAGAGTCGGTGGACGTACCGGCTTATAGCAACGGTAGCAGCGTGGCGAGGTTAATTTCAAACTTATGCAGCTGCTTAGTGGGCGTGGATGCTTCAGGATCAATCTCCATCGTCTTGGGCGCAGGTGGTGCGACGGCAGCTCGGAAGGGAATGCCCAGCACATATTCTCTGAAACCCTGCGCTATAAGGCGGATCGTATACGTCTGGAGGCATCAATGGGACAGCACATTTCGGTAGCGAACATTATCAACCTCATGGTTTATAATAAACACCGATGGGAGGCATCCAGCAATTACGCATCGGTCGTAATATGCGAGCTAAGACGTCTCGAGAAAGAAGAGCTGCAATCGCAGTATGTTGGATTTTGCCTCACGTTAGTCCCGCCCGAGCAGCGGAAACATAATCTTAGGTATACAGCTTAGTATAACAAAGTCATTGTATAAGGCCTAGTATAATCCTAGATTTGTGTATATATTAATAAATGAATTTTAAAAAAAACATGCTTGCAAGCACTGACTGTATGCGCTAATTATACGGTTCAGGTATCTTCTAGTTAGGAGTTCTCGACTAGAACCTTCTTACTTGTTTATTGTTGCAGCTTAAGCTTGAACGACTTTATCCTTCTTAGCACTAACATACTTTTTCCATATTTAAATATCCCGATACCATATCTCTATATGTTAAATTACAGAAAATAGCTGTATTTATTGAAAACAATGGATTCGCATACCCTGGTGTTTTTGTTGCCAATGTTGAGAAGCCATAAATATTAAATTAAAACGTTTTTGTTTTGTTATTATGGTAGTCGAACAGTGTTGTTTGTATCCTGTGTTTTCTGAAATTTAAAAAAGGACCACGAAGCAACTTTGCCTTACAGACCAAAAAACAAACATCAAGTTTTGCAATTACTTCAAGTGAGTAAGTAAGAATATATCCCAAAGATGTATTTCTATTATGTAAAGTTTACTTTATGAAGAGTTTTCTTTTTCTCCAACTTTGTCCAACACAAATTGTATAGTAACTAATAACGAACAGTTTTTACTTTTGCGATTTTCTTTAAATTTTACTTTTGAGCTCATGGAAAAAAAGCAATGAGTAATGAAGATACTGTTTTAACAAAAATATCATGTGTTGTTTAAATGTGTTAAATTAAATTAAATTTATTAAATTAAATTAAATTTAACAAATTTAAACGAAATACATATAAACCAGAGAAAACATTGCTGTAAAGCGGAACCGACTGCAAAACACTGTGAATATAGTATAAGAACAAGTGGTTAATAGTTTGTTCGCGAAAAGCGATATAGGAGCGAGAGGTGTGGGCGAGGCTTGAAAATTTTTTTTTATGCAAGTTCTTGGGGGACGTCGCCACCTTTCTTTTGTGGGTCTAACTTTAAAGCTAACTATACATTTCGTGACCTTAGCTGTTGAAATGTGATTTTCACCTCGATGTGTATCGACTTCCAACCGATTTCTCAGCCCCGTAGTGAGCGTATTGCCCTTATCTTGACTCTTTACAAAGTTTTACCAATCTAGCCTTAGAAGGACATTGCATGAAACCAATATTCTCTTCACCTTCGGTATCAGAATATAAAAATCGTTTTTTGCAACCTTTATATGTCGGATGTTGGTTGATTTTATCCATATTGTATGGACTCTATAATATTAGTCCGAACATCTTCCAATTAAACAAGATTTCTGCATCAAAATAATCTGATGTTAATAGTGTTTTTGCGTAAAGCCTTGGAGCTTAAAATCACGCTTAATTACTTGGTCCGGACTTGGGATATCTTGAACAACAAACAATTTGCTCACCATTTCATAAAGATGAAAGGGGGATGCCACGACCACTTTGCAAAAGCGATCCAATACGAGATATAAATGTACATGCAACAATCCATATTTGTAGCTATAAATGATGTTGTGTTGTGTTCGAGAAAGTACGATTACACAACGCAGGAATGACGCAGCGCTTGCGGGCGATAACTTGATGCCCCAAATTGGCTTAATGCATTATGTTTTGTCAGTCACACACTCGCATACACTTACAGAATTTTAAATATACATGTTGCAGATGCATTGGACAGCAGTGATTCATATTTATGGGCCTACAATGGAGAAAGTATGTATGTATGTATACATGTGTGCTTTTGCAGGTCCTTCATTAAAAGTTGTAAATTGTAGACATTTAAATTAAATAAAGTTGAGTTCGATGATTCTATTCCCAACTTTGGCAAACTTAAGTCATAAACTTATAACAATTTAAAAAATTAATGTTTTTATTCGCATTTTTCAATGATATTGAGTATAAAGTCTTGTGACAATAATTTAACTTGTTAACTGCTAACTTGCTAACTGTGATAAAAAGCAAAAGCTTAAAAAGTTTGGAGTTTACAGCTGCCCCAAACGTCGCTCTCACGCTAAGGCAGCCATAAACATCGATTCCAGCAACCGGTTAACGTTCACAAATTGAAGAAGATAGTGAAACGCAGGGCTGCACTTAGCAAATAATATGCGTTAAATTTGGGAAATCGGCTGAAACTAAAAAAGTTTTATATTTTCCAGTCAAAGTCAAATCTAAAAAAAAATTAATTAAAATAAATAAAAGTTCTAACTAAAGGGAACATCCCTAGATAACATGTTATTAAATTTGGTGAGTCTAGTTCAACAAGTAAGAAGGCTCTAGTCGAGAAATCCCGACTAGACTATACCCTTAACCCTAAACTTTACGCATACTGTCAGTGCTTGCAAGTATGTGTGAGTGTGTGTATGTATACGCGTATAGTGCATACCTTCTTAATTTCAATACTCCATATCTCCAGTGTTTCTCAACCGATTTCAATAAAATTGATTGTCAATATTTAGTCTAATCTTTCAAACTGCATCAAAAAGTTTTCCAAATTGAAGATTTTGTTGTTATCGATTACATGTGTATATCGGAAACGGGAAGAGTTATCGAAAATTTAAAACAAACTTGTACTGCCTAGGGATTAGGCGAGCTTATGTACCAAATTTGGCGTCTCTAGCTCTTATAGTCTCTGAGATCGACGCGTTCATACATACGGACGGACGGACGGACAGACGGACAGACGGACATGGCTATATCGACTCGGCTGTTGATGCTGATCAAGAATATATATACTTTATGGGGTCGGAGATGCTTCCTTCTGCCTGTTACATACTATTGCACAAAACCATTATACCCTTTTTACCCATTTGCAATGGGTTCAGGGTATAAAAACTATGAAAGCGATTCCGATCTTACACAGCGTTGGGCAGCCGGGGCGAGTTTTTAGCAGTCACCAAATTTTGTGGCCTTAGCACAAAAAATTTAGACTGTAATTTCGATTTCAAAGGGCGAGAGGCTGTGGGCGAAAGGAGTTAGCCTACCATCAAAATCTTTGATGCAGTTTTTATTGATCTATCCTGTCACCGAAATTGGTTACTTTAAGGATGTGGTATATATTTTTTTTAATCGATCAGAGAGCATTACGGCATTTGCTCAAAACCAATCAACTTTTTACCTTTGGTAAATACGGACTTGGGTCAGCAGTTAATGCTAATCTAGAAAATATAAACATTATGCCGATTTTTTTTTTCTATACGTTACTCAGTTCACATCTTTATTTAAATATGAGCATAGGTGAACAGATGAATGAAAATTAAATATATTTTATTTAGTAAGTTTGACCTAAATAAATTTGATTCTTTTTCTGGCATTTTTAAAAACTTTAATTATACTTCTAACATTTCTAGTAGATGCATGCGAATGAATAAACACCATAAAACCTTTTCTCAGATTATATTTGCGTGTGTGCACGCGTATACCGAAATTTTCAGCACTCAGGTATAATGATCATTATTTTATACAAAGATTCTGAATCAAGTTGAAAATTTTTAAAATTGCTATTATTGAGATGATGTGTATGTCGAAAACCGAAAGCGTAAACGATAATACAAAATACTTATTCTGCCTAATAATAGAACACATTTCTAGCTCTTATAGTCTCTGAGTTCACGAATATATATAAATATGGGGTTGGAGATGCTTACTTCACCCATGAAAGGGCGTGTCTACAAAAAATGTAAGAAAGTTTTATATTTGGGATGCCACTACCTATATTGCCAAATTTAACTGTAAGGATGTAAAAAATATGTGAATTTGTATTAAAGTCTCTAGCTTTACAGTATTCGAAAAAAAGTTGGTTTCAAACAGACGGACAGACACTGTGTCGATAATTGCAGAAAACCAATATCAGTTTTCGGCTCATCACTTAACCAGTGCAGACCTGTACTTTGCAAACAGTCTTACACCGCTTTAAAACAATGCTACTAATTGCATACAACTTTTGGTATGTTGGCAAGCGAAAAGGGGCGAACAGTGTTGGGTAAAAGTTTGTCCATTGTTTACCATATACATATATCGATATAAAAAAATTGAATGCACGTAATTGCAATGTGTTAACATTTAACTTATATCAAAGCAAAATCATAAGTTTTCGGACACACCCTTAAACGTTCCACAAGACGTGCTGTGTGTCCCAATGGCAACCTACCTCAACATGAAACTCTCTTGTGCAATGCACACAGCCTGCATAAATAAATGCTCAGAATATTTAAAAGAAAATTCTCATAATAAAATGCCAAACCAAATGCTCTTCAAAGAAGCAAAACAAAACTGTATGTCCATAAACCGATGTTTTAATATCCCAAATAATCTATAGCTAATGTGATAAACGGGAATATAAAACATTCAGACCGCAACTCCACACAAAAATAAAAAAATAAAGCTACGTCGACACCCCCCTAGTCCTTCCCACAAAACAATGAAAATTAAGTATAATAAGTAAGAAGGCTCTAGTCGAGAAATCACGACTTCACTATACACAGTGATTGCTTGCAAGTATGTGTGGGTGTGGTGTGTGTGTACAAATGCAAACTTTTATTCAATGCTCCATATTTTCGGACTTTCAAAACCGATTTCAAAAAAAATTTCACAGATTGTCATTATTTCCTCTAATATTTTAACGTTTTCCAAATGCAAGAATTTGTTGTTATTGATCACATGTGTATATCAAAAACGGGAAGAGTTATCTAAAATTTAAAACAAACTTGCTTATGTTCCAAATCTGGAGTCTCTAGCTCTTAGAGTCTCTGAGATCGCCGCGTTCATACAACGGACCCTTCATCTGCAACGTAGTGATTTTATCACCGTTTCCACTGGCCCTAACTTTTGTATATTTATAATGTCTTACTCTATTTTGCAAGGAAACATAAATGGCATTCGTTAAAACTTATTTGGTTTTTAAGTGCTTTTGATAAAACATAAACCAGATCTCGTCGCTTCACAATTTTTTAATAACTATTTTCTCCCTAGCATAAAGTTTAACATCATTGATCTACGTCTCATTATTAACGAATACTCAAATTCTAGACTTATCCTGAGGAACCTTGACTGTTGTCGTATCTGGGGTTCCCGCATAGCCACCAAACAGCCAAAAAAAAATTATCAAAATATTTAAGAGTACTAATTACTTATCTTGCATTAACGACGGCTTTTCAACTCCTTTTTCTACTTCCCTATATTCCTTAAAAACTTTCGAAAACTTATGTGGTAGTGACCACTTTTCTCTTAAAATTAACTTTAACCACTCACCAAACACTCAAAAATGAATATCGGACAAAGCAATATGGCATAACTTTTGTTCATTCTTAAATTCAACTATCAATCAAAATAGTTCACAAAATATTGACGATGAAGAAAACTAGTTCGCAATGCTACTCACTATTATCTTAAAAAATCTAAGCTTCCACACTCCAAAAAGTTTACCGCATGCTGCAACAAAGAACTGCCCTACCTTAAAGACCTGAAACAAAGATCTTTGCACACTCAACTCAAAACGTATATCAGAAATATTAGCTCGTCTTTAAGAGACACAAAGACATTATGCAAAGCCCGATTTAAGTTAATTAATGTCTTACACTTTAATGATCATAAAGACATCGCCTATGCATTTGCTGAATTTTGGTCACAACATTAATTTTGAACCCCGATTTATTAACAAGAAAATTAAAATACTGTCATTGAAGTATACCAATCACTCACAAATTTTCGGGCTATCTGTCATCCCCCATGCTTAGGGACACTCTTTATATTTTCATTCAAGTTGCAAAACGATACAAAGCACCGGCTTGTTATCGCGCGGATCCAAGAACAAAGCGACCTACCAGATGACACATTAAGTAGAAAAGATGGTAACAAATTAAATAAGATCCGGAAAGAATTATGGTTAGCATAATTGGAATAATAAAGGTTAATTCTAACATTGTTCTGCGATCACAAAGAGAAGAAAGAATTATTAAAGTTTATTTTGGTAAGAAGGTAAGTTATTGTTTTTTGTTTTTGCACTGATTCTCTCTTGATGAATCTTGCTTTTGGGATACCATATACGAGATCATATTCAAGAATCGATCGTACAAAGTTTTTCTTATGCAGGGGTCGTTGAAGTTCTTCGACCAGCGCTTAATGAACCCCAGGGTACCTGATGCTCGATTTTGTATGTCAAACTTAAGCTTTGGGTTCAGAAGGATACCAAAATCTTCAACCCATTCATGTAGTTTTTGAGCAGACATCATCAGCATACATCTGCACCCTATAATAAATTATAATTATATACATACGGACGGCACGACATGGCTATAGGACTCGGTTATTTTTTCTCTGTTGAATATTGACAAGCTTTACTATATATCTGTTAGTGTGAGGATAAGCATATCAGTTACATACGACGCGACATGGTGTGCCATTGTGTAGTGAGTATAATGAATCCTTGACCACACGCAAACGCCAACGCGTGTATGTAAAAGAATAATATAAACAAGTGAAAACGGACTCAACCGACTGCGGAATAAGGGTTGTACTTGCATAGAGGAGACATTTTGTGTATTTCCGGTTTTAAAAGGTGGGCGGTAAGGGTGTTCGTGGCATCAACATTTTGTCTTTTGGGGAATGTCTCCAGCTATTTACACGGGTGTCGAAAAAAGTTTCGTTCTTATAGACGGACGACACCGTGAAGGACTTTCCCCAAAACAATATACCCCTTACCTTCGGTATCAGAGTATCCAACTGCCAGAAGCAAACACCCACGTAGCAATTCATCCGACATCCTTGACTTCTGCCTCCTTCCATCTAAAAGTCTGTTTGTCGGCTATAATGCGTGTGTGTAACTCATATTTTGTAATTTATGATGGCAAACTTTGAGTGTTTTTAATATGCATGTATGGGTGTAAGAATGTACGAGTACATTACGCTCATATAACTAAGCATATATATATATATACAAACATATGTAATCATGTAAGTCTATCCAAAAAGAACTAAACTTGAATGCGACAACACGTGACAGACGCCAACGCTTCAATAAAGATTCATAAATTATTGTTTATGTGTATTGAATTAAGAACTGCACACACAACCACCTACCAACTCAAAAAAAAAAAAAAATAAAAATTAAGAAGGCCTTAGTCGAGAAATCCCGACTAGACTATACCCTTAACCCTATACTTTACGCATACAGTCAGTGCTTGCAAGTATGTATAGTGCATACTTTCTTAATTTCTATGCTCCATATCTCCGGTGTTTCTCAACCGATTTCAATAACATTTTCACAGATTGTCATTATTTAGTCTAATCTTTCAAACTGCAAAAAGTTTTCCAAATTCAAGATTTTGTTGTTATCGATTACATGTGTATATTGGAAACGGAAAGAGTTATCGAAATTTTGTGACAAACTTGTACTGCCTAAGGATTAGGCGAGCTTATGTTCCAAATCTGGAGTCTCTAGCTCTTATAGTCTCTGAGATCGACGCGTTCATACATACGGACGGACAGACGGACAGACGGACATAGCTATATCGACTCGGCTGTTGATGCTGATCAAGAATATATATACTTTACTTTGAGTCGGAGATGCTTCCTTCTGCCTGTTACATACTTTTGCACAAAACCATTTTACCCTTTTTACTCATTTTCAATGGGTTCTGGGTATAAAAATGATATCAAGGCGGTAATCTTGGATGAATGGCAAAATATTCCATTGGAATACGTCCAAAATCTTGTTAAATAGATGAAAAGGCGACTGGAAGCGGTTGTAAAAGCCAACACTTGGACACTGGACACTTAAAATATTAATTATTGTTCAAGACCAAAAAATAATAGAATGTTTGACATTATCGCAACATTTATTGGGCAGTTGAATTTAGTGCATTTGTTAGTATTTTAAATGTTTCTTTGTTAATGTTATTGTTTTTTAAGTTCTGTTTAATAGGTTTAAGAGATAATTGACTGAATTACTTATAAAAAATAAATAAATAAATAAAGTGAAAATATCACCTTGCCGCAAGCTTTGTTAGGCAGACTGTATAAATATATTTTATACGTAGGATATTCTTCTTTCAATACGTTACACATTTCATGACATTCCATGACACATGACACATACAGATAACAAACATACTAGCATAAAGAAAAATTGGCTGTAATTTGCAATTTATGCAAATAATGTTATGAGCCGCCTAAAATTGTTCCGTGCCGCTGTCAATAGAATATATGCTTTTTAACAACGGTCAACAAAGTGGCAAATGCTGCAGGAGTCAACCACATTTGTTATAAATTAAGACTTGTTACCATTTTATTGTATTTAAAAGCCGAAATGTCAGTCTAAGGTCAATTTTTTGGTCTTCGCGTTAAATTTGGTAGTACCGATATTTTATCAATAAAAATAATTTAAGTTGCTTTTGCTACTAAACAATTATCGATGCAACTATTAAAGAGCCACTCGAATGAAAGTATTATTTCACAAAGACCACATTGTTTTGTCGTGAGCCTATTGAAAATATGTAAAAAGGGTTTATGGATTTGTGCACTTCTTTGATATTCTGTGCCAACCACACATCCAGTGACTCACAAAACTATTCGTTTTTAGGAATACGGGTTTCGATCAGATTCGTAGGGGGGTGGTTTTTAATTGCTTTCTGTTGTCAATCAGCCGCATTTCAACAGCCCAAGCAGTGTGTTTTGGGTCGTTATCTTGGTGAAACATTAATTTCTTTCGCTCAAATTCCATATTGGTGGCACTAACGGCTTGGTTTTGTTTGAATATGTTGAGATACATATTGGCGTTCATGTGCAGAAATTCAACCACAAACCATGAGCCTCCTGCTTTTTTGGTTTTAAAACCTCGCTAGGATTATGACACACCATGTGTCTACCGTTTGAACTTGCTGTCGTCGCTGAATATGACAGTCTCCCTAAAGGAAAAAGGTTGCGTTTTGAAGCTATTAGCAAAAGAAAACTATTTGAAACGTTTACTGTCGAAATGAATTGTTATCGTTTGCCCGGACAATGACTTTGATTTGTTAAACGTTGTATGTAACTGCGGATAGTTGGCACTCTTCTGTTAAGCATATTGAAAATATACTTAATTGAACGGCCCTCATTGTGCAGATACAATATTATTTTCTTCTCAGACAGAGGTTTTTCCTTTGAAAGTCGAACTAAAAGTGTTAAACTAAAATCATATTATCACACTAAGACCTGTCCAAAAGCAAATCAAGACATAACGGAAAATGCCAAACACAAAGAGGCAATACTTTTGTGAGATAAAAATATATCTGATACCCTGAACACATTGAAAATGAGTAAAAGGATTTGTGCAAAAGTATGTAACAGGCAGAAGGAAGCATCTCCGACCCCATAAAGTGCATATATTCTTGATGAGCATCAACAGCCGAGTTTATATGACCATGTCATACTCTCCTTCTGTATGTATCAAGAGATTATAAGAGCTAGAGATTCCAGATTTGGATAAGATTTGTATACCCGATATACACATATGATCGATTACAATAAGATCTTGGTAATAAAATAATAATAAAAAATGACAATCTGTAAAATTGTTATGGAAATCGCTTGAGAAACACCGGAGATATGGTACATTGAAGTTAAGTTAAGTATGCATTGCCTTCCTACTTGTTTTTTTCCATATCGTAAATACCGTTTAAAGTCTCCACACTTTTACTTTTGTTTTGTCTTTCATAAACATTAATTTACGAAAGCATAAACATATGGCTGCTGAGACGTTGAAAATGTAAGGCTTATGCTTAGAAACATATATACATTCATGTATACCATATGCTTTCGGGGGTGTCTGTATTCAAACCAGTAAGAACATCTTAATATCGTGCTGCGGACCTCGGATTTGATTTCAGCGAAAACATATAGCAAACATCGAAGGTCCTTCAAACCAGAACTTTGCTTTTTATTTGGTTTTTATTTGTGTGGCTGTGTAATTAGTGTATATGAAAAACGAGTTATAAATATATACAATTATGTCATTAACTTAAGGTGTGCACTTGTCAGATTAATCTGTCAACTGTAAGAGTGTTAAATATTATTTACTGTATTTGACCTCAACAACAGCAAACAGAGCAATATTTATACATCCATTTTAATAAGTGGTTGTTAGAAACTTATTTATTTATTTATAGAATCTGCAAAAGAGCAACACAAGTTATCCGTTCCGGCTTTAACTTATAGCTACTTAATACTAATAATAACAATTATTATATGTTAAAATTAAAAACAAATATATGACAAATGTCGAAAATGAGGGCAAGGTCAAACGATTCATATCGACAAGACAAAAGACAGCCACAAACCGAATACATGGAAATCATCAACGACAAAGCTGCAAAAAGCTCGCTAAAAAGCACTTAGACAAACTTAATGGAAGTAGGTTTTGCTGGCACCATGCACAAACCCTGAGTTAATCGTCCATTAATCACTGCAGTCGGCTGACTTCTTAATTACATTAAACAACATAAGGTCATCAACGTATAAAAGATGAGTGAGATGCCATTAAGGAGTTACTACCATACGATGAAAACTCGAGTCAAGGTGGGATCTAAACCGATCTAGTAGGGAGTGCTCTAATACGGAAATTGCTATATAGTAACTGATTAGTAACAGTGGATTTGCCAATCATAGAACCATGTTGATTTAGCTTATGTACGATTTTGAACGAAACGTCCGATGCTTTGCAACCACAAGTGCTAAAATTTAAATTACAAACAGCGATATCTGTAGATTGTCATTGCTGAGACTCGCTGAATTGCAGTGCAGATAACGCCGCTTTGACGTCATGCCGCCATTATAAAATACTGTGATTTTGTGACTTCGCGCACATAAGCGCGTTTTGTTGGTCGCCGTCGCAAATTGAAAATATGGCCAAGAACAAGAATCGTGCCTTGTTAACAAGGCGGATACCTCAGCTATTGAGCTATACCCGACATATAGTGGCCGGAATCGCAAATTTATTATTGCAAATATCAAAAATTGATGATAGAATTTTTTTCCCAAATTAATTGTATTTAATAAAGACATCTTCAAATAGCCCGAATCAGTTTGGTTTGTTTAATTTGGACAAGTAATTTGTTTTTTTATAGGGGGTAAAAATTAACCAATTTTCAAACTCTGAACGTATAAAAAAAACACGGAAGTTCCGATTTCAATAAGGATATATTTTTTAAATAGATTAATTAATTCTTAAGAAAATAATCGAAACCTTTTTCCTGTTTATAGATTAGTTTAGTTATTGTCGTTTTAATGAAGTTCTAGTACTACTGCGAATAGTACATTTCATACATTCTGTATTCTGGTGTGAAAAATATTGTTAAATTATGTTTTTCAAAAAAATATCAAAATATGGGCTTTAAACCAAATACCTAAGACGCTCTGATTGCATAAGGGAAAGTATTAGGCGATGGAATATCAAACAGAAGTTCTTTGCGGAGCGCAGACTAAAAGTCGACTGCCGTGAAAACACGAATGATGGAAAGAGTTTTTCTTTTTCATGCAACTTTATCAGTTTATTAAACTTTGCACTTTGGCAGCCGTCGCTATGTTGACCTACAATGCTCATTGCCAAAGCTAGAGCAATTCTTATCAATTGTCTGTTTGAAATTGTTCAAATATCTCTTTTCTGGCCACTGGCCACCGGCTAATCGCAGTTTAACTCTAACACCTAAAAGTAAAGATATTGTTTATAATTGTTTTTATGTTTTAATAGATGAGTTTTAATAGCTTTTAATAGTTGTTGCTTGGCAGATGCCATAAATAGCTTAATTTCCTCTTATTTATACCTTGCTTTTCGGGCACAAAAGTGAGAAATTTTGCTAAGCATAAGGGCAACTAAGCAAATTAAAATGTACTAGTATAAACAAATGTAATAACGTTAATATCAACAATATATTGAAAGAATTTATGATACACTTTCAATTTATTTAGCGTCCATTTAAATGTTTTACATTTTGAAGACGAGCTGTTCAGCTTTGAAAATTACAAATTTTAACAAACGTGGATCTTTAGCAACTTAATTAAAGTCGACTCCACCAGAAAATAACGAGAAGGGTATAGAGAGAGGGTGCGGGAGACAGTAGGCTCTTAAATCCATCAGATTTGCAGGCGTCGTCGTAGGAACAGTTAATTAATTTACCGACTTTATTTGTCGTTTTTATGAGTAACTGAGACGTGATTCAAGTCGTTTCTTATATGTTGAATACCGTAAGGTCAAAGACGTCGCTGGCTGCCAACTTGTCTTGCAATTTTGTTTGATTTGGCTTCATGTTCGGCTTTCGTGTAAACTTGGCCAGAAATAAATGCGAAGCAGTGCACCACAGCATGGCGTTCGAATCCAAATCGAATTGAATGACGAACCGAATCAGAAACAGAAAACGAAATCGAAACCCATCAAAGCACAACGGAATTTAACTGTACTGAAAAAAACTAGTGTGTCAAACGGCCCAAAATAAAAAGAAAAGACGATACTTTGTATACAAAAGTGTTAAATATCTTTGTAGATGCGCGGTACAGATTAAGTCTCAAGACTCGGGTGCTCCACTTGGTGCTGTGAAATTTATAAATTTAATGGCTGAAAATCGATAAAGCTTATATTTCCCACATTCGTATAGCAAGAGTTACCAAATTTGGCGAAAAGATAACTTGTAGTTACTCCTAAAACTGAATTTTGTTGCTACGCCCACAGAATCCGCCTCGCAGTTTAAATCGGATATGGCTATATCCTTCGAGTTTAAGAGCTAGACTGAACAAAATGTTGGCAATATAGCAAATGACAACCTCTAAAGAGCTGCATCAGACAGTTTGGAAATCCACCCTTCCCACCCTTGCAAGAAGACTTTTTACCAAATGTCTTAGTACTGGTATTACACAGTCGGTTCCGACCGGCTGCAAATTTTTCACTTGTCTTATTTTTGTTTTCTTGTACTACAAACCATTAATCGTTAAAATTGCTTATTGTATTACTTTCAAAATGCTTTCGAGGTCTCTGCGAAATTTGTACAAGGAGTCTGACTACGATCGCAAAGCGACACGGCGTGAAGATAAGCGATGCGTCAAATACACAAAAAAAAAAATTATATATATAAAAGAAAAACGAAACCAAACATCGCCAGAGTCTTACATTATAGCGTCGCTTCGCGCAGAGCAGATATTCCTCAAAGATACAGCTCCCTTTATAATGATGTAAATCGTTACACATATATCAGCGTCTTGCCTCAAACATATATTCTTTTCTTTAAATCTCCAGGACATGTCCACATATGTAACTCCTTAGACCATGACAGCTAAGTTAGTGTATATCTTGGGCGGAAGTTGTTGTTTTATGTTCGCTTCGCAATCGGAACTTAACGGACTTTTTTTCGCGCGCTGGAACCAACCAGGGTTGGAGAAATATTTTACGTTATGATTGTTGTGTTGCTATGAACATATTTGAATTTTTGATCCTTCACATTAAATAAATATAAGCAAGTAAGAAGGCTCTAGTCGAGAAATCCCAAATAGACTATGCCCTGAACCCCATACTTTAAGTCAGTCAGTGCTTGCAAGTATGTGTGAATGTGTGTGTGTATGTGTACGCGTATATCGCTAAATCGATCGGCAAATCTCGTCATTTAAAATCAGTGTTCCCAAGAAATATACTATAAATAAACAAAAGCGGCCTCCGATCGTATCTCGTCCTTTGGTTCTAACATAACTCTTCAAGCTTCTGACAGTTTAAAAAAGTAACTACCTTCATCTTACTTGACTTTTAGAATGTAAGAGGTCATTGTAGTAAACTTTGTTATTTCTTAATGTGTTTATGCAATAAAAACCATTGATTAGAGCCTTCGTATATGTTTTTTTTAACATTTCTTAGTATTTGCCCTTTACTTAGATTTTTTCTTATTGCTTGTCAGTTGCTGCAAGAAGCATTTTCAATTCAATTATATTCCATGTTCATGTTGAATTGATTGACATTATAAATTGTGTTTGTACTCATTTGTGGCGACTCTTGTCTTGTCTAACTTTCTATAGGGTTTTTATACCCAGAACTCATTGAAAATGGGTAAAAAGGGTGGTTTTCTGCAAAAGAAAGCAACAGACAGAAGGAAGCATCTCCGACCTTTTTGGTAGATACCGACATTTTATGCAAATGCATGTAACAGGCAGAATATATCCGATCCATAAAGTATACTTGATCAGCTTAAGGAGTACATTAAGATTTCATATGAAATGCTTGAAAACATATGCTGCTGTCGTCCATTAAAAATTGCAATCAGTATGTAAAATTACTTCCTCCCATGTTGTATCAATAATCTAATCAATATTTTTGTCCCTTCAATTCAGCCCCGAATTGGGACATATCGCCGTATAAATACGAACATTAAGTATCTACGTTAAAATGTACATATCTTTCACAAAATAGAGAAAACACAAACCGCTGCAAACTGTTTGGTATAAAATCATTCTAATTTATATACACATTTATATTTGCTGCTCCCTTTCTTTTGTTGAAGGGGCACGAAAAATCCACCGAAAATAAAAATGCGAATGAGCCTAAACAAATTTAATGGCGCATTCTTCCATTGAACTGAGACCGCTCCCCTAACCTTACCCAAGTCCTAGGCGAAGCCAATCCTCACCCTTAGTTAAATTTCTATCCACGCATTTTGTTTTTGACAGCCACAGTTATTACTCATTTACAGACATTTTGGCCACGTTTACTCAATAGCGAGGGGTTTGAAAGTACCTTTTGTTATTTGCATTAGAATACAAATTGAGCAGCAGGCAGCTCAGAAAAAGTTTCATATCTTTGAATGAATTTAATATACAAAAGCAACTTTGAAGCAAACTTTCCACAACACCAGGCGACAGGGCTCTGGGGAAAAGAAAGGGAAAGTAAACCATACTCCAAACTCCATTACCATTATTACCAGCCATTTCATTCTCTTCATTATTATCATCATGGCTGGTATCTTCCACGTCCAGACCCCCAACGTCAGCTTCATGTCGTCGTATATGATTTCTGGATTATGTTTATTGATGCGTTTCGTAAAATAACATTTTTCCCCACCCGCTTAGTGCTCAACTGAGTGACATGCTGACGCCAGCAATTTGCCTGTAAAGGGTTGAGCTGCTGCCTCACCTGACTGTCACATGTGGCAGTCATATCACCACCCTCAAAATACTTGGCCTTTTGAATATAACATTATAATTGCTTTTGAAAACAATAAAGTTTAATAATAGATCTTTAATAATTTAAGGCTAGACGTAATCCTCTAAGCCTCGTAAGCCTCTTCCCAAACAAAAAAAACCAACGACTTTTTAATTGTTTGTTCGAGTTTTCTTTTTGTTACGTAAAGCTTATTGGATTGACAATTAATAGCACTGTTGAGCAAATATAACGTATTTCAATAAGACGAAAATGACTTAACTTCTTTAAGTTTTCTGGTTTTTATACCCTTAACCCATTGAAAATGGGTAAAAAAGAGTATAATGGTTTTGTGCAAAAGTATGTAACAGGGAGAAGGAAGCATCTCCGACTCCATAAAGTATATTCTTGATCACCATCAACAGCCAAGTCGATATAGCCATGTCCGTCTGTCCGTCCGTCCGTCTGTCCGTCTGTCCGTCCGTATGTATGAACGCGTCGATCTCAGAGACTATAAGAGCTAGAGACTCCAGATTTGGTACATAAGCTCGCCTAATCCCTAGGCAGTACAAGTTTGTTTTAAATTTTCGATAACTCTTCCCGTTTCCGATATACACATGCAATCGATAACAACAAAATCTTCAATTTGGAAAACTTTTTGATGCAGTTTGAAAGATTAGACTAAATAATGACAAATTTTTAATTTTATTGAAATCGGTTGAGAACACTGGAGATATGGAGTATTGAAATTAAGAAGGTATGCCCTATACGCGTATACATACACACACTCACACATACTTGCAAGTACTGACTGTATGCGTAAAGTATCGGGTTAAGGGTATAGTCTAGTCGGGATTTCTCGACTAGAGCCTTCTTACTTGTTTTCTAAAGGAAATTTGTCACAAATTTGTAAGTTTTATAACTGAGCAAAACAAAGGTTAAATCATAACATTGTGTGTTTTACAATATTTCGATTTATTTGAGCCAGGATAATTTTTGAGTAAAGAATACCTTTTTTTAATTACCACCAATATAAATATGCCAGGAAGCTGCACGGGTCAAATAAAGAAAGTAGTCAAAGCAAAACCTAATTCTCCCGGATAAATTCAGGTTATATTTTTAATATAAAGAGTTATCTCAGCCTACAAGTTTTTGTTTCATGCGAAATCCCATCAAACTATATGTAGTGAGAAAATTCTACATTATATCCTTCGTGACTATTGTAATAAACTTCACAATAAGCATGTAGGAAAAATTTACTTTATTGCTCAATTAATTCATTTAATCAAAAATATTTTTATAACCAAAGTTTATAGGTTGCGACCATTCTTACAAGAGCTACAATGTCCGTCATGATGTCATGACATCCATAAATCTGGAGACTTGTACTTTTGCAAACATTTTGGTCTATATGCACGTCAGACAGAGTATCAATAATGGGGCACACCGCTCACTTGGGAGCTGGAAATTCGGTAACATGTCGATACACCTCGAAAATCGATCAAATATATCTCTTACATTTTAAAATCTTGAGTCACTAAAATTGGTGGAATGATAGCCGGTTACTTACCCTAAAGATCTGCATTCAAAAATCCAAATGCCTCACCCACACTTGCCGATTTGAATTTGAATTTCATATAATAGTTCTCATAAACAGCACGCAGGTCAAGTTTTTTCAAATTATTGACTCTCTTACCGTTTCCGATAACAAACAAAATGTTTAAGCCTCAGCACTTTTCTCCTGAAAACTATGGAGAAAATTATTGACCTGCACTTTTGAGGAGTGAATATCAAGCTACATCCTCTACATAGGCTATAGTCATTTTGCTAGACATGGATGATGAACAAATTCTTAAAAAGCGACAACAGGATGCCCTCAAAAAGGGATTAATATCCCCTCTGTTGGGAACACATGCAAGTTAAATGATTTGGGTTTCCCCACTCAAGGTTACGCGGATGACATCATCATGCGTATTACAAGCTGGCATAAAGACATCATCATATGGATTACAGGCTGGCATGAAGACACATTTTCAGCTCGCATGCAAGATGCCCTTAACATAACACATATCTGGTGGAAAATGGTAACAGATAACCCATCAAAAACCACTTTTGCACCATTTATAAGAAAAGGCCGCTCTATATGCAAAGACCAACCTCAAAGGAAGTCACTCTTGACTCTAAGCTTCCTTACTCCAAACTACAATTACTGAAGCCCCATGGGCATTCTTTGCGTGCGGCAGGCTATTTGAATGGACTTGGCATTAGTCCCAAAATGAGTTATGGATCACACATGACCATCAAAAGCCCATAACTTCCGACGAATCTATCGTATGGTGAAAAAAGGCTACTCAAAGAAAAGCAGAAAAGCTGAGCTCAGTAAGCTGTAACACCTTGTATGCATCGGCTTAACAGGGGCTATGCGCAACTGCCCAACGAGGCGAAATAACAGGCACCAATAACCAATCCATATAAGCATTCAAAGGGCATGCTTGGTCAATAGCGTCAATCTAAGAAGTGCGACATCACGGGTCATACGGCGATACGAGAATTCCTGTACGAAAACCCGATTCTGCGCATATTAGGCGACAAAATCTCCTGAAACCACCAAACTCCTACGAACGACAGGAAAAAATATCTTTATTATGTCGGATACCCAAGCAGCTTTGAAAGCCCTTGCCTCAGCCAGTGTCCTTGAAGGTAGTATCAGAATGCATTGCACTCTGCACTAAATGAAATCGGCAACAAAAACGGCTTTCAACTGCTGCACACAAGGTGAAGTAACTATGGCGTCAGAATGCTTTACGACTTGCTAAGCGGGCCATCATGCCACACCATGTCAAAAGTTAGACGATTGTTCATAAACACTGGCAGTGTATACATTTTGTGTTCCATAGCAATAAGGTCAAATTAAACACGTAAGAAGACTCTAGTCGAGAACTCATGACTAGACTTCAGGATATACAAATCATTGAAGTTGTTCTAGAGTGCGGTGCCTTTTACAAAATCCAAACTGCTCCTTTAGAATCCGCTTCAGGACCATTTGAAGCTTAAGTAGCAGACTAACTGGCTTATATGCTTTAAAATCGATGTAAATCGATGTACAATTAATAGCGCACATTTTAAAGAAGTATAATAGCCTAAGTGTGATATTAACGAGTAAAACAAAATCAGAAAGAATCTTTAGCGTCCTATTATCCTGTATTCCTAGTTTAAAGTCACATATATATGTTTTAGATATGTCTTAAAGTCACATAAACATTATTATCTTCTTTACGAGATCATTGCTTATATTAATAGCTAAATACCAGAAGTGTATTTCAGTAAAAGCGACTAAGCAGTAAACATTTTGGATAATTGCTCTGCCTGCCAACATTGAGTAATCAAAAGCGAAAAGTTTGCTCATATCCAAATCATAGACCAAAGCAAAACTAAAGATTTATATTTGCGAACGCTAACAACGCAAATCAAAGAAATTTATATAGGAACACAAAATAGTGCAATATTTAATAAGTATTTTGAGCGAGATGCGTGGAGAAGCGCTTGTGTTAAAGAAGAGCTAAGCCTTTGAACCGTTAGACAAATGGACACTTGACGTGCTGGAGGTCATTAAAAGAGTCATAAAACTCATCAGGATGCCAAACGTACCGTTAGGTCCTATTTTAACCAATCGTATGTATGTGTGTGTGTAATAAAACGAATTTTGAAATAGAATATTTAATGACATATTTATTAACCTTAAGTCAGCGAGCAAATGCACACAGTTGTTACACAAGCTGCTTTGTTGTTTAAGCATATATTTAATACACATTCCAGTGGCGTATGTATGATGCGCTTCAACGCCCGCACTAATGCCATGACATGTGAGATGTGGTGTGTGAAACTTGCTTGATTTATTTATAATGCTGCTTACAATAATCCAAAATATTTGATGGCAGGTCAGGGCCTGAATGTTAATTGCTATGCCAGGCTGGACTGATGGCATTAAATGGAATGATATATGCGTATAGGACAGATTGGCAGACAGAAAACACAGGATGGAATAGACTGAGAAATTCCAAATGCGTTTGTTGCTATTTACATTTTATGACATTCTATTTTTGGTCGACATTTGATTAGATTTGTTTGACCATAATATTTGTTTTATAATTTTATTTATGACGCAATTAGGTCGATTATTGTTTTCTGTTTGCCGATTTTTAATGATCAGTGTTTACAAATTGCACTTGCATACTCTATTATATTATTACTCCTATAAATATTTATTTACTTAACATATTGAAAAAAAAAAAATTAGTTGATAAACAGCCGTAATACTACGCACAATCTGTTAAGCAACTGCAGACAATACATTATTTATGTATTTTGGGCTATCTGTCTAGTGTCTGTCAGTCCGTAGATGTCTGACTTTTCTTAAGAAGATTTATTAATATCCTTAGAAATAACATCAAGCTGACCCGGTGCAAGCATTTCTGACATTGTTCGAACTACAAATCGTGACGACCTAATCTTTAAATATTTATTTGTAGCGAAAAAGGCAAAATAACAAAAAATTTAATATTTGAATGTTTTGTAAGTATAATAAATAAAAAACCATTATGTATACGCCAATATTTCTTATAAAGTTTCCTTTTTCTTGAACACCTACTTTAGAAAAAATGTAAACTTTGAAGCCGAATTTTGAGGAATATTATGGTTTTCTGCAATGTTTGTCATGCTGTCTGTTCCTACGGTTATGTTTGCAACAAATCAAAATTGAACATCATTGGATTTTAAAGAAAAACAAGTAAGAAGGCTCTAGTCGAGAAATCCCGACTAGACTATATATTTAACCCTATAATTTACGCATACAGTCAGTGCTTGCAAGTATGTGTGAGTGTCTGTATGTATACGCGTATAGTGCATACCTTCTTAATTTCAATACTCCATATATCCAGTGTTTCTCAACCGATTTCAATAAAATTTTCACAGATTGTCATTATTTCGCGTAATGTTTCAAACTGCATGACAAAGTTTTCCAAATTCAAGATTTTGTTGTTATCGATCACATGTGTATATCGGAAACGGGAAGAGTTATCGAAAATTTAAAACAAACTTGTACTGCCTAGGGATTAGGCGAGCTTATGTACCAAATCTGGAGTCTCTAGCTCTTATAGTCTCTGAGATTGACGCGTTCATACATACGGACGGACGGACGGACAGACGGACATGGCTATATCGACTCGGCTGTTGATGCTAATCAAGAATATATATACTTCATGGTGTCGGAGATGCTTCCTTCTCCCTGTTATATACTTTTGCAAAAAACTATTATACCCTTTTTACCCATTTTCAATGGGTTAAGGGTATAAAAATGTATAAGGTAAAAATTATGATTTTTCCACAAGTATACTTTTAATATCCACAATTAATTAATGATTGTACGTAAGAACTTGTCGTGACAAATTTTCACAGCATATTTCAATATACTTAGGGGATGTTTCATTCTCGAGTGCTTTTATTCAAGTTAGATTAAATAAAAATTCATAACGCGTGTACCGTCAGTGCTTGCAAGTATGTGTATACTTTATTCTCCGCTGCTTCTTAACTTATTTCAATAAAAGTTGCACAGATTGTTATTCTGAACCGATATTAATTTAAATTTTACAAATTTTTATGTTTTATCGATAATTTGAAACAACTTGTTCTGTCGGAGATTCCACATGTCTTTTAAATACTTTTGCACAAAACCATTTTATTGGGTTCAGGGTATAAAAAACTCTGCTGTACAATTTGTAAAACATTAATTTGTCGTCCGTACGAATGACAAATGATGAAAAAGATTTCAAAAAGTGTTGGGAATTTGTGAAAGCATTTAATGAATTAATGTAAGCATTTGCTATTGACTACACGACTTAAACGTCTATTCGCCTGTTTTCATCTCTTTATCTGTATATCTGTGTTTGTCTCTTACCCTCACTATCTCGTGTTTGTGCTCTCTGTATGATTTTGTGTATTCGTTTGCGTATTTTGGCCATGGAATTCGTGAGTGTGCGTGTGTGTGTACGTCTTGGTGGCTCATTTTGTACTTCTCTTTGAATTTTTCGTATTTGCCCAAGTAGCCCTTACTTTGGGGGCTGAACTTGGCCAAGAAAAATGCGGGGCACGCCGACTTTATGGATGTTGTTGTTTTCGTCGTATTTACTTAAACGCACAAAGCGGCACAATTCAGTGGCGGCAGAAGCAGGGTCAAAGGCATTGTCCCCGGCTGGCGCTGTGCACACCACATTAGCGCCCACTTCATTTTTGCTCAACCTCTGATGAACAGCAAATTGAATTTTATTGACTTGATTCGCGTCCCCCACGCCGCATTTAAATTGATTGTTGTTTTTCTTTCTTTTTGCCGGCTGTTAGTGTTGCTATCTTTTTTATCTGCCTGACATTTCTGACCATTTGTCCGGCCTTATTCCCATCAACTGACCGACTGCTTTTGTATACACAATAAATTTATTTCTGATTATCATGGCACATTAAAATAGCTAAATCCGCGCGTCCTCCCTGATCAATAAAGAGAGAGGCACACAGTCAGCAGGCGGTCCTCCTACCCCAGATGTTTTAATGAATCGTATTTTAATGTAATTAAATAACAATTTGCACAAATGTAAATAAACACGACGCTGCTTATGCAAAGCGAGAGCGCAACGGGAAAGAATCTAAAAGCTGCCTCATGACTGAATACTGTTGAATAATGGCGAAGTACTATTATGGGATCGCGGGCGCTATTATTATGTCCTGATGCATAGCCAACGCCCAGTGCGGCGAACTTTGGTCATTAAATTAAGTGCACAATGCAACGACGATATGACTATCTAAAGCCAAGCATCGAATGTCATAAGCCAAGCATCGAACCCACAACTCACATGACCTTGATGACTTCGACTTTTAATACACACCTTAAGATTCAAAAATACCGCAACCATTTTATTGAATTTTTTTAATATTTTTTTAGGTCTTTGATTTGATTCTCCAACGTTTATCTCTCCTGTGCTCTTTTAGACAGGATTTATGTTTATATATATATTATATACCCTGATCCCATGAAATTGATAAAAAGCTTATAATGGTTTTGTGCAAACTTACGTTACAGACAGAAGTAGGCCTCTTTGACCCCATAAAGTATATATATATATATATATATATAAAATAAATAAATAAATAAAGTATATATATAGATATATATATACTATATATATATATACTATATATATATATATATATATATATACTTATATTCTTGTCCATTATCAGCAGGCGAGACGAGATGGTCAAGTCAGTGTCTAATTGTATGCTTGAACACAAAAAATATCTCAAAAACTTATCAAAAAAAAAAGCAACACTCAAACAATTTTCAATATGTTAAGTTAAAGTGAGAACACATTTTCAGAACGCCATTACGCAGATAAATATGTACGGGTTTTTGATAAATGTAAGTCCAGTTTTCGTTTCTTTTCAAATCGTGCTGTACGCTTTGTATGAACGCCAAATATAGCAAGTGAACCGACTAAGGAATACTCTGTTTGCAGTATAAAAACGGTTGTTATCGAGGGAAGGGGTGGACGTTGCGGTCACAGATAGAAGATAGAAGATTTAATGAATCTAGCTGAAAAGATGTGGAAGTTATGCAAATTTTCGGGACTACAACCCCCAATGAGCGTAGTTGCCAAAAAAAAACAAAATAAAAATTAAATAAATCATCCCCTCCATTTTTGGGAGATGGCGTGCTTAATTCTATGATGGACATTGCACAAATCCAATATATCAGAGTACACAAAAAACGATATCTTAAAAATTCTTCAGTGGAGTAACATTATTTAACTTCTTGTATACTTCTTTTAATTGGCTCTTACGATCGACTCGATCACACGCAGCGTGGCTGGCTCGTGGCAGAAAAAGTATTGATAGGTAGATACATACATGATAATATAAACATATGTACATATAAATATATATAAATTGGACACGTTTTTGCATTTTCTTAGCAGGCTTCGCAAATTGCTTGCCACTTTAAGAGGCGAACAGAGAGAACGAAAAAAGAAAGATGTGAAAAGTTTAAGACATATTTCTATTTACTGATAGCATGAAAAAAAATCTCGGGTAGTGGCAAACGATTTCTCGGGAATGGATAATTGGAAAATATACGATCTAGTTTTAGGTAAGCTAAAATGTATGGGATCGGTCAATAAATAACTTTGCCGACTTGCTACAAAGTCAACGTTCAAGAAAATAAAAAATTATATAACAAAAACAACACAAAGGACGATGGCCAGCTAATTATGCTAGCTGCATGCAAATTCGCTAACGTAAGTTAAGAACCATCCAAAAGAAAAACAGGTATAATAAATATTCAAATTTTATTCAACTCCCGCCGCTGACATTGCGCTTGCAGCTACTGAAAGTTTCAAGCTGTAATTTGCTTGTTGCAAGTTGCTAGTGTAAGTACACGGTGGCTGTCGTGCAGCCAAAATTTGCATTTATTTGATATGCGTTTTGTGGTGCGCCAACAAGTTGGCCACAACATTGATCACCCCCTCCTTTCAAACTAGCGTGCTGACATTCTGGACAAAGCGCACGCAAAACTTGCTTCGGCTTGCGTCTTGGAGTGCCCTTGCCACAAGTGAGTCTAGCTAAAGGGAGCACCTTCTCCCAAATGTATACAAAAACAAGTAAGAAGGCTCTAGTCGAGAAATCCCGACTAGACTATACCCTTAACCCTATACTTTACGCATACAGTCAGTGCTTGCAAGTATGTGTGAGTGTGTGTATGTATACGCGTATAGTGCATACCTTCTTAATTTCAATACTCCATATCTCCAGTGTTTCTCAACCGATTTCAATAAAATTTAGTCTAATCTTTCAAACTGCATCAAAAAGTTTTCCAAATTGAAGATTTTGTTGTTATCGATTACATGTGTATATCGGAAACGGGAAGAGTTATCGAAAACTTAAAACAAACTTGTACTGCCTAGGGATTAGGCGAGCTTATGTACCAAATTTGGCGTCTCTAGCTCTTATAGTCTCTGAGATCGACGCGTTCATACATACGGACGGACAGACGGACAGACGGACATGGCTATATCGACTCGGCTGTTGATGCTGATCAAAAATATATATACTTTATGGGGTCGGAGATGCTTCCTTCTCCCTGTTACATACTTTTGCACAAAACCATTATACCCTTTTTACCCATTTTCAATGGGTTAAGGGTATAATAAATGCAAACACGCGCTAGGATTCATCTTATTGAACAACCAATTGTTAAGATTTTGGTCAGTTGTTCGGTGGTGGGTTTTATCCATAGTGAAAGCTTAAGTCCCAGCAGGCCACACTGCCTGGTCTTGACTGTTGCAACGTTTGATGGCTGCTTATTGTGCTATTTTATGGGCTGCCTTTTGCTTACAGGTTGTGTTTAAAGTTCGTTTGGCAGATTTATAGCGGCAGCAAATTGCATTATTCATTATTCAGTTCACAAGACCTCAGTTTATTGTGCATTAACAATTTTAATATTGATTAAAATCACAATTATTCAATTGTGACCATTAAATCGCATTAAAACGGAAATTCAAAGCCAAACATCGTAGAAGGGCAAGGCTCCGAATTTAGAAGGGTAAGTTGTTATATTCTGCAGAGTGAAAAGAGAGTTGCCAAAAAACACGCTATTAAAGTGCTATAAATTGCCATATAACATAATGTTTAATTAACTGCATTAACATCATCGTAAACATTTTCCAGTTTGTTTTAATGACAGCTCATTGTAAAGCTCATTGTCATTACAATAATGTAGAAAATAAACCTGTAACCTTGGTCGGTAATCCAGATAACAAAAGTGTTTTTGCAAATGTATAGCCGACAGAAATGTCAATATGGTATCCACTGTTTAAATTATATATGCCATGAACCTATAAAATTTAACACGCTGAAAAAATATCCTTCGTCATATAAAGCATCAATATCCGAGTCAATGTAGCCATGCCCGTCCGTCTGTCCGGACACTATCTCGATACCACTAAAAATCTTGTGCTTTGTGCTATCTCAAGGGAAACAAGTCAGTTTTTCAAAAAGTGTAGCCAACATGCGTAGTTCAGATAACGACTTTCAGTTTTGTAAACTAAGTCCTATTAAAAATAAGATTTCTATAGCAAACACAACTATCATAAGTATATTTAATTTTTCCAGTAAATTCATTTTAAATTCTCCTGTTAGCCACCAAAACGCGAGCATTTCCACTTTTAGTTTTGCTTGCATTTTTTAATTAACAACCGTCGACCTAAGAAGAATTGAAACAAGTAACAAGGCTCTAATAGAGAAAGCTCGACTAGAAGATACCCCGAGACCTAAGCATTACGCGTATACACGGTTTAGGTAACAGAGTATATTCATTTTTCATGCAATGTATAACGCATAGAAGGAAGCAAATTCGACACTATTAAGTATATATTTATTGTTGATCATTTATTTATGAAATGTCTGGTCTTAGTTTTTGGGATCGACGCGTTTATACCGGACATGGCTAGGAGATAATTCTTTCTACCATTACAACCTTTTCTTCTACTATCTGGCTCAGGGTATACAAATACAGAAACAACAGCAACTACATCAACCGGAATAAATTGTCGTCACCTTGTTTCTGCCCTCTATTTAGTAAAGAGCTGTCGCAATTGCAGGTTGCATTAAGACTTGTGTTGGACAAGAGTCACCTCCTAACTCAACACACACACATCGCGTGAGGCGCGAAATGAGCACTTAACAGTTTGCTTCGTTTTCTTCTCCCTTTTTGTTTTTGTTTTCCTACTTTTCTTGCTCACCGCCTCATTTGGCTTGGTATTTTTTCATGTCACTTAAGCAACACTACGCACCCAACCCATGCGCCACCGCACTGCGGTGTGTCCTTGCGCATTGCTTGTTGAGTAAGAAGCTTGCTAATTCAATTTAGGGGCAAAAAAACAAGTAAAAGTAAATTCAACAAAATTATGGTGAAAAAAAGCTTTAACCTTTCAATTACGATAAAATACAATAAACCCGATATAATATATTTAACAATATCGTTAAAATAAAATCAGTGCTCTCCACTATAAAATCAAGCACATCCATTGACCATAGTCTGCCAGCACCCGATTTTCTTAAATAAGGAACGGATTTTTAAGAGCCGTTCTTGCTTTAAGGACGAAATGTTGTTGAAGTTGTTCTCAATATGTTACTATTTTTTCTTAATTAAAGAACCATATGTGCTTAACGAATTAAGCATTTTGTCGTAAGATTTTGAAGAGCTTTCAATATCAAGATGAGAAAAAAAACCTAATCGATTGGGAAAACCCTGTAAGTTTCAAAATTTACATTCACCTTTGAATTTGATCACAGTAGCATAGTTCTACATATGTTTATTTATCATAGATTACGATTACGATTGACAATGGTAGACAAATCTAAAAGTCATAATTTTTAATGCATTACCTTAAATATTTAAATATTGATAAAAAAAAAATGTTTATATAAATAAAATATGTATTACAAATGTTTAATTTTACTAATCACATAATTCAAGTGCGATCAGAATGTTATAACTTAAGTTATATAAATAAATAAATATAATTAAAAACTGAATTAATACTCGTTGCCTTTAAATATTAAATAGTTTTGCTGTTTCTCTGTAATTAACTAACAAATGAGTCAGACATAATGCTTTATTTATTTTTATGTTCTCTGTTCTGCGTTTTGACATCTGCTCAATGATAACAACAAATGCTGTGCGGCACATTTGAAGACGCGCCCTTTCAGTCTTTTCTGTCCGTCACTCAGTCGTCTTTAATTTTCAACTTGTAGCCGTACTGGGAATCCTTTTATGTAATGACTGGTAATTATCCCAAATTAGTTGTAAAATATTGAAGGGCATGTGCTTTGGTTTCCAAAAGCCCAAATATAACAACGCAGAAGGCCAAGTTTATACGCAGGACATTAGCCAAAAGTTTTTGGCACCCGTAAAGTGAAACCCATTCTTAGTGATACTAATGATATGAATCATAATAATAATAATTAGAATTACAGCTTGTTATTAAAGTAGACTTACAACTTCACCTGCGAGCCATGATAAATTGCCTTTCCGCTTGGACCAACCCTTTACCAATCAAATGGGCATACAAAAACACGTGAACAAACGAACTAACACGCACTCACAGACATAAACACGAATGAACAAGGCTATTTTAATTAGCCTTAAACGCATTACGCAAACGCCACCGGGCGTAGAGGGACTTTTAGTTAGTTTTGCCCTCTAGCTGCTGCTGTGTCACCAGTCGCCGTACATGTGTAGTAGTTTTAAATCTAATTAAAATAACTAATTTTTAATTACAAATATTTATTTTCATTCAAAATTAATTATAGTGTAAAATGGAGAGAAGCCCGAAATTATGTTGAAAAGGTCCGTGTTTTATTCATGTCGAGATATATAGTAGTAGTACTTTAGCTAATCAATTACTCAACTTATTAAAAGAAAAAAAATTTTCCAAATTAATGTGTCCAAAAAATCGAAAAAACCGAAATTTTTGATTTTTGCAACGTCAAATCGGACAAATCGGCAAATGTGCGCCCGACAAACACTACATTCGAATTTTCTTAATAGATATCAACTACTCTAGGAAGTGCTCAAATTCGTTAAATTAAGTAATGCAAGGGACAATTTTATTTAATTTTGCGCGTATTTGTTACCATTATTCTCGTTCAAAATCAAAACAATGAAAAATATTTTTGGACTGATAAAAAACGACAAAAGGCGTGCGGAAATATGGCTTTAACATATATGCTGAAAGTGATCCATAACAAGGAAGGAAAAAGCATTCATGGAAAAAAATGTATTTGAAAGTGAAAGTATGAACAGAAATAATTCAAAACAAAGTTTTTTAATTGGCTGTGAGCAATAAACTGAAAGAAATTTAAACAAGTGTGGAAGGAGTTAACCTGAAACGAATACTTAACGCCTACAGTCATTGTTTGTATGTATCTCCTGAATGCTTAACTTCAATCTGCAAATATATCCGGTGATTATCAACCGATTTCGACATAGTTTTCGCAGCTTTTTATTATTTTGTCTATAGCTACTAAAACAATAATTCCATTATGATTTTATTGTTTTGCTAACGGTATAAGAGAGTTTATGTTTCAAATTTGAAGTCTCCAGCTCTTAAAGAAAGTCCGATTGGCCAGACGGACAAGCCTGTTGATACTGATAAAGAATGTAATGAATGGGTTCGAAATTGCTTCCGTCAAACATCTGCAATAAACCATTGCACCCTTTTTATCCATTTCATGGGTTGAGGGTAAAAAAAATTCAGAATTACGAATGAAATCAGCGAAACTTGACCAAAACACTATCAATATCAGTATCCAACTTTATTAGAATTAAATGTATATATATTCGCAATGACAAAGTGAAAGTTGCCAATCTCACTTTTTGCGTTAGTTTTTAACAAGTTTAAACTCGCAAAGTTTGGCAGTTCTGTGCAAAGCACTTGTCAAAGTTTTTTAAAACTTTTTTGATAACGTTTAGCAGTGACTTAAATGTCGAATCACACTCGTTGCAGACCCTGTCAATTCTTTCTGCTGGCACTCTTACCTCTTTCTAGCAAATATATTTATATTCGTTGATGTGTATATGTTGTATTTGGTGTTTATTTGTTATAGAAATAATGTTTTTGCGTTTTCCTTCCTTCTCAAGTCGTTGTCTCATCGCACAGCTGCTTCTCCGTCTGCTGATCGGTTCATCGTGTTGTTATTCTTCTCAGTCCTGTCAGTCTTGTTAGTGTTACTGTATGATTTCTTAAGTTATTGAAAGCATTGAATGTGAACCTAAATATATTTTCAATACGTAACACATTTTTCGGACTTCTCTGAGGGCTATGCCAATGATCCCGTAAGCTTTGCTTGCGTTTTTAAACATGAGTGCTACCATATGTCAATGGCCTTAGCGTTACAAACACTGACACTGAAAACTGCCACAAGGCTTGGTCTCTTTGACACGCAATGTTTGTATTGCCACCCGCTGATTGGGTTACAGCCAAAGTGTTTGCAATTTGACTAGACGTCGCGACGAATTTTGTTTTTAACCAATTTCTGGTGGAATCTGTACGTTGTTCTCGTTTTTGTTGATTTTTTTTTTTGCATTTGTTAGGGAATTGGTTTGAACATAAATATGTATTTAAAACTTTCAATTTAGTTTTGCTGCATCAACTGGGGCAGCGGGCGTTGGTCCTTGGCCCCAGACAATTTTCATATTTGTTTATTTGGCTTTTGTTGTCTTGCTTTTACAGATTACAAACTGTGTGTGAATCCATACGGACACCGGGGCAAAAGTTGAGGCGTGAATAGGGCGTAGGTGGATTTGCCTGTTAGGTCAAGTAAACTAAATTACCTTAATTTATACACTTCGCAAACACAGTACTCGTATTTTCAAGCGCTTTTTTTCTGTAGTTGTTTATTGTGGCTCATTTTTCATGTTTTCTCGCGGCAGCTTCTTAGTTCTAAGGCAGCATTATGAGCTCCTTCTAGATTCTCTGGGCACGGCTTACTTTTAATATTTTGGTCGCGGAAAGTTTTTATTCATGCGGTTGTTGTTTTTCTTAGAATTGGATTTTAAACTTTTGTTTGAGTAGCAAATGGTTTTTGCATCCAACTCAGACTCAGGTTTTTATACCCTAGTCATATGAAATGGTTAAAAGGATATGATGGTTCTGTGCACAAGTATAAGCAGATGCATAATCTCCGAGTTCAAGGCATCTCCTAGTCGAGTTGTCTTGTGTACAGCACCGGGATCGCACAATAGGTACGTATTATAAGTCATTTGTCAACGGCACTTGATTGGATTTTCTATGACTAAGCACCGTTGCCAAACCGCAAGCGAAGTTTTCTCTAAACACAGTTGGTTAACGCTGGCGTATAGCCTATTTTCCTTGTGGAAAACAAAAAAGAAACTGCTATTAAGGCTCCAGTAGATAAACCTTGACTAGGAGATGCCCAGAGCACAAGACATTACGCGCACAGTGATTGTATGTATTTAAACGTGTGTGTGAGTATGTTTGTGCACGAGTATATAACAAAGTTATGCACTACGTTCGTACGGACAGAGATCAATAATATATGTACTTCATGGGTTCGTATCCATTATATTCCTTTTAACCATTTATGGGTTCAGGGTATAAAAATGTAGAAGGTATGGGCATTTCAGATTTTAAAGCTAGCTTGCCACCAAATCATCTGACTTTAGCTCATAAACTGTAGAAAATGGGCGCATTTCCCATTTTAAAGGTCTGGGCGGGCGTGACGCATCAAAACTTTTGATACGGGTTTCGGGGGGACGGCAGTACCTATTCTCTCCCCGTATTTGGTAACTGTTGCTGGAAGCGTGTGGGGAGTTATATGGTTTTATCGATATTTAGCTATCAATTTCATTGAGCATTAAACATACAACACTGGCCCATAAGAACGTCGTGTACAAAATACCATGCGTTGAAGAGCAGTCTATCTTGAGACGACAAAAAAATTGATGAAACATTTTCACTTGTTTTCATACCCTGAACCCATGAAAGGATTTAATGATTTTTTCCAAATGTATGTAAGCATCTTCGAAGCCATAAGCTATATATATTCTTGAGTAGCATCACCAGCCGAGACGATATAGCCATGTCCGTCTGTCCATTTTTATTCCTCTTTACGTTTGTAGGCTATACATATAATTTGGAATGCCTCTTTTTGATTAAATAAAATATAAAGAAATAAATACTGAAAACTCTTTTAAAACACGTTCTTTTTGGAATCTTAATCCCACGAAGAACATGACTTTAATCAAAAACAGTTTTTGTTAAATAAAAATCGGTTGAGAAACATCGCAGATATAGAAGATTAACAAGTAAGAAGGCTCTAGTCGAGAAATCCCGACTAGACTATACCCTGAAACATATACTTTTCGCATATAGTCAGTGCTTGCAAAAATGTGTGTATACGCGTATAGTGCATACTTTCTTAATTTCAATACTCCATATCTCCAGTGTTTGTGAACCGATTTCAATAAAAATTTCACAGATTGTCATTATTTGGTCTAATCATCAAAAAGTTTTCCAAATTCAAGATTTTGTTGTTATCGATCACATGTGTATATCGGAAACGGGAAGAGTTATCGAAAATTTAAATCAAACTTGTACTGCGCGGGGATTAGGCGATCTTATGTACCAAATCTGGAGAGTCTAGCTCTTATAGTCTCTGAGATCGACGCGTTCATACATACGGACGGACAGACAGACAGATGGCTATATCGTACGCTTTTGCTGACCAGTCGTTTGTTTAGCTTTGAGAACATTATCTCTTAATGGACATAATTCGCGCCCTTTACTTTTGTTCGCTGTTCAGAGATGATCCTATGAGTATATTGTGTACCCAAAATAACAGTAATAAACTATAACCAAAAGGAGCCCCAGCTACACTATTTTATCCGCCATCACGTCTAACTTCATTAGCCCCGTTCAGAGTGCTATATTATGTAGTTTGATTAGAGAAAGCAGCCATTTGCTGACTAAGCGAAAAACTTTTAACAACGCTACACGTCTAAAATTACTTTCCACCCACCCACACAGCTGCTATGCTCTGATCGAAGACCTTCTTTGAATGTTCGGCTCAAACAAGGATGAGTGACATGGAGTGGGGTGAGATGGGTCGGGGTGTTGTAGCTTGAAGACTGACGCCAAGAACAAAATGGCGGTGCACGTTCATCGCCTCACTTAATTAAGCGCCTTTTTGTCTGCTGTAAGTTGATAATTGAGGTTTTGCCGGTTTCCAGTTAAAGTTAATGCCTGCGAAAACCCAAATAGCTAAAAGTGGCACAACAAAGGAGCCCCAAGCTATTGCGCTATGACCGGAATGAGAAATGGGCGGACTGTGAATTCTTGTAATCGGAATAAAAGGTAGCTCAACCCAAACCAATTAAAGGGCTTCTATGGTTTGACAAACATTTTTATATTCAGGTACCGAAGGTAAAGTGTATATTGGTTTGCGCACAGTCCCTTCGTCCGTCTGTCCGCATTAACGCAGCTTTTTTCACGCTTAAAGCCAGAGTTTTAAAACCTTGCGTAAATCTATAAAAAATCAAAAAATCTCAAGGTGCAAATATAAAAACACCTATTTTCCACATTTGAACAACTTCACCAAAACTCTACCCCATTCCCTTTAAATGTGGAAATTCATACATCTTCGACTGTTTTAAAGCTATTGTGACCAAATTTGCTATCAAGATAGCTGGTAACGTCTTTCTAAGATCATTGAAATCAAAATTTGGAAAGCCTTGAAATGAACTATTATAAAATAAGATATTCAAATTGGATTTTGTCATTGTTCGGAGCAACAACAATTTGATGACTAGTTGTAAAAATGTGGGACGCATGTGTGTTTTATCGATTTTCACGTACGAGTGGATCGGTGGGATATCTATTACCCAGCCCCCATTGGGGCATGACCCATGTGTTAGCACTCTGTCTGACGAGGACATGAACCAAGATATTTACAAAGTTTCAACGCGCGTTTCCACGTACGTCAACACACCATGACGGGCATTGCACAAAACCTGTGAACGGTTTACTTTTGATATTAGATTATAATCATGTGTAAGACCTTCCAGTTAACTTTAGTATGGATTTTGACATGTTTAACACGAGCATAAAAAACCCTCTCAATAAACGTATATTTTGTCTGTAAGTTAATACTGTAAGCATTATTCTTGTGTTGCATGTTCTCCAATACCCCGATTTCACTACGCTGCATACTTTATGATTGCAGCATTTTTTATAAGAATATTGTATGTTCCATGAGAATCTTGTCTGTAGCATTAGCTTAATCACTCGAGGATTTGAGTTAACATAAGTAGATTGCGGTAACAGAACTTTGGCATAAGAATCTTAATTTTTGTTGTTCTGTTACAACAGAAAAACAAATTAGGAAACAGCTCATAAATATTGGCAAGCTGTGCATTTTGTTGATAATAATTATCATGGGCAACACAAGTCAACCAGTTTTTTAATGAGAAATCGGAGTCATTTCTTGCGTATTTTTGTAAGCCGAACAAGATTCAGCATTTGTGTTTCACGCCACGATTAAAAATGGTTGTAAAGTACCACAAAAACATAGTTTTGAGTGTTTATACATTAGAAAGGTGTGCATTAATTTTTTCACGAAATGTGCAACAGAAAGAAGCAGAATTGCGAGCTGGGTCGATATAGCTATGTCCCTCAATTTTTAAGCTATCGAGTTGAAACTTTGGTCAAGGTATTTTATGTTGCAGTCAGATGTTATAGAAATGCAAGATCTTTTACAAGCAAGAAAGCTCTCGGCGATAGATCACGACTTGAAGAAGAACAGTAAACTTTGCGCGTCCAGTCCGTACTATCAAGTATGTGTATGCGTATACTGCGTACTTGACTTAGCTTCAATGTTCCATGGAAGAGTTATCGAAAATTTGAAATAAAAACTTGTACTGCCTAGGCATTAGGCGAGCTTATGTTCTAAATCTGGAGTCACTAGCTTTTATAGTATCTGAGATCGATGCGTTCATACATACAGACGAACGGACGGACATGGTTATATAGAGTCGGCTTTTGATGCTGATCAAGAATATAAGCATTTGATTGTGTCGGAGATGCTTGTTTCTGCTTGTTAGTTTTGCACAAAGCCTTTATACCCTTTTTACCCACTTTCAATGGGTTAGGGTATAAAAACAAGAATTCCGAATATAGGTTGCTTACTTGTTTCAGTATGTTTCTTCTACCAAACATAAGATGTTTATGACAAAATTAAAATTTTATACCAAAACACCCAGTAACGGAACTATGTTTCAACTATGTTTGTGACGAAATGTTAAATTCAATAAATAAACATTCTAAAGAAAAAACAAAGAAAGTTTGGCTTTTGGCACAGCACATAATATTGTTTTGAGGAGCACATTAACTTTTTTTTTAGAATAGTTATTTAGTTAAATTTCATAGTCTTTGTCACAAAATTTGATTTTTAGAAAATTTTGATTCCATCACTAGGATTTTTGTGTAGAGTATAGATTTTTTTTCTTTCATAAAACTATAAAAGAGAAGTCATTTTGTGAATTTCCTAAAAGCTGTTCCTAACTTTGTTAAAAACGCAATTTTTATTTTAACGAAAAATATCAGTTTTATATTATATTTTATTTTGTACGCCTTTCTTATTATTCAGCCTAATTTATTAAATCAATCAATTTATATCAATCCATTAAAACCCAGCAAAGTACGAGGCGTGTAGACGTGGATAGTTATTGATTGTGGGCAGGCAGATTATTGAGCATCTGGGACTCTGATTAAGCAACATGTCGTTGGCCATCATCTGTGGTTGAAAGTCCACTCTTCATCGACATCACCTGCGTAGAATGTGGCCTCAATGATAAATTTTTCGAGACAAATATTTGCAAGACACTTAAATTCACCAGACACACACACACCCACGCAAACACATAGTGTAAAAAAATTTGGCTGAAAACTGTTGACAACGAAATATTTTTTGTGGCTCTGGATTTTTTTTCTGGAGCGCCACGGTATGGCATGAGTTGTCATGCTTAGTTTGCCGTGAAACGAGATCCACACATACAGATATACACATATACTTACAGGAGCATACACTAAAACATGTCTGTTAGCCACGCTACGTATGTTCCACAGGAAACTAGTACAAGAGGGAGGAAAATGTCGAAAACGAGGCGCGTTAATCGATGCCAAGCCAAAGTTACTTCTAAGTTGACCTACCTAACAACACAAACAAGACAGCTTGATAGTGTCAAACATACATCGCTAACAGCATATGGGCTCACGATGCAGGGTGGCACTTAGTAATGGGTCTATAGGGCCTTCTATAATATTACCGAATGTAAAAAGTATAATAGTTTTGTGCACTGCAAACTGAAATATTTTTTTTATTGTTTTTAAAAAAAAGGCACGTAAAACCTGGTGAAATATTGTTTTTTTTTCTGCTTTCAATTTTTGAATGATAATTGTGCTACTGAACTGTTAATCGAAAACGAGTTCGAACCTGATCGGCTAGTAAACAGAAAAGTTCCATAGAAAATTGTGTTCAGGATTTTATCACATTTGTATACTCAGTAAGAAAAGAATTTCCTAAATCAACACACTGGTAATAAACTGTTTATGATTTGGTACATTTGGAACATTTGTACATATGGTAAACATTTAATAATTTCATTAATTTCATGGTGTATACACATATATCAGTTGACTCGTTACCTATGTCGGAACGAAGCTCATCAAAAATCCGCGGCAAGAAAATATTTTTTTAATGTTTGAGATTATTTTTCTATGTAGCCTCACACAACACCTCCAACAACTCAATAAATATACGAGATAGAGACACCAAAATCGGAACGTAACCGCTGCTAAACCATTGTCAGAACAAGTATGTTTTAAAATAATGATAACTTTTCGGTTACACATGTATACTACTGTGATTAATTTGAAAAATGAAGGTATAATTTAAACTTCCAGGGTTTACCGAATCGATTGGTTTTTTTCTTAACTTTGTAGCACTCTTAGTGGAAGATGTGCGCCAAAATAGTGTTGTATGCACAATGTAATCCCAACAAAGTATTCCTAAAGAACGAAATAATTTATTTCCTTCTAACTACAGTCTTCACGAATTACAATAATTTCTCCGTCTGCTGTTTGTTCGTAGTGTCACTCAAACACAGAGCTGCTCTAATGACTTTACTATGCTACTTTGATGTATAAGCCTTATTTGTCTAAAATATCATTAAAATCCATTCAGTAGTTTTACTTTTACATTTATAATATTAAAAGGATATATGTATACATACATGTATATTCTTTACCAGCGTCAACACCCAAGTCCTTCTCTCATACACCACAGTACAATATTGCTTTAAATTGCCGTTTCCATAGCTTGACGTTTTACTGAAAAAGTTCATCAAGATAGTGAAGAATCAATATCGACGATTGAAATTGACTCAAGTTCAACAACAGATCATACATATTCGATGACGACTTGGACGATTGCGACAAAAGCGTCAAAATAAAGTCTGACCAAAGTTTTGGCTTGATATCTCAAAAACTGAGAGATATAAAAGCATTATCTTTTCATTTGTTGCATTGAAAATATAACTTATTGGGTTTTTGATGAGCTCAATGAAGAAATTGACATTCATTAAATGCGAAAAAAAAGCTTTAAAAATACTTCACGCACCCGTCTCGCTGGCTGCCATGGGCGAGCTTTTGCCTCTCATCCAGCAGTCAGCCCTTTACAAGGGCAATTGTGAGCAAAGTGAATTAAAGTGACAGCTTTTTATGGAACACTGACAAGTGCGAAGTAAAAAGTGAGTAGTGCGAAAGTGCACAGTTCCTGTCATCAAGAGTCTTACGCGTAGCCAAGCAACTAATCAGGTTGGTGCATGCACCTCTTGTTGTGCTGGCTTGATGGTAGCGCGTGTGCAAGTCAAATTATGTGGAAATGAATTATGGGCCGCACGCTGCGACAAAAACGGCAACAATACGAATCCTAAGAAAAGAAAAATAAAGGCGTCAAAGTCGAAACACCAGTCACCAGGCAGCTGGCGGCGCACAGCAGGATTTTCGTACAAGACCCTTCTCACACATGCAGACCTTGGCTGACATCGGCTAAAAGAAACAACAGTCAATGCGGTACAATATTAAATTTGTGCACATTTCGCATTCGCCTTTTTTCGTCAATTTGTTATGGATTAGCTTGAAATGACTATTTTGTGCGCACGGTACATATAACAAACAAAAACAAGTAAGGCTCTAGTCGAGAAATCCTGACTAGACTATACCCTGAAACATATACTTTATACGCATACCGTTCGATTTCAATAAAAATTTCACAGATTGTCATTATTTAGTCTAATCATCAAAAAGTTTACCAAATTCAAGATTTTGTTGTTATCGATCACAGGTGTATATCGGAAACGGGAAGAGTTATCGAAAATTTAAAACAAACTTGTACTGCGCAGGGATTAGGCGAGCTTATGTACCAAATCTAGCTCTTATAGTCTCTGAGATCGACGCGTTCATACATACGGACGGACAGACAGACAGACGGACAGACGGACAAGCCTATATCGACTCGGCTGTTGATGCTGATCAAGAATATATATATACTTTATGGGGTCGTAGATGCTTCCTTCTGCCTGTTACATACTTTTGCACAAAACCATATACCCTTTTTACCCATTTTCAGTGGGTTCAGGGTATAACAAGCACACACAAATGCTTTATCCTTCTTTCGGATTGCGCATACGCCTTGTGGCACTCTGATTTATTTGCTCAATTAACGGCTCAAATTGTAGGCAGTCGAAGGGCCAAAACATTTTCAAAGCCCTCCTATAAATAACCCATTTAATAAGACACAAGTAGCGCAAATTATAATTAGCCACCTCCTGTTTTTGGTTCATAAGATTTTTACCATCCACTATCAAATTAAACGTAGGAACGAAAATTAAAGCAAAATATATGTGAGATTCGATGAGAAATAAGAAGAGCAAGTAATCGACAGTGCGACTAAGAGAACAACCCGAAGTGGCCATCCCTATTGGTAGCGAGAGAGATTTCAGTCGATGCCGAGATCTCGCCTGCCACACACGCGCAAAGACAATGTTTATAAATAAATAAACCTTTACACATAATCACTTATGACTAATAATAATTAATAAAGTATAATATACATTCGACGTTCTAAATAAAGCATTTTGCTCAACATAAAATTATAGTGTGATTAGTGTTGTGCTGTGGCAGTCAAATATTATTCTATTATTAAAGAATTGCCTATGAAAGCCTTGTTGAAGGCAAAACGTAGAGGATTGCTTGCCGCGAAATTGAGCGCTTAATAAAGTGAACGTGGATTAAGCAGCACGGGAAGGAAATCAGAACTACACAACCAATTTCATTAAGATGAGGAGGAAGGCGAACGATCTTTTACAACAGTGGCCGACAATGTATCATAACAAGATGCGAATGTAGTAATTCCAACAAAAAAATGTCAGGTATAATGAATAGTTCACGTTAAAGGAGTGTTTTCCAGATATAATTCAGTGGATTGAGAAACGTGAATGTGAATGTGGATTGGAGTCAGTTACAGATTTTCATTTATTCAATGCAATTGCTTGAGATCCATTGAAAGGTGCGTTGGTCTGAAGTGAGAGTATCATATGCAGAATTACATAGACGATTCACAAAGCGCCGGCAGAAAACATTGAAACATTTTGTAGAAGACATTCCCGATAGAAGTTTACACACATATAATCACACAGATGCAGATTGAAGCGAATAAGAAAATGCGTTGTCAGTTAATTTCAGGTTAAATAAGCAAAGTCAGCCCGAAATAAACGCTAGAAAATCTTTAAAAACAGATCAGATAGTGAGGCAATGCCTTAAGTGCGGAGCCGAATCACATTGCGAGATTGTCCGAAAAACAATTTAAAGTGTTACAAGAGTAATCAGCTACGGAACAGAGGTGCTGCGCAGTGTAAATTTGAGGTAAAACCAGAGCAGGGAACAAATATAATTCACGATAAATCTGCTAAGCCAACAAGCGTCTTTACATCTTTCGGGACTTAAATTGTAGTCAATTCAATGCACAGTGGCTAGAATCGCGAATTCAGCATTGTAAAAATCGTAACGGAAAGAGATATTTGAAAAATTTCAAAGGGGCAATGATAAAAAATTGTTGTAAAATGTAATGATTAAAAGCTGATAAGAAATAAATGCATGGAATAACATCACAAAACATAAGAGTACGACATGTATACTCAAAACATGAATACTGTTAAAATAAAACATTTTACACGCAAAACAAATTTTGCATAAATATCAATTTTACTGTTTTTTTTTTTTTTTTTACTTCTTACAATTTACAATAAGCATTTATATCATTAGTACTTAATATACTTAACATTTCTGGTGAATATTCCTTGGTTAATTCCTCAAGTGACCCTTAACAAAAACACAGTTTAAAAAATGGAATTAATTTGAACCACTGTAAAAACCAAAATAATTGTCCAAATTCTGCCGGCGGTTTAGATATTTCCCTTTATTAAATAATTAATTTCAGCAAAAAATTTTTGGGTTTTTGCAATGCCAAATATGCGATTGCATTTAATCAGCCATGAAACAAACAGAAATCTACTTAAAAATAAAAATAAGTATAAACGAAACGAGAAAAAAGAGTAATCGAAATAGCGAATGTCCTGCAGACCAAGCGTTTATACTCTTGTTTTAAATATAACATATATTTTTAGCTCACCCCACCTCATTTTGATGATGATGGAAATGTTGATGGTCGAGTTGCGTGCTTTAAAATTGCATGGAATTAAGAACACGTCATCAATTCAAAGGTGTCTAATACAGAATAGGACTAGGTTAATCGTGCGTGGGGGTATACCGGACTAAATAGTGTTGAATTAATTAAAGGACTTACCTAAAAATATAAAAAGAGACTCACATTATTGCATGATTATATGTTAGGCATTAAAGGTCTAAATTTAAGATTGCAACACAAACCATTTTCATTTAGCGGGAATTGTATAAAAAATAATTAATAACACATGCTAACAAATTATTTTTATTTAAACAGTGGAGTCGTTTTTTATGTATTTCTTGTCGTTGTAAAGTAGTTATATGGGTACATAACTAAGTCTGTCTGGAACGTGACTCAAAAGGGCAGACACGCATCCAAAGAAGTACACGTTACAGCCATCTTACTTATATGCCGGCCGGGCGACTGGGGTATCGAATATCGGTTAGATATAAGGAATTATAAGCTGTCCTCTTGCAACTCCTTCAACGAACATTCTTAAGGGGATTTTTTTCTGTTGCAGCCTAATGGTGTGATGGAGTGGCGTGATCTGAAATATAACTTCAGGACTGATGTTGGGCAGATCTCCATCGCTCCCGTCAGTTCTACACAGCCCATTCCTTGCATCTTTTGTAGTTGCTTTTGTGCTGTCATATGCTGTGACTTATCACACCATGCAATAACTACGTGGGCCATACCATCATCGCGTATAAGACATCTTATTATCTTTGGCGATGTGCTTCATGATTTCCCGGCTTTTCTACGACACCGTGTAGAGTGCTCTGCAACACTTTGACATATTATTTTGACCCCAATGTACTAAACTTTCTTGCTCGTTTCCATTGAAATCCCTGCGAGCATTATCTCCATCATCCTCTCTAACTTGTATACTCTGGAGAATGGAACGATGATCGCTCAATTATCACAATGTCATCAGCATAGCCCTGACGTCGGATACCCCTGCTCACAAGTCTCCTTAATAGCTCAACTTATATGCTCCAAATAAGTGCTGATAAAACCCAAGGTCTTGTAGTTGTAACTGTGACGATACTATCTTGAATAGATGTCGTAGCTTGTCTAGATCTTAATTGGGATACAATCTATCTACTAGTAATTCTATCTATTAGTAATGACTGCGTCATGAGACGTGTTCGCAAAGGCTCTCTCACAATCTGAGAATTCACAACTACTTTTTGTGCTTCTGAACTTATTGCAAATGGGTAAAAAGAGTTAATGGTTTTGTACTAAAGTATGTAACAGTTAGAAGGAAGGACCCCATTAGAGACTATGAAAGCTGAGACTCTAGAATTCAAACAGAAGCTCGCCTAAGCCCTAGGCATTACAAGTTTACTTCAAATTATCGATAACTCATCCCGTTCGTGATATAAACATAGAACCGTTAAAACTTTAAAACTAGAAAGAAATCCTGGAAATGGTTTAAAATCGGTTGAGAAACACCGCACTTGAAGCACTGTCGCGCAACGTGAGGGCAGCTGTTAATCCGGCAGTTAAATAATATTCAATTGAAGAAGCAATTGGCTTTGGCATTTGTCGTCGATTGGCTTGGAAATTGGGTTTTGGGCGTGATTGCCGTTGGCATTGGGATTACCCATTTACTACTGTGGCAACATCAAATGGATTTTCGCACTATCATCTGTAGTATCACCAGGCTTCAACATTCGATGAGTCGGAGTTAATTTATTCTCACCCCATTCGGGCGGCTGAAGTGTGTGCATGTGAAGTGTTCTAGCTTTTTGTAGATGCTACTCCAGACAGAGACACATGTGTCATGGCAATCTGTTTTAATTTTTTGCCATTTTGCTGACTTTTTGTAGCTGCTGGTTTGTACATCTCATCAAAAGATACTCGAAAAGTAACATATCTTAGGTATTTCCTCTATTTTGCTATTCAAATAAATTTGCTGCTGCGACATCCAAATGTACTCGGCAGCCACTCATACTCACACACACATTCACATAGTCACAAACAAGTCTGACGAGAATGTGCGCACATAAAAGATAATGAAGGTGTGGGCATGCCCATTGGGTACTTTAGTAGATCTCAGCCGACGGCTGCAAGTATGCCATGAAACTCTTGTTGCGATGGGCAGGTGGTATTCATATCTCTATACTTTTGTGTATGTGTTGGAGAGGCACTCTAATACATGAAACGAATTTCACAGGAAATGCCAATTGTAAGCTAATCAGCGTACATTGCCTAACAATCAGGCTGCAAAAAATTAATCCTGTTACCATGAGAAAATCCTTAATATTTACAATAACGAATATGAAGTAACAGGATTCAATTATATATATATATTTATATATATATATAAATAAATATATATAGTAGGATGCAACTTTTTTCCATACCCTTAAGGCTCGAGCCTTTCAATTTCGATTACATGAGTATAGCGGAAACTTGTGATCCGTATAATGTAGAGGAGTTTATATATTAAATTTAAAGTCACTAGCTCTTATAGTGGACGAGAGTTCTCGAGTTTGAGTCCCGAATTTGGCAAGTCTTACAAACAAATGTTCCATTCTATTTCTTAAATTTCATTATTTAAATTATTAATTTATAGCAAATTACATTAAGAACATAAATCTGATTTCCTTGGATATAATAGGTCTACAAATAAGTTCGTGCGTTAGTCAACACTACTAGCGATTTTTTCACAATAAATCTACAATTTTCCAAAAACAAAAATGTACAAACTTATTTATGCACCTTAACACAAAAATGTACAATGGGAAATACAAATATATATATATATTTTTTTACAAATATAATAGTCTAATATATATTCTTCTCTTAAAATATTCAACAATTAATTCATCGCAAAAATGTAAATTAATAATTAGGGCAAGTATAAATATAAATATAAAATCATTAGTTTTAATTACAGAACATATTACCATATTTTTTTTATTCATGCAACAAACAATGAAAAACCAATTTTTTTCGTTGTGTATGTACACACACATGTAAGTGTGTATGCATGTATAAGTGCACATATTGCTCCAAAGTTGGGGCAGCTCTTATCCTGCTGGACTCAGCTGGTTCTTTATTGTCCAGCAATGTACGTGAGCTCATATTTCACAGCTGCCACAGCTTCGCATAAGTAGACAAAGAAAGGCCTCATAACATGACTACAATTGGCATTGCACCCACTATAAGCTTGGTCACAGTTTTCCATTAGACTGCATGCTCCATTTGATGAAACAACTATCCGGCATTATGTGCGGCGCATAAATACTTTCGGAACCTTGAGCGCATCAAATGGAAAAAGTAGCTGTCATGCCAACCGACCAACAGCAGCACACGGAATATTCATTCGCATTCACACCCACACACTCAGTTGCACCCCCGGTAAATCGCATTTAAGAGGTATCAAGTAACAATTGTTTAGTGGAAATAGTGAACACAACCACTTGTAATTTTATGGTTTTTACGCTTAACTCGGGAACAGGGGTAAATTACTCCTTTTTGGGTAAAAGTGAAAGTGTGGTGTGGGGGGGGGGGGGGGGGGGGGGTAAAAGTGAAACTTGAAATGGAGATGAACTTTTTTTCTTTTTGTTTTGCTTCTTCATTCTTACCAATGGGTGGGTAATTTCAGTTCCACAAAAATATTTAGGGGTAATGGCCGCTGGTGTAAATGTTGTGCTTATTCCTCAATTGCACAATTGTTTGAATAACTAATCTTACATATTTCATTTCATTTCCAATCATCGGGATGAATATAATACAAGGGTTTTTAAGTTTCATTGCAATACTATATTGCATAAATTTATATTTGTGCAAAATTTGTTATGCGTGCATTGCAAATTTCTAAAATTTTTGTATTATTTTAGGTAAAAATACCTCTCACAGCGCAATTAATAACAAAAATGTAAACAATAGCTGAATGCGGCATTAAAATTACTGAATTATTGAAAAATATGAAAAAATTTGATATGTGAAGTTGCCAATAAGTAGGCAGAGATTGCAACAGACTTGCCGAAAGTTGTTGCACCCCAAACACATGGAAAATATAGATTTTGGGGCAGGGAGTTTCAAAAAGTGGTTTTCAGTGATGAAATTTCAATTAGAAGCACTGGCAGGATCCAAGGCATACCCGACAGATTGACAGTAAGATGAACCACTTTGATGGTATGGGCGGCATTAAGCTCTGGTGGAAAGTTTTCCATTTGCTTTGTGGCTCCTTGTAGGCGAATTTCTACAATATCACTGGATAACGCTCCTATACATGTTGCAATGCAAACATGCAAAATATTCCTTTCTCGCAGTAGCCAGCTATAAGTCCGGACTTAAATCCAATTGAAGACCTTTGGGGCATACTTTCAGCAAAGGTGTATGACGGTGAGAAGCAATTTGAGTCATTAAAAGACTTTAAAGTGTTCATTGTTCACACATGGGCAACTATCGACAATAACACATTACAGAACTTAGTATATTCGATTGATTGCACAACAAAAACGTGAATGTATTTCATATTAAATAATTCATTTAATTACAGAAAATAATAAAGATATATATCAACATATTTTTGCCGAAGGAAATTGTAAAATTTGGCGTCTGTGATGATAATAAGGTTACAATTTTAATTAACAGAGATAAAAAGTGATTAATTTATAATTATTAATAATTATAGTTATTGTATATTGTAAGTCTGCTTCTCGAGATATCTCAACATATATATATGTATATATATGTATGTAAAAATCACTATCACTTTGTCAAAGACAAGTTAAGCCAAAATTAGGCGAGCTTTTGTACCAAATCTGGAGTCTCTAGCTCTTATAGTCTCTGAGGTCGACGCGTTCATACATACGGACGGACAGACAGACATAGCTATACCGACTCGGCTGTTGATGCTGATCTAGAATATATATACGGTCGGATTTGCTTCCTTCTGCCTGTTACATACTTTTGCACCATTTTTACCCATTTTCAATGGGTTCAGGGTATAACCATTTCCTGTCAGTTAAATGTACTGCCTTTGTTAGTGTTTTTTATTGTTCTTTGTTAATGTTAATATTTTTTAAGTTTAGTGTAATAGATTTAAGAGATAATTGATTGAATTATCAATAAAAATTAAAAAATAAAAATAAAAACAGCAACCAATGTATCCCTTCTAGCTCGAAAATGAAAAAAAATTTACAATATGTAGACTTTATTGACATACTGTAAGATAAGTATGTATGTATGTAGTATATGCGTACACATGCACACAAACATGCAAGCACTGACTGTACGCGTTGAGTATTTTTCAAATTCAAGATTTTGTTGTTATCGATGACATGTGTATATCAGAAACAGGAAGAGTTATTAAAAAATTTTACTGCCTAGGGATTAGGCGAGCTTATGCTTCAAATCTGGAGTCTCTAGCTCTTATAGTCTCTGAGATCGACGCGTTCATACATACGGACGGACAGACAGACATTAGGACAGACGGACATGGCTATATCTACTCGGCTGTTGATGCTGATCAAGAATATATATACTTTATGGGGTCGGAGATGCTTCCTTCTACCTGTTACATACTTTTGCACAATACCATTATACCCTTTTTACCCATTTTCAATGGGTTCAGGGTATAAAAATTGAGGGAAAATGAAAGCGGTACAATCATTTGATCTCAATAAGCTCTCTTCACACTGACATCTGTCACGCGCATACACAACGCAACTTTTGTTTTCTACATACATATACTACTAAAGTCCCGCGCAAATGCATTTGTTTGCGGACTTCTTAAAAAAAAAAACCAACCAACAATTTTACTGATGCCCACCACAAGTTGTACAGCGACGTTCACTTACAATAACGGTTAATGCAAAAAATGTATTGCTGCCCTTGTCTTTTGCGTAGGCGCTTATTGTGAGCCGCTGTATACATGTGCGAAATTCGTTTTCTATGCCTGGGAGCAATTGCAACAATAAGGCGGTTACAAAAATTACTGCTTTATGTTTTTGTTTTATTAGTATTGGTGTTTACTACGTCATAAGCGCACTATGGCAATATATTCTGGTTTAACGGAAACATAACGCTTACTTTGTTTTGGTCACTTTAACAAGACGATGGTAGTACAATGTTTTGTTCGTGCACAAGTGTCACGTTTGGGGTTTTCTTAAATGCAGAAAATAAACGTAAATGCATATAAAATACATAAATTATTCTCTACACAATGAACTCACATTTATATTAAATGTATTGCACTTTTTTAAAACTTGCCTTTTAATTACTGCAGAACTTTGGGCAGCTGGAACTCTTTCAATAAATTCTTCTTCACGCACATTATTTTCTACAAACTCCGACATCGTGCGACTTGGTCCAACTCTAAACTGCTAATAATCAAATCTCATTCTACGCTGTGTTCTACTATCGCGAAAGAGACTTACTGTTAGAAGCGTCATTCTCACTTCACGATTCTTGTGATTGTAGATTAGAGATGGGACGTGCCAAATATTTTTTGCTCATGAGCCCTTAATAAATTTAGTTGTGTAGAACGAGAAGCCAGCCATTGCACGAACTGCCTGACTCATGCCATCTCTAGATTGAACAAAAAAAAAAAACCTATGTCAAGGCAAATAGGAAAAAGAAGAATGCAAACAAGTAAGAAGGCACTAGTCTAGAGAACTCCCGACTAGAGTACAGTCACTGCTTGCAAGTATGTTTGTGTACGCGCATAGTGCATACTTTCTTAACTTCAATGCGGAGATATGGAATCTCCGATGTTTCTCAAACGATTTCAATAAAAATTTCACAGATTCTCATTATTTTGTTGTTATCGATTACAGGGGTATATCGAAAACGGGAAGAGTATCGAAAATTTGAAACAAACTTTTACTACCTAGGGATAAGCCGAGCTTATGTTCCAAATTTGGAGTCTAGCTCTTATAGTCTCTGAGATCGACGAATTCATACATACGGACGGACAGACGGACATACATGTAGCTATACCAACTTGGCTATTGATGCTGATCAAGAATTATTATACTATATAAACCATATATCATAATACCCTTTTTACTCATTTTCAATGGGTTCAAGGTATAAAAAATATTCTTGACCTTACATACATACATATGTAGGTGCTTCTTCTCGTTTATATGGGCCCAAAAAATAGCGGAATGTGAGTGTGTGTGTGCCTTAAATGCACTGGGTATTCTAAAGTTACAACAACCACAGTACAACAAGAATGAAAGATAATAAAAGCGGTACAACAATTTGCATAATCTCTCTTCTCACTATCATTTGTCATGCACCCCCATCGTAATTCTTGTTTTCTACATATAAATATACTAGAGCCCCTCGCAAATGCGCAACAAACAATTTTACCACAACACTATATAGTACTGGGAGAGGAGTGGCGATCACTTACAATAACTGTTAATGCAAAAAATGTCTCTTTTGCCTAAGCGCTTATGATGCGCATCTTTTTACATGTACGAAAGCAATGCAAAACAAAGAGTGTACAAACAAGTAAGAAGGCTCTAGTAGAGATATTCCGACTAGAGGATACCCTGAACCCTATACTTCATGCGTACGGTTAGTGCTTGCGTATGTATGTCTACGCATATACGGCATGCTTAACTTAACTTCAATGTTCCATATCTGCGGTGTATCTCAACCGATTTCAATAATTGTCAATATTTCGTCAAAAGTTTCAAACGTCATCTCAAAGATTTTCAAATGCAAGATTTTCTGATTATCGATCACATCGGAAACGGTAAGAGTTATCAAAATTTTAAAACAAACTTGTACTGCCTTTTAATTAGGCGGTGATTCTGGCTATGAGAAAACCAAACTACTTAAATCCCAATTAGCTCGAGCAAGTTTTTTTTTGGTTTAAATCATGTAAAGGCTAACTCATCTTTGACAAATTGTGCCTAAATGGAGCTTGTATGAAGGCCACGCTTAAACCTCGCGCCTCTATTCTCCCCTTTGCCAAGAAACTAAGTACATATGTAAATTGCTTGTTTGAGCAAGTAGCAAATGTTTTTGGTACAATAATATGAAATGAAATCAATTTAATTTTGTTTATTTTTTACCAAATATAAAACGTAGGATATGTACAACCATTTTAACAATGGTCTAAATTTGGCGCAAATATAACAACTTGTATATCATTTAAATACTTCTTTCAAGAACGCAAATTAGTTTTGCCTCAGTGAACCTTACCCTTCAGCACAGCCTAGGCACATTTACCGACGGCATCCGTTTCCTGTGACAGTTTTCAGCATAAAAACGACCAAACAACAGTTGGACCGCTGTGGAGCTGCTAAGCCGCGTAGCTTGTGCCAAAGTTGGCATGATTTATGTTGGGTTGTAGTCCCGTATTTTTATTTCCCGTCCCTTGTGTGCACCTAGGCGGCTTATTGGTCAAAAATGTGTGCTCTAATAAATAGAAAGAAACATTCCCCGCACGTGTCTGTCTCTTTAAATATGTATCATATTGTTCCATAGTAAAATGTCTCTCTGTTGGTTTGTTTTGGACGTGTGTGCGGGTGAGGGGAAACCTTTAAGAACGGCAAATCTCTTTCAAAGTATTGTATGTATCTTGTTCCGTCCGTTGACAACTTTACTAAATCAACAAGGTTGAACACATAAATACTTGTAAATAAAGAACTAATTGAAAATAAACAGTATTAATTTTGTATCAAAATCTTTCATGAATCAACAGGATTACGAAATTTTTAAGGTCTTTTGAATCTGACAACACAGTTAAACGTTACGTTGAATGTAATGCAAATATACATAGCTGTTATATAAAATATTCAATTGAAACACAAAAGGCAATAGACAGCTGCAGAACCTACTATAAAACTAAGGTACTTTGGTTATAAAAAAATATTCGAAGTATTATAATCCTAAGCAATTTCAATTTTTGTTTTTTATTTCTGACTTAAGTTTAACATTTGTTGTTCTCTGTATACGATTCTATATAATACTTGTTTATGAATACTTACGATACGTATATCCTATGTCTGCTGCTCGCTAGTCTGCTATTGTTCCCAGTTGATATACCCAGTAATACACAGAAATGGGCCAAAAAGCATGCAAATATTTTCAGTAGGCCGATGTAAGCAAATTTAACTCATATAAGTCATTGCCATATCAACTATATTCTTAGAAACTAAAAAAACCTTTATTTAATAAATAGTAAATGTGTTTTTTTTTTTTTTTTTTTTTGCAACATATTTTAATTATCTATAAAAAATACGATAAATCTTAACATAAATAGGCAAGGCATACAAAATATTAATTATAGCTTAAAACCAAAAAATAATAGAAACATTGACATTGTGTAAACACTGACGTGTCAGTTGCATTTTGTGCCTTTTTATTGTTCTTAGTTAACATAAATATTTTTAAGCTTTGTTTAATAGGTTTAAGAGATAATGGATTGAATTATTTATAAAAATTAAAAACAACAACCAGTGTTTTCTCTAAAGTGAAAAAATCAAAATTTTTCAGGTTGTGTAAACACTTTGTTGTCAAACTGTATATAGAAATCGTAATAAAATCAATCAGGCAAGAAGGATAGAAATCGATTTAATAGCTAAATTTTAACCACTGGGCCAACACTATTTACTTTAAATTCCAAAACAAGCCCCAAATATTATATTTGTTTTGATTTCTAGCTCTTTCAAACAAAGTACGGGGTATCCACAAGCTAAGCTATCTCTGACGTGTGCTTGTTATGCAGCATTTGCTGTTTTATAGCATCGTAAACAGCACATAAAACTAAAGAGCTTTGTTAGGCGGGCAAAATCAGGGGCGTGGCAAAAGTCTGAGCGCGCCTGGTCGAAAAATTTGTTGCTTACTTTGCTTGCTCACTGTCCCGAATGTGTAGGCGTTCAACAAGGATAAGGGACCACAGGCTGGGGATTCCGCACTGGGCACGCTAGGAGTGAGTGTGTTTCTGTGAAAAAGTCTATGCGGGTAGGGCAGCGTATTGCCGTTGGCGTCGTGTGAATATTAAAATAGTTTCGAGTATCCATTTGCATATTTAAAATGTGGTCGGGTCGGAGGTAAAAGAGGGGCGTGGCCAGCAGGCACTAAATATTTACTCAAGCATTGAGCGCTCTTTTTTCACGTTTCCGTGTTTTGTGTCCTTTGTCCTTGTGCGTGCGTGGGTGTGAGCGAACAAAACTCTTTTCGCATGTCCGCAGCTGCTAATGGTTTTCATTTTGCATTTCCCCACAAACACTACTTCGCTAAATCCTTCGTCCTCCACGTGCTGAGCATATACATAGATTTAATTTTTTATGCACTCTCATTAAATAACAGCACGTCAGACAAGCACGTCTGAAAGGACTTACAACCAAAACATAAAAATAAGTTGCAACAGCTTCAGTGCCCCTTTTTCGAACTTCTCCTCACCCACCACCTCCTTCTCCGACACATTTCGTCTTAATACATACAGATGTATGTCTTTTTTGTAGCTTGTGGCATCTCCCATTAGATATAGCTGCCCATGTTGATTTAGGATAACATCAACTTAGCTAAAACTCTTTCATCAGAAATCCATGGAGAGCGTGCTTTGGTTCGGGGAATTTGCAAAAATAACTTGCAAACACACGCGGACACATACATATGCAAGAACATACACTCTTAATTTAAAAATTCACCCACTACTAGTTTTTATACCCTTAACCCATTGAAAATGGGTAAAAAGGGTATAATGGATTTGTGCAAAAGTATGTAACAGGCAGAAGGAAGCATCTCCGACCCCATAAAGTATATATATTCTTGATCAGCATCAACAGCCGTCTGTCCGTCCGTCCGTCCGTCTGTCCGTCCGTCCGTCCGTCCGTCTGTCCGACCGTATGTATGAACGCGTCGATCTCAGAGACTATAAGAGCTAGAGACTCCAGATTTGGTATATAAGCTCGCCTAATCCCTAGGCAGTACAAGTTTGTTTTAGATTTTCGATAACTCTTCCCGTTTCCGATATACTCATGTAATCGATAACAACAAAATCGTCAATTTAGAAAACTTTTTGATGCAGTTTGAAAGATTAGACTAAATAAAGACAATCTGTGAAAATTTTATTGAAATCGGTTGAGAAACACTGGAGATATGGAGTATTGAAATTAAGAAAGTCTACACTATACGCGTATACATACAGACACTCACACATACTTGCAAGCACTGACTGTATGCGTAAATTATAGGGTTAAGGGTATAGTCTAGTCGGGATTTCTCGACTAGAGCCTTCTTACTTGTTTAATTAAGCACAAATGCAATTCAAGGGTATGTGTAATATCTTCTTTTAGTTTTTACGGATAATAAAATGGGGGAAAAACTCACAAGGACGCAATGCAACAGGCTAAACAAGTAAGCAGAGTCTAGTCAAGAAAGCTTGACTAGGAGATTCCCTGAAAACCATTCGGCTAATGCACAATGGCTGAACTTCGACCTTCCATATCTCCGATATTTCTCAACCCAATTCAATGAAAATTTCACAGATTTCTTCGCTAAAAGTTTCGCAAACCGAAAATGATATCGATATTTTAAAACAAACTTGTTCTGTCAATGGTATTATATATCCTATATCTGGAGTCTCTAGCTTTTAAAGACTTTAAGAGATCGACTCGTTCATACAAACAGACGAACATGACCATATCGACTCAGATGTTGATGCTGATCGATAATATGTATACTTTCTGGGACCGAAGAGACTTTCTTTTCTCGAGCTGTCTCGACTAGAGCTATCTTAATTGCTTGAGTGAACTGGTACGTTATAAAAACTAATCATTATGGTAGGTAAAGGATATGTATTTAGTATTTTGCGTAAAAGACTTACAGGAGGATTTAAATATCAGTACTGTACCTTTTTACAAAATTCACCTTTTACAAAACCCCACTTTGGCGTGTCTTTCAATACGTTATTACCGTTTTTGCTTCCTTATATCTAAGAATGGTTATTTTACTTTCAGTTCTGATTAAATTAAGTTCTCGAGGCATTCACTTACACATTTGGCCTTGACCGCGACTTAAATTTGAGATTGGTTTTGATTTTGGGTTTTTTGGGACTTGCACGGTTTAATGGTATGCTGCTTGGCGGTTAGATGGTTTCGATGGCCTTTTTCGGTTTGTGGGCTTTCGGGGGTCAATGGGCAAGGGTGCATGATTAAATAAAAGTATCCGCTTACAAAAGCATCCATTGTCATTTATTATGATTAAGTGCACGCGCGGGTCTAAAATTGTTTATGCTCTTCCTCTCGGTCGCACATTTCAATGGGTCCACAGATTTTACAATCCTTTATGTTTTAACAATGCCAATGCTGACATTAGCAGCACCAGCAGCAAAAGCAGTTTATTGGACCCATTCCTCGGTTGCTCCTGTTTTAATAGGTAGCCACTGCATTAATTTAATCGGCATGTCATTATTCCCTGAACCTATTGCAAATGGAAAAAAAGGGGTATAATGGTTTTGAGCAAAAGTATGCACAGGCAAAGGGAAACATCTGCGACCCCATTAAGTATTTATATTCTTAATCAGCATCAACAGACGAGTCGATATAGCCATGTCCGTCTGTCCGTCCGTCCGTCCGTCTGTATGTATGAACAGGTCGATATCAGAGAGTATAAGAGCTAGAAACTCCAGATTTGGAACATAAGCTCACAATACACGTACACACACACATACTTGCAAACAGTGACTGGGCGTAAAGTATATGGTTCAGGGTATCGTCTATTCGGGATTTCTCGTCTAGAGCCTTCTTACTTTTTATACCCTTAACCCATTGAAAATGGGTTAAAAGGATATAATGGTTTTGTGCAAAAGTATGTAACAGGCAGAAGGAAGCAAATCCGACCCCATAAAGTATATATATTCTTGATCAGCATCAACAGCCGAGTCGATATAGCCATGTCCGTCTGGTCCGTCCGTATGTATGAACGCGTCGATCTCAGAGACTATAAGAGCTAGAGACTCCAGATTTGGTACATAAGCTCGCCTAATCCCTAGGCGATAACAACAAAATCTTGAATTTGGAAAACTTTTTCATGCAGTTTGATTAGACTAAATAATGACAATATGTGAAAATTTTATTGAGATCGGTTGAGAAATACTGGAGATATGGAGTATTGAAATTAAGAAGGTATGTACTATACGCGTATACATACACAGACTCACACATACTTGCAAGCATTGACTGTATGCGTAAAGTATCGGGTTAAGGGTATAGTCTAGTCGGGATTTCTCGACTAGAGCCTTCTTACTTGTTTTATGTTGAATTTCTCATGGTGCCTTTAATTTATTTTTTCAAAGAATAACTGTAATTACACAGAAAGATATGTTATTAAATGCACGTCTTTAGGTCAATGAAATTTTAAAACTCTTGGCTCTATATTTCGTAAGTGTACATACACATCATCGCTGTCTGCTCAGACTTGTTCGCAATGCTCTGCCAATCTGAGAAAGCAGCGTCGACGTTGTTAGCGTTAATGAGCTGAAGTGATAGTGAAAATTACTATATGTTGGAAGAGGGGGGAAATTACACTACATTTTAATGTTAACGGTGTTGGGACGTGGAATGACAACTGCGCCCACCACACCATCGCCCTCACTCACACACGGTTAAACAAGACATGGGGATGTTCTTATTCCCATACACAAACTAACTAAGTACGTTGAAATTAGTGAAACTGGCTTTGTGGTGTTTGTGGATTTGCGTCTGTGTATGCAGCTTTCTTGGATTGACATTCTGCTGTGACATGACAATCAGACGCTCAGTGCAAGCACCAACAGCAGAAACACACAAAAGCAGAGAGCGCTGCACTTAATTACTTATTAAGTGCATCAGCAGACGAGCATTGTCTCATATTAGAATGGGGATGCAATAAGTGGGTGTAAACTAATCTACTTCCATTGCCAACCCACAAGCAAGTCATTCAATCCTCAATACAATTTTTATACCCATTTTCAATGGGTTCAGGGTATCTTCTAGTCAGGATATCTCGACTAAAGCCTTCTTGTTTGTACACGCATTGTTTTGCAATTGCTTTTTAAAAGAAATTAAATGTGTGTACATTATTAAATTATTACACTCGGGTGTGTAATGGTGTTGGTATATCACTAGAGTAATATGTTACTGCATTAACAAATGCATTTTGTGAGTTAACTAAAAAATGAACTTTTATATTGTTAATCCGACGGAACGTCTGGCTTTATTCATGAATTCTTTTAGACTAAATACAAGAGTACAATTATGATCCTTACGAAACCTAAGACAGAAGAAAACGCTCAGCCTCGCATGAAGTGCTGAGCCTTGCATTTCCGTATCATAGCGGCCACACAACTATGTAGTGATTGCCGACTATGCGACCCGTTCAAGTGGTCGTGTTGACATGTTCATCACTTCAACCGAACCTCGATGTTTAATAGCTTAAGAAATAAGAGCTGCTGAGCTACGCATATCTACTCGTAGCGGCTACACAACATTGTTGTATCTACCAGCTGGACAACCAACAGCAACAATGCTGTGACATGGTGTCATATTCTATTTAGCTGACATTAGCTAACTTGTATATTATCAAATTTGGTTAGGAATAAAATTAATTGCACAGAAATAAAGTTTTTGCATTCGTCTTTTTCCTATTTTGCCTTGACATAAGCTTTTTTTTTTTTTGTTCAATCTAGAGATGGGCATGAGCCAGGCAGTTCGTGCAATGGCTGGCTTCTCGTTCTACACAACTAAATTTATTAGGGGCTCATGAGCAAAAAATATTTGGCACGTCCCATCTCTAATCTACAATCACAAGAATTGTTAAGCGAGAATGACGCTTCTAACAGTAAGTCTCTTTCGCGATAGTAGAACACAGCGTAGAATGAGATTTGATTATTAGCAGTTTAGAGTTGGACCAAGTCGCACGATGTCGGAGTGTTTAGAAAATAATGTGCGTGAAGAAGAATTTATTGAAAGAGTTCCAGCTGCCCAAAGTTCTGCAGTAATTACAAGGCAAGTTTTAAAAAAGTGCAATACATTTAATATAAATGTGAGTTTATTGTGTAGAGAATAATTTATGTATTTCATATGCATTTATATTTATTTTCTGCATTTAAATCGTGACACTTGTGCGCGAACAAAACTTTGTACCACCATCGTCTTGTTAAAGTGAGCAAAACAGAATAAGCGTAATGTTTCCGTTTGACAAACGATGAACAAAAGAAAAACCAGAATATATTGACATAGTGCGCTTTTGACGTAGTAAATACCAATACCTATATCTCTTCAAACTTGTTATTCTAATTATGCTATCCATAACCCCTTTCGGATTTTATGTGCTTTATATAACGATCTTTCCCACTTAATACGTAGTGCCACTTCTACTTGCTCTCTTAAAAAACTAGTCTTGTGTCACTTGTCTATATGTTCGCGATCTTCGTAACCGTACGCTACGCGGTGCGCCCCTTGGTCGGATGGGCGGGAGGTGGGTCGCTTTGTGCTTGGGTCCGCGCGTTAACAAGCCGGTGCTTGGTATCTTTGGGCCACTTGAATGTACTGTCCGTTAGTACATCTACGTCCAATAATAATAATAAAACAAAAACATAAAGCAGTAATTTTTGTAACCGCCTTATTGTTGCAATTGCTCCCAGGTATAGAAAACGAATTTCGCACATGTATACAGCGGCTCAGCATAAGCGCCTACGCAAAAGACAAGGGCAGCAACACATTTTTTGAATTAACCGTTGTTGTAAGTGAACGTCGCTGTACAACTTGTGGTTGATATAGCAGGCATCAGTAAAATTGTTGGTGGTTTTTTTTTTAAGAAGTACTCAAACAAATGCATTTGCGCGGGACTCTAGTAGTATATGTATAGTATGTATAGGAGTATTGAAATTAAGAAGGTATGCACTATACGCGTATACATACACACACTCACACATACTTGCAAGCACTGACTGTATGCGTAAAGTATCGGGTTAAGGGTATAGTCTAGTCGGGATTTCTCGACTAGAGCCTTCTTACTTGTTATACCCTGAACCCATTGAAAATGGGTAAAATGGGTATAATTGTTTTGTACAAAAGTATGTAACAGGCAGTAGCATCTCCGACCCCATAAAGTCTATTGATTTTATTGAAATCGGTTGAGAAACACTGGATATATGGAGTATTGAAGTTAAGAAAGTATGCACTATACGCGTACACACACCTACTTGCAAGCTTGGACTGTACGCGTAAAGTATATGGTTCAAGGTATAGTCTACTCGGGATTTCTCGACTAGAGCCTTCTTACTTGTTTGGACTGGATTTCATTGGTCAGAAATAATGTTATTTTCTTCCCAGAAAGAGTTAATGCCTTTTGGGCATTTTTATATCGACAATATAAAGTTAAAATGAACGAATAAAACTAAAATCAGTTAACCACAATAAACACTGAAAAAGCAATTTAAAAACTAACGGGAAATGCTTTAAAAATGCCGAATGCTGAATACTTTTGTATTACGCTTGGTGAAAATTAGTTTGGAACTTCTCTTATCATCACTATTATATATACGTTGTCATTATTTGTTTTGGTAATAAGCTACGTAAGTAAGAATGGCAGACAATCAATTTTTTTTTTTGGGAATAAAACACAATTAGATCCAATATCAACAAATGGATTTCAGATTCGGCTAGTCTAAAAAATGTAACTTTTATCTTTCAGATTTCTAAACACACAGTATAACATTTGCCTGTTTCAAAGCTGATTCTAATCGAAATTTAAGGTAAGTTAAAAAAAAATTGTATTGAAGATAGAACTCACTTACTTGTGGGTTGACAAAGACGTTAATTAGTTTACACCCACTCATTGCACCCCCATTCTAATATGAGCCAATGCTCGTCTGCTGATGCACTTAATAAGTAATTAAGTGCAGCGCTCTCTGCTTTTGTGTGTTTCTACTGTTGGTGCTTGCACTGAGCGTCTGATTGTCATGTCACAGCAGAATGTCAATCCAAGAAAGCTGCATACACAGACGCAAATCCACAAACACCACAAAGCCAGTTTCACTAATTTCAACGTACTTAGTTAGTTTGTGTATGGGAATAAGAACATCGCCATGTCTTGTTTAACCGTGTGTGAGTGAGGGCGATGGTGTGGTGGGCGCAGTTGTCATTCCACGTCCCAACACCGTTAACATCACAATGTAGTGTGATTTCCCCCTACTCCAACATATTGTAATTTTCACTGCCACTTCAGGTCATTGAACAAGTCTGAGCAAACAGCGATGATGATGTACACTCAAAAATATAGAGCCAAGAGTTTTAACATTTTAATGTCATAAAAACTTGCAAATATTTTTTTTCCTGAAGAAAACATGCAAATAGGTTCTTCACAGGTTTTTATTATTATGTCTATAGTATTAAAAATAGTATTCAAGTATACGATATTCAGGATTTTATTGTTAGTTGTTTTTAGTTTTTTTCAATAACTCCAAAAATTTGCAAAACTTTTTGCATATGTACACATATATTGGCGTGCAATCATTATGAAAAGGGGTGAAACCTATTGAAAATAGGTAAAAGGGTATAGTAATAATAATAATAATAAATAATAAAAAAAAAACAATTTTGCAAAAGAATTATATTATTCATAAGTAGCAACTTATTGAATTGAATAATTAACTAAATTCTATGCAATAATATGAAATATACAAAACTTAAAAACAGGTCTAAAATCTTTTTGTCAATAGATCTCGCTAAGAGCAAACACGTGCCGATCAACAGTACTCTGTAATATATACCTGGTTGATTGTGTGCACGCGAAGACACAATATGCATTCGAAAAATTTATGCATTTTCACGGATTTTCAATATTATGTCAAAGTTTCTTTCCCGAGGCTTTAATTTTTCTTGAGAAGTGTTTATCTGCAACGCGACCTATTAACAACACAAATCTGCAACAAGAACAAGTAAGAAGGCTCAGAAATCCCGACTAGACTATACCCTTAACCCGATACTTTACGCAAACAGTCAGTGCTTGCAAGTATGTGTGAGTGTATGTATGTATACGCGTATAGTGCATACTTTCTAAACTTCAATACTCCATATCTCCAGTGTTTCACAACCGATTTCAAATTTTCACAGATAGTCAATATTTAGTATAATCTTTCAAACTACATCAAAAAGTTTTCCAAATTGAAGATCTTGTTGTTATCGATTACATGTGTATATCGGAAACGGGAAGAGTTATCGAAAATTTAAAACAAACTTGTACTGCCTAGGGATTAGGCGAGCTTATGTACCAAATTTGGAGTCTCTAGCTCTTATAGTCTCTGAGATCGACGCGTTCATACATACGGACGGACGGACGGACGGACGGACAGACGGACGGACAGAAGGACATGGCTATATCGACTCGGCTGTTGATACTGATCAAGAATAAATATACTTTATGGGGTCGGAGATGCTTCCTTCCCTGTTACATACTTTTGCACAAAACCATTATACCCTTTTTACCCATTTTCAATGGGTTAAGGGTATAAAAATTGTTTTTAGTATTGAGACGTGTTCTTTCAATACTTTTTTTTGCGCGAAACACGATGGTGAATTATTGCGTATTACGTCTTAAGTTTAAGAAAAATAGGGTAGACTCAAAAATGCTTGTTATAAGAATTTCCAGCACGTTTCTTCTCCCTTTCCTGACGTGCTAGAAACATATACAGACTGCCAACAAAGGGTTATTTTTTACTTTAGAGTTGTTGTTTTTAACTTTTTTAAATAACTAAATATATTATCTCGTAACCTATTAAACCAAAGTTAAAAATAATTAATATTAACAAAGAACAATAAAAAATACTAACAAAGGCACTAAATTTAACTGACACGAAAGTGTTTACACAATGTCAATGGTTCTATTATTTTTTGGTTTTAAGCTATAATTAATATTTTGTATAGCCACCGTTGGCTGAAAAATATAACTGCGAAGCTTTTTTGACTGACAAACATAACCAAAAAACATATAGTTCTGAAAGTATTTCAAGTGATTACTTTTTTCTTTAAGAGTTTTAAATGTAGTATAACCTGTAATTTATATAATGATACGAAACTCTTAGAGCAGAGAAAGTAAATAACTTGGTCTATGTGTACGTCAGACAAAGTGTCACGATTTGGGCGCTACGCCTACTGGGAGGCTAGAAAATATATAACAAGTCAATACACCTCGAGGTACAAATTAATAAAACACAGGTAAAAACAGGGTCACCAAATTGTCAGCATGTCCATAAATTATAAGTAATGATAAAAATAACACTCACGTGCTAAAATTTAAGAAACTGTATCTTTCTTTATTGATGAGAAAAAGTACCTTTGCAGTACTAATTTTTCTCCCCCGCTGTAATTGTTTGTAGCTGCAAGACGACTTAACTTTAAGCATCGATATTTCAAGTGTTTTTAATTCGATATCTGTGAAAATCTGCACAAATATTAAAGCAGATAATTTGCCTATGGTATAGTGAAGATTTTATTCGAAAATTTATGAAAATGCAATTATTGATTAATAATAAATTATTTCCAGTATGCAGTATGCTTGTACACACACACTTGTAAGCATAAATATAGAGTACAGGGTATTTTACACAACAAAATATGCGCAGAATTCAATAAGTTGTGTCTACTGTGCGGCACCGGACCGCAACACGGAAAATGACTTTGCAAGAAGAAAAATAACAATGGACTTGTTGGGAAATAACACAAAAATAAAAGCAAGGACGTCTTTTGTTTCCGGTTGCTAAGAAAGAGAGTCCCCTGGCCATCTTTTGACTTGTGTTTTTACAGCTGATCTGTGTGCCTTTGTGTAGGTGTTTGTGTGCTTTTGTGGCCTCCACCTGTGTATGCATGAGCTAGAAAATTTATATAAGTTGACAAGTTGAGCGGAGCACACACCAAATTACACATATTCACAAGCGCAGAGGCAGTCCAAAGATGGCGTTGCCTTGGCGAGGACATGGACCTGAAGCTACCACCTCTGTCTGACATGAGGTTGGGTGTCCCCGTGGCTGTCTGTCTGCCAGTTGGTTTTTCAATGTGCCGCGCCTTATCATGACACGCTTGGTTAAAACATCAGCAACAATCAAGTCAATAACAAATGTCACATTTAATATCAACTACGGGGACAATAACCGCAGATTTAAGGCAAATAAGCTATTTGATTGAAATACCCATCTTTCACTGAAGTTTTTTTCACAGTCGTGCAACATGTGTTCAACATGTGTATTCAAATTCAAGTTGTGAAGTTACATTTATTACCAGTCTTGTGATTGTATTTCCATTGCGATTGACAGTTTTTTATGCATGTAAGGCATTCAATTAAAGCTTTTCAACTTAGAGTATCTTAGCTCTTGAATTAACTTGACTCCAATATTTTAAATAAGTGTTTGATAACAAATATAAATAAGAAAACAATAATATTTATTTGAGCCAATAATCAATTTACATCACAATTTTTATCAAAACTGCTATTTCATTGGGCCGACGATTTGGAAGAAGTCAGCGAGTAAGACAAATTGATTTCATCGTCAGGTTTGTCAGTTGATAACAGCTTAAAGACGATTTTCAGTGTTGAAATTTAAAAATAAATTGAAAGCTTTCAATATTAAACACATTATAATAGGTTATCAAAAATTAAAACCACGTAAGTCAATCAACAAGTCAAGAAAGCTCGACAAGAAGATGCACTTAACCTTAGAGTGAGTACACTAAACGAGTATACAACAAGTAAGAAAGCTCTAGTCGAGCAATCCCGACTAGACTATACCCTGAGCCCTAAACTTTACGCATACCGTCAGTGCTTGCAAGTAACTTCAATACTCCATATCTCCAGTGTTTCTCAGCCGATTTCAATAAAATGTTCACAGATTGTCATTATTTCACTTAATGTTTCAAACTGCATCAAAAAGTTTTCCAAATTCAAGATTTTGTTGTTATCGATCACATGTGTATATCGGAAACGGAAAAAGTTATCGAAAATTTAAAACAAACTTGTACTGCGCGGGGATTAGGCGAGCCGATGTACCAAATCTGGAGTCTCTAGTTCTTATAGTCTCTGAGATCGATGCGTTCATATAAATTCTCTAATATTTGGTAATTTGAAGTTTTGCACAAATACCAACTTTACATGAAGATTTCTTTCAAAGAAATAATTTCTTAAAAAAATAAATTACAACTAAAAAAATTTGGTGTATCAAATGTATATACCAACTACCTATTTAAAACAAATATTGAAAAAAATCGAGCAAGTAAAAGTTTAAAAAAAAAATTAAGAAAATATGATGCACAAATATCAATTTTACTGGGTGTATGTCGCGCAGACTTATGTAGGTACTCCATCTCCGAACCAGATCAGAGTCGGTTAAGCTATGTCTGTCTGTCTATATGAAGGAACGACCAGATCTCAGCACGCATTTTTATACCCTGAACCCATTGAAACTGGCTAAAAAGGGTATAATGGTTTTGTGCAAATGTATGTAACAGGCAGAAGGAAGCATCTCCGACCCCATAAAGTATATATATTCTTGATCAGCATCAACAGCCGAGTCGATATAGTCTGTCCGTCCGTCCGTCCGTATGTATGAACGCGTCGATCTCAGAGACTATAAGAGCTAGAGACTCCAGATTTGGTACATAAGCTCGCCTAATCCCTTGGCAGTACAAGTTTGTTTTAAATTTTCGATAACTCTTCCCGTTTCCGATATACACATGGGATCGATAACAACAAAATCTTCAATTTGGAAAACTTGATGCAGTTTGAAAGATTAGACTAAATAATGACAATCTGTTTAATTTTATTGAAATCAGTTGAGAAACACTAGAGATATGGAGTATTGAAATTAAGAATGTATGCACTATACGCGTATACACACATATTTGCAAGCACTGACTGTATGCGTAAAGTATATGGTTCAGGGTATAGTCTAGTCGGGATTTCTCGACTAGAGCCTTCTTACTTGTTTCTTTTTGGCTCAACGCCGCTGCAAGGGCATTTTTTTTTTACCAAAAACTGTCAAAATTTCAAAAAAAAAAAATAAAATAAAAAAGTGCAACAATTGTAATACAGAACAGTTAAAAAACAACATTTTAATAACCTCAACAAAATTTTGCAGCGAGATAACTGATTTGTTCCATTCAAAATGTAAATGAAAAATTTTGCACAAATATCAACTTTCTATTGAAGGCATGTTTTTGTCCCGTCTTTGTCGTAACGGGACTATAGATTAAAAGCTAATAAGAAATAAATTCATGGAATAACATCACAAAACGTAAAAGATAAGACGTGTATACTCAAAACATTTATACCGATATAACAAAACCTGTAACATTCAAAACAAATTTTGCACAAATATCAATTTTACTGGGTGTATCTCCGCCTTACTAAGAACGATAAATGTTCGTGGGAAATTATGACAATATAATTCGACATACCTCTCTTCGAAAAGTATCGGGCGAAAATACATCGGTTATTTGTATCTGGTACATACATTTATAAAAAATAATTATACCCTTTTTCCTTATTTCATGGAAAGCATATTGAAGTCAAATTGAGTATAGGGCTATTAATTTTTTAAAATTGCCATTGATATATTCTTAATAAGTGTTTTTAAATTATTACAATTGTTGGCAAATATTTTAAGATCAGCACTTCAATGTTGCAATATAATATTAGATAACAGGCTCCAAACATCCGTTGCACATTTTCAGTGAACTAATAATTCAAGCAATTATCAAGTATTAACTGCATGCAATCCGTAAAGTTCGTATTATATGTTGTGGGAAAATTATTTGAGCAGCTTTACAGCAGCTTTGATACAAGCTAAACGGGTCGTATATGTAACGTATATTAACGTTGAAAATGTTAATTTTCTTTCAACGACTGAAAAATTATACTCATATGTTGAACTTGACGCCAAAGTTTGCTACTTACGCCACATAATTGTGGCCACGATGCGTGGTGCCACTAGCCATTCGATGAAAGAAAAAAAGCACACACTTGCTATTTACGCCAGCCACTTGGATATTACAGCTACAGTAATTTTTACAGTATACATGAGTTTACTGGCCGCAATGTGAAGGCTGCGACAGGCTTTGTATTTAACTGCCAACCCGCCATCGTCCTCTTTTCCAGTCTTTTCTGGGCAGTTGCACTTGTCGCTGTTCGTTAAGCTGCGATTTGAGTGCAACGAATCACATAAGTGGTCCGCAAAAGTTTTTCCTTGTTGTATGTGCGAGTGATACACATATTGCACATGTTTGTACAAGTAAGCGGGTGACAATAAAAAAGAAATGAAATGAGCTCTTTTTCATAATGATTGCATCGTACTTGATTCCTGTGCCGACTTTAAGGGTATTTCAAAAAAAGAATCCCTACAATTTACTGCTAAGTGGTTAAATAGTTATAATTATTGTTACTTGCGAACAGCTTATATTTAACAGCGCAATTATGCGCACCGCATAGCTTCGATCGCCAACACGTAAACAGATGAAACAAGACTAATTTTTCAAAAGAACAAGTTGTTTCGTTAGTGGCTTCCTGTATTTAGTGGAAAAGATCGTTATAGATTAAACATAAGATCCGAAAAGTGTTACGAGTAGCATAGTTATGAAGAGAAATGGGTAGACAGTTTCTAGCATTCTTAATCGGAGCTGCAAAGCTTATTTGGTGATCAATACACAATCAATCACCATTGATTAGTTTGTGCAAAAAAGATTACTTCTTACATTGTTCTTATTGATTAGAATGAGAACAAAGTTTTATTAGTAAAATAGTAGTATCGTAAAAAGGTGAGTTTATGTTGGTGTCCCAGTTACTCGGACAAATAAGTGCAAAGAGCAGAAATTTTTTTGCACTGATTTTGTTCTTATTTGTCTTTTATTTTAGTGGCTTTATGCTGAAGGAAATAATCAACTCATTCGTACTTAAAACGCAGCCTAGCGGTGTCAGAAGTTGCGTAAGGTCAGAAATTCTTAAACTGAGTTAAAGTCGGGAGTTCTTAATTTTAGTCAATCTTAAACGTAATGGACTTATTTTGAGTTCTTGTGTACTTTAAAATTAAATAAGTATTTTGATTCTTGATCAAAGACTTGTGTACTCGATCTCAGTATGATAAAAACTTGATTTGTTATTTCTAAGATATAAAGAAAGCAATAAGAAAATAAATTCGAGAAAAAACTTCTGTTCACACTTAACGTGACATGATTTGAACCTTATATCTCTCCGTTCTGCGGCGAATACCTTAGCTGTTGAGCCAAATCCGAATACTTTTCGACTTCAGTTAATGTTAATGTTGAACGAGCCTATGCTCTTAATGGCACATAATGTACAATTAATTCACATTTTTCGTTAATAGGTAAATGTCATTTCCATTATTAAGAATAATAGAAGTTACGACCTTCAAATGTTTTGATACTTACCAAAATAAAATTGAATCAAAAACATAAACCAGAATTTCATAATTATTACTTAAGAAAAAAATATAGGTCTTAATCTGATGACGGACAGGCATACATTATCCTTTTCATACCCTGAACCCATTGAAAATGGATATTACGCGTACAGTCAGTGCTTGCAAGAGTGTGTGTCTGTATACGACTATAGTGCATACCTTCTTAATTTCATATAATTCCATATCTCTGGTGTTTCTCAACCGATTTCAATAAAATTTTCACAGATTGTCATTATTTACTCCAATGTTTCAAACTTCATCTTACAGTTTTCCAAATTGAAGATTTTATTGTTGTCGATCCCATGTGTATATCGAAAACGGAAAAAGTTATCGAAAATTTGAAACAAACTTGTACTGCCTAAGGATTAGGCGAGCTTATATTCCAAGTCGGGAGTTTCTAGCTCTAATAGGCTCTGAGATAGACGCGTTCATACATACAGACAGAAGTACGGACGGGCGGCTATATCAACTCGGCTTTTGATGCTGATCAAGAATATATATACTTTATGGGGTCGGAGATGCTTCCTTCTGCCTGTTACATACTTTTTACACATTTTCAATGGGTTCAGGGTATAAAAATAATGTAGGAAACTCAAGATAAAATCGTTTTAACGTAGTTTCTTTAGATAGACTTTTATATTTCAATGAGAACGTCAATATGCAACTAGCGAAGGCTGGGAAAGAATTTTTTCGTAATCAAACATTACATGTCTCAAAATTGTTTGACTCAAAAGTCAAAGTACTTATTTATCAAGCATTAATTAGACCTATTATAACATATGGATGCAACATTTAGTTTAAAATATTTGCCTTCTATATGGAAAAACTCCGAGTATTCGATAGAAGATGTCTGTCTAAAAACATGTTCGCACCTATGTACAAAGAACGCTTCACAGCCTTTATACAAAATATCTATCGAATAGAAAACTCAATATTGCAGAAATAAATTTCAGAATAGACAACTTTCAAATAAAGTAAATTCGATTACATATTTTATGTTCAACCGAATTTACAGACAACAATCTAATCCTGGCCCCTTAATATGAAAATCTGGATTCCTCCCACCTTTCGTTTTTAGGACAAAATGGGAATACATTCAAAATAGTTTAGGAACACCAAACGTTCCAAGAGAATTTAGTAAGAGAAGGAAACTGACAGTTTGATTCGAGTGTCCCCGAAAAAGATTTTTAAAAAAATGTCTCTTACTTTTGTTGGCTTGAAGAGTAACCAAATCCTTCCATAACCATACCTAATTGTTTCATAGAACATAACTTTCCCTAGATTATATTAAGTTACAATATACAGTTGATTGATTTTTGATGACATTTAATTATGAATAAGTTTAAAAAGTTTTACTTAGAACCCCTTAAATAATTTAACTTATAATTTTGTCTACAATCTTCGCTGTTAAGCTGAGTCTAAATCATAAAGAAAATTATAATTATTTTTCTTACTGAATAAGGAAAATATAATTTAATACGATTAATTTTTCAAGAAAATAACTTTTTAAAACTTCACAGGCACAATTTTTTATACCCTGAACCCATGTACTCTACAACTCTATCCGTTTCCGATGTACAGTTGATATCAGTAACATTTAAATCACGGATTTGGAAATTGTGAAATGTGTGCTATAGACAATAGGGAAACCATATCGAAATCGGTTGAGAAACAAGAGGGATATCGAAGGTTGAAATTAAGTCATATATGTATGCTGTTCGCAGTATTGTTCTTTCTGAAATTCGTGCTGTCGGTTGAAAGGGCTTCTCTGGCTAAAAACCTACTTAATTATGTAATGCTAATAAATGTTAATCAAATTTAAGCAAACTTAAATACGTTATTCAATAGATGCTTGCATTTTGCATTAAAAAAAATAAATGTCTTTAATTTTTTACCTCGACGAACCTGGTCCTGTAACCGAAGGCGGAGTACCCAAATATGCAGCACCCACCCATTTTTCAAGGGCTTGCAGCTTTGGTTTTATTACTTGTTTGTATCCGAGATTTGCGAACGTTTTTAATTGTTTTATACGCATCACAAACACAAAAAGAACAACAGGAATAAAGACAAAAAGGGGCACGCTTTACATCAGCTATCAGCTTTGTTTTCAAGTCATAAAGATACTAACCGTAGCCAAATTTTTACGACACAACTTTGTAGAAGTGTTGTCGCAGTGATTTTGATGGGCAGAGATAAGTCATAAAACCGACCACTATACAGTTTAAAACGATACTTTTTTATAGCTTATTAGTTAAGTTTGCTAACACATCCAAATCATAGTCAATGTTTTTCACTTAAGTTGAAAATCCCAAAAAAAAAAACAACATTGGTCAATGCAAATTTATTTTCGATAATTCTTCCCGTTTCCGATATACACATGTGATCAATAAAAACAAAATCTGGAAATTGAGACATTAGACAATATAATGACAATCTGTGACATTTTTTTTAAAAATCTGTTGAGAAACACCGGAGATATGGACCATTGTAGGTACGAAAGTATGCACTATACGCACATATACTTGCAAGCACTGACTTTACGCGTAAAGTATAGTGTATAGTCTAGTCGGCTTACTTGTTAAATTTATAATTGCTAAAAAAATAAACAAGACGCGAATTTTTGGTGCTATTCAAACGGTGGCTTTAGTGCACAAACGATTAAAAAGAGCTTTGCCTACGAAACAGTTAAGCCGCACGCAACGCAAGTTCGCCGTCGGCGGATTGGCGATAGGCCTATGAAAATATTAGAATTAATTACTCAGAGCAACTTTAATTGTAACTGTTAGTTCATATTATCTCTTAAACTTACAAATGATAACTACTGTTTTATTAAAATTCTCTGGTGTGAAAATTTGTCATAAATTTAATTTGCATCTTTATATTTACCAAAAAGAGCTGAATACTTTAAGCCATTTGATTTGAATTAGTTGCCTAATGGGGGAAATGGAAAAACATCAGGGTACAAACATGCTTGTGAATACCAAAAGCCCCGATTCCATGGTTATACTAGAGCCTATTTTATTCGGCTGTTAGAAAAGTAGAAACTTGGGCTGCAGACATCAACCAATTATATTTGCAAAATTTTAAGTCTGTATCTTTTTTGGGGTATTGAAATATTTCTCGTTCAGACGGACGGAAAAATGTTGCTTTATAGTTGTAATTGCAATTGCTAGCCTTATATATTTACAAAGGTATAAGCTACAGTCTTCACTTTCCAAAGGTCGATCATATTAACGCGCAAACGATAAGTCTACGGGCAATTTTAAAAATATAATTAAAAAAAAAGTAACTGTCATTTTAAAATATAACAAATGTTCAAAAGGTAGTAAGCAAGCTATTGGACTCGTGCATTTAAAAGCTTGTACGAAATTAACTCGGCCTTGTGGGCTTTTGGTAATGCGAACAAAATAAAGGAAAACATGCAAAAATTTAATTTTGGGGTGTGCTTTTTATACCCTGAAATCATTAAAAAATGGGTAAATCGATAACAACAAAATCTTAACAAAATAATGACAAATTGTAAAATATATACGCAAACGCACACAAATTCCTGCAAGCACTGAATTTACGCTTTAAGTAAAAGGTCAGGTTATATTATAATCGAGATTTCTCGACAAGATCCTTCTCTCTTGTTTTTGGTTGTCCCTTATACCTGCTCTGTACCTTGAAACAAAAATCCAATTTAAATTATTGTATATGGATATTGCATATGTTCCATATACATGCACAATAGAGGATAATAGTTAAACAAATTATTTGCTTAACATTTAATTAACGTACTGTTCAAAGTGAGTTTCCAATTTCAATTGCTTCTGTCCAGGCAGGTTTAAAATTTGGCTTTAACACATGCTTATAATTAAAATTCTATACAGATTTGAACGTTGGCAACACACAAGAACGTACGTGCATACCTATTTTGTAGCACATTGGAAGCGATGTATTGCGTTGATGGTTAATTGTTTGGCTCAGCTGCATGTACATGTGGGCATGCCATGCAGCAGGATAGACAGCAAACTCAATGTTGAGGTTCAGGTGGAGTGAATGACTGAAGGACATAAAACAAGAAATTATCAGTCAGCCATGTAGGACATCATTTGAGTTACAATTGCGTGCTGCAAATGGATTTAAAATAACCTAACACTCTTTAATTATAACATAGACCTACGAATGTCTCATCATGTCAAAGATGCGGTAATATTTTTAGTAAGATTTCTATGTTTCAAGCTTTGTTCTTATGATGCATTCGCTTTGGGGTGCAAGAAAATTATGTGTAATAAAACGTCCTCTTGGTAAGTGCATAAATGTAAATCCATTAGTCGCTGTGCGTGTGGTAGGGTTAGTAGCAATCAAGACTCCGAAGCTATCTACTCGCAGCCTGACCGGGCGACAATGCAAAGTCATTGTCATCAGCTGTTCACTTTCTCTTTACACACGCAGGCAAACATAGACGCACGACTAAGCACACACTTTTTGCGCTCCTAAATCCCGGGCTCTTCCACCCACCCTTTCGTTTTTTGGCAACCCTTAAAACAGAACTTGCCTTTGAGCGACTTGAGTTTTGACCAGGCTCTCCTTGCCGATACGACCTTTTCGGCACTTCAGTGCTGGTTCTTAAATTGATGCTGAAGTTATAGGCGCCATTTTCGCCAACTTAAACATTTGATTGTTTGCCGACTGACTGGAACTGACTTTAAGTGGCAGCGTGTCGCGACGTTGCGACAGCTGAACTTAGATGGAAAGAGGGTGTAGATGGAACGAGCGTGCAGGCTGTGAGTCGCGATAGCACCAATAGTTTGTCAGATTCAAGTTCTTGTGTCATCATCTCAATAAAATACAATGGGCCCAGTGGCAAAAATATGAGTTTAGTTCGGAGTAATGTTAAATTTTTACAAATCATTGTTATTAAAATTTTTTAAATATTTCAAAATAAATAATCATAATAATAATCCTCTTTCGGATCTCAGGTTCAATCTATAACGATCTTTCCCATTTAATGCATAGTGCCAATTATGCTTGCTCTCCTACAAAAGTTAATAAAGTGTTATCTGTCATCTGTTCGCGATCTTCGTTACCGCAAGCTTAGCGGTGCGCCCCTCGGTCGGTCGGGCAGGCGGTATGTTGCAATACGTTTGAATCCGCGCGTTAGCATACCGATTCTGGATATCGTTGGGCCACTTGACTGTACTGTTAGTTGGTCAACTTCGAAATGTATATAATTCCTTCCAGCGAAAAAAGGGTTTCGATATAAGCAAATATATTGTTTTCAAAATACGTACGAAGGACTTCATATTGATATATTATCGTACCTAAATCAATATATTCGGGGTAAATAAAAATAACTTCTGAAGTACTTAGTCAGATCCAAAAATAAAAAATGTCGGATAGGACATAATTTGACACGATTCTAGGTTGCTTCCAGTAAGTTTAAGTAAAAAAAATGTGAAAATTTTATTAAAAATCGGTTGAGAAACACCGGAGATATGGAGCATTGAAATTAAGAAAGTATGCACTATACGCGTACACACACACACATACTTGCAAGCACTGACTGTACGCTTAAAGTATGGGGTCCAGGTATAGTATAGTCAGGATTTCTCGACTAGAGCCTTCTTACTTATTTTATATTATAGACCATAGTGCTCATTTGGTGGTTATTTGAAACACTCTATGACCTAAGTTCTTGTGTTTATATTTGTGTATAGCTGGAACCAATTAGGATATTACAAGCGTAAAGTGATTCATGTGTACAATACAAATATAAAGAATAACTTTTGGCCTATGTCCTAAAAACACAAAACTAAAAAAAAAAGGAAAATCAACTGGTTTAAGCAACAGGGACAAAATTAATTAGGCATTCTTTTTTAAACCAAAGCCATCTCAATCCGCAAAATCAATGAAAAACGAAAAGTAATTTATTAAAAAACGGTATTGGTACACTACACTGGTAGAAATAATCAATTATTTCGTTTATAATCACACTACATATCGAACTTGATTTCTTTATAAGTACGGACTTACTGAAATCGTGAATTCAAGTATGAAATTTGAAGTTAGTTTGTTCTTGGTTTATTTTCCAGTTTTTTAAAAACACGGTTTAAGTTCTTGCGCACTTTATTTGTGATTAAAGCTCAGTACGCTTGACAGAAATTGCAAATCGTAACGTAAAACAAATTTTCTAAGAGCTGTATAAGTGTGGCCAGACTGACAGAATATATGTCAAATTTAGCAATTATAATCGCAGTTTGTATTAAGCGTAAACGAAAGCGGTCACACTAAGACACCGAATGGAAAGTGCAAAAGATTCTATATAGCTACCTGAATGAGCTTCAAAATTTGTGTGGGAATGCTGCCTTCTGCACAAGTCCACATGAGTATTGTTCGACAAGAGTTTCTCACCAAGAGACTGATGTTGAGTAAAGCACCTCGGTCTTACCAATTGATAGGCTATCAGTGATAAGTACGTTTCTGTTTCCCGGCAGTATGAGTTCGCTGGAGTCATCAAACTTTTTGATAATTTTGAAAATTATTAAAATAAAATCAATTAATACGGTGTACCTTAATAAGTTACTTATTAATTTATGCATATTTTTGACTGATTCGCAAATACAAAAGGGGTTATCATTTTCAAAAAGCTCACCGATTTATAATTTGTATATACTTTTAATCGGCAGGTAGAGTTATTTTAAATGCAGCCAAACATTCTCAAGCTTCAGCTAGAAATTACTAAAACCGTAACAAATTTTCCTGTTCAAGCATACCCTGACGTGATTCGAACCTGAGATATCGTTATTTCGATGGGTTTAATAGTTTCACATATTCACATATCACGAATATTGCATTTTAGTACTAGGTCATGTATTTTAAAAATAATAAATAGAAACAGCAAAGTATATATTTCAGGGTATCTTCTAGTCGGGATTTCTCGATTAGAGCCTTCTTACTTGTTCTATCAGTGTATAACCAGACGCCAGCCTAATTCGTTTTAAATCCACTGTGAACCTAAGTCAAGCACATGTTCTTCACTGCAATTAAAAGTTTATTAGTATTAATTTTAGCTTAGCTCATTTAAAATGGCTCCACACCAAGAACATAGTGGCTTTGATCAAATATGTGTCAACGTGGATTTATAAAACTAATTGACTTTAACGGTAGTGCCTCTAATTGCTCATCCTCTGGCAAAAGTAAGTTGTTCAGTCGGAATGCGGTTTCAACGGCGCTTAAGGACGAATTAATTATAAAATTAAGCTGCTTTGGAAACCCCGCCTAAATGCGTAACAAAATTTTGACGAATGTAAACTTTGACAGTGTTTGACGGGTTGGCAGTGACTGGAAGTTGGTTGGTGGTTTGGGCTTTTGTTAGCTGTTGTGCTAAGCCCATGAAAAGTACATATGCATATTCTTCGATGCATCCTGATTGAGCCATTTTGCGACAGTCTGTCTAATAATCACAGATATAATAAGAACTAGAAACTATTATTTTAAATACAAATCTGCGTAAACACCACACAAAACCGATTAGTTTCAAACTACGCAGCCACACAAAAAAAATTACATATTTTTATCTGAGTCGGACCTTAAAAAACTAATATGGACTGACTGTACTTGCCTTGTTGGTTTTAAGGTCATCTGAAAACCTTATATGATGACGAGATTCAGAAACACTAAAATACTTCTGCGTTTTTATGTCAACTTAATCACGGGTTGCTTATCGTCTTTATATTGCAGGAGGTGGTTTTTTGCTGAAATTCTCAAATGCAGGTGCATATTTTACAATTACAATTACAATTAAGGTTTCCTTCGAAGAAAAATAATTATATTCTTAAGATAACAAAATAAAACTTGGTTCTTCTTTTTTCGCCACACGGGTGCCACACTAGCCATCTATGTGCGAATTTTATATAGTGGCGTTCTCTCGGATTTGCTTGTGCTAATTTGGTGAAAATTCTTTCAATGTCAACATCTGACCATGGTAATGAGTAACTTTGTTGATATATTCAAATATGTGTTGTTTCTCGCTGAATCCTTATAGTCAATTGCTCCCGCCCAAAGCTTGTCTGTAAAAAGTGAATGAGTCCATGAATCAACCCCCCTATTCACTTTAAGTAGCTTGAATGCATTTGTTCACATGGCTAGTTTACCCAACAAGACTGCTAAAGCTTATTTTATCACAAATCGATCCCCTAATTTAACGATTAATATCAGAGCTGCCAAACGGTTCAGTGCCCAAACTTGTGGAACCTGTCTCTGCGGGGTCCTCGCTATATCGAATCAAACCACTATAGGAAATCCGTGTACCGAACTGGTTTAATTTTTTTTTAAAGTGTTCACTTCAAGATAAAAATTCCGTCAATCCAATTTTCAATTATAACTGACTGCTAAAAAGACTATTACTGACTTAAAAGAGCAAAAAAAAAAAAACCACGCGTAAGTCGATTGTCAGAGGATCAATAATATCACTAAATCTGTGTGCACTCAGCGAAATAATATATACATTAAATTATGATAGTTTAAGTTTCCAGCGCATCATTCCCTACCGTGTACATACACCAATTTCCTTAGAAACAGATCTATACTTTTTTTTTTTCCAAAATGTAAAGGCAAGTTTTACCACCCTTCTGTTATGATTTTGTGTTGCAATAAAAAATTCCGTATAGAGAGTTGTCGGGTAAAATGACTTCTCTGGATGCAAAACTTCTTAGGAATATCATACTAATAAATCTAAATTAAATTATGTGTAAAACCCGGTTTTGGGTTCGGAACCCAATCCGACCCTAGTCCTTTTTCAGGGGTTTGCAGCACTATTACACAGGTGTAAATTAATTTTTTTTTAAATTATTGTAATGTCCGTGTAAAGCTTTAATTTAGAATCATATAGATATGGTAGAACTTCAGGTCACCCTCAAAACCACGTTTTTTTTGGGTCTGACACCCATTTTGTCTCAAAATGCAAATTCTGACAAACCTGTTCACCGCACAAAAAAAAATATATCGAAATCAGTTGAAAATATTTAAACACCCTTTTCTGGGGCAGAGATGTCGCCCGTTCAAAATAGTTTAATACGGTGTATCGCTTTGTCATCGATTTCCCAAGTGTGTGTAGCGCCGCAATTTTGAAACTTTGGCTAATACACACATACTCCAAGCCATTTGCAAAGTCTCAAGGCTCCTCTTGCCTTAAGGGTGTCGACAAAACTTGCGTCCATATGGACAAACGGATGGACGGCTTGACACCATGATGGACAATGCACAAAACCAATATTCTCTGTACCTTGGGTATCAGAGTATAAAAACTAAATAGTTAATAAAATCTCTCAACAGATAGACAACTTTTAGTGGCTTTGCCAGTTCAATTTACATTACAAAGATAATTTAAAGCATTTAACTGTTGATGCGTGCAGGCGATCAAAAATTAATAATAAAATCTATTTTGGGTAAATTAATAATGAAATGAACAGCAGACGTTTATATTGCTGTTGTTTTTATTATTTTCGCTGCTTTTAGCTTTGAGCTACTCTGTGCATTTATTTAATAGCATGGCCATAAAAACTCTTTTATATTTTTTTTTCTCACCATTTCTTTTGCGACTGACTGTCTCTGTCAGCGAGGTCGTACAAATTGAAATAATTAGCGCAACTTTCAGCCTATGGGTATGGCATACATAATAATTTCTCCCCGAAGACAACGTTGTTTGCGTTTCAGCTGCCTGTATAAGTGTTACCGTTGTCAAGAAAGCTCTAGTCGAGAAATCCCGACTGGACTATACCCTGAACACCATACTTTATGTGTACAGTCAGTGCTTGCAAGTATGTGTGAGTATGTGTGTGTGTGTACGCTTATAGTGCATACTTTCTTAATTTCAATGCTCCATATCTCCGGTGTTTCTCAACCGATTATAATAAAATTTTCCAGATTGATCCCAATGTTTCAAACGTCAAAGTTTTCCAAATTCAAGATTGTTTTGTTATCGATCACATGTGTATATCGGAAACGGAAAGAGTTATCGAAATTTTGTACTTGTACTGCCTAGGGATTGGGCAAGCTTATGTTTTTAAATCTGGAGTCCTAGCTCTTATAATCTCTGAGATCGGCGCGTTCATACATACAGACTGCCGAACAGACACGATGAATCTTTCTATGCGTTACACATTTCATGATAATATTTAAATATACTTACTTTATCAGGTGTATAAGCAGCAATAACTACTTTTCCAATTAAGTTTTTATTGTTTACTTATAAATTCGCTTGTTATACATCGACATAAAGATATCATTTGGAAAGCATATCTAACATCTATATTGCTATATGTTTTTTTATAATGATGTAGAATGACATTAATTAAGTACATAGGGTTAGATAAGTTATCCAAACGTTTGATGCAAAGCTGAGCTGTGAGGATGTTGGAGACATATGATTATTACAAAACAAGTAAGAAGGCTCTAGTCGTGAAATCCCGACTAGACTATACCCTTAACCCTATAATTTACGCATACAGTCAGTGCTTGCAAGTATGTGTGAGTGTATGTATGTATACGCGTATAATGCATACTTTCTAAACTTCAATACTCCATATCTCCAGTGTTTCTCAACCGATTTCAATACAATTTTCACAGATTGTCAATATGTAGTCTAATCTTTCAAACTGCATCAAAAAGTTTTCTGAATTGAAGATTTTGTTGTTATCGATCACATGTGTATATCGGAAACGGGAAGAGTTATCGAAAATTTAAAACAAACTTGTACTGCCTAGGGATTAGGCGAGCTTATGTACCAAATCTGGAGTCTCTAGCTCTTACAGTCTCCGAGATCGACGCGTTCATACATACGGACGGACGGACGGACGGACAGACGGACGGACGGACGGACGGACAGACGGACATGGCTATATCGACTCGGCTGTTGATGCTGATCAAGAACATATATACTTTATGGGGTCGGAGATGCTTCCTTCTCCCTGTTACATACTTTTGCACAAAACCATTATACCCTTTTTACCCATTTTCAATGGGTTAAGGGTATAAAAACATACTGGATGTGTGCGTTCATACATGAAGCTCGAAACACATTTCTGATTAAACAATACAATATAAGCATTGGAGCAGGAAATTAAGAATCAATGATGGAAATCGAATTAAAACTATTTGGCTAAAACTCCGAATACGGTTGACAAGCCTGAGAACTCTTGTTCATTAATCGGATTCCTTAACCGGTAATTGTGTGAGGTACTAACATATTTGCAAATGAGTCAATAAGCATTAAAACATGAAGTTTAATTTAATTCTTTGAAACTATTTTGCACACAATTATAATAGTTTAATATTATTTTCTTTCCTCTATTCTAAAATTTATCACATCAAATTTTTAATAAAAATCTTTGGGATGTCGCATGCATGCATTCTCGTTTTAAAGGCGTTCACTTGGAACGGCAGGAGTGGGACTGACATCCAAACTTTTAATTCAAGTCTTTGGAGAAAAATGGCAGCTGTCTTTCAACCATATTTAATGACTGTAGCCTAATAACTGTGGAAGATACATGCATTCCAGTTTTAAAATGGCGGTAGAGCGTGGCATCAATATTTTTTATGCGATATTTGAAGAACGTCACTTTTCTGTCGAAAACCTGGCCCCAAGATATTTGCAAAGTTTCAAGTATTTAGCTTAAAGGGTATCGAAATAACGCGCGCTGATACGGACGGGTAGATGAACAAACACCATACCGGATATTGCAATATTCTAATGTGAATGTTCTTTGTTTTTCTAATCACACGGTTTTCTTAAACACGCCACGCGGCGTACGCGCAATGGAAGTGGAGAATTTCGAATGTCGACAGACAATGAGGTTTTATGATAGAATGCAAATGAAATTAGTTTGACCAAAACTGCCGTATAGCCAAGAACCATGCCCACAAGTAACATGCTTGACCGGGTTTTTGTGGCATGAAATTAATCGAATCAATTTGCATAAAAATTTCATTGTTATTACCATAATAGCAATTCATTTGCATATTTATAAACATATCATTATCCAGTTATCTCTGTTGCACTGTAGACCGCATCTTTAAAATAAAACACAGTCGACGATACATCAATTTATTAGTTAGATTGTGTGCAATTACTTAAAAACAATTAAGAAGCCTCTAGTCGAGAACTCCCGACTAGACTATACCCTGAACCCTATACTTTACGCGTATAGTCACTGCTTGAAAGTATGTACGATACATTTGTACTGCCTAGGGATTAGGCGAGCTTATATTACAAATCTGGACTCTCTAGCTCTTATAGTCTCTGAGATCGACGCGCTCATACATACAGACAGACGGCTATATTGACTCGGCTGTTGATGCTGATCAAGAATATATATACTTATGGGGTTGGAGATGCTTCATTCAGCCTGTTACATACTTTTGCACAAAATTATTATACCTTTTTTGTTTTTTTTTTTATCGATTTTCAATGGGTTCAGGGTATAAAACTCAATGGTAAGTAGCTCAAGTAACTATTTCGTCTTTTTGTTGGGCGCATGAATATTTTCCTGAACAATGGAAAAACTTCTAAATGTTTAGCACTACTGCCGTTGCTACAAACTCATTACAAGCTGAGCCTGAAATACTTTAAATAAATTGTCTTTATCTAAAAAATATTTACTAGTGATGATTTCATTGACCATAACTGAATTTTGGGACCAAGTTTTTTTACTTTATCAAGTTTTGTGCGTCCCAGCAACAACCATCACGTGCTATTGTTTGTCTTTTTGCTCTTTACCTATTTTCAATGGATTAAGAAAATAAAATAAAATGAATGAACACATATTTGACGGAGAAGCGTCTGTATAACTACGTCACGATAATCTCTGCAAGTTGTTGATGTTGACATCACTTTGTTCCATTTAAAGTTGGTTTTTGTTCTTTGCAATATACCACAAAAATAAAACAATAAATTTCAGGAACAAAAGATATATGCGTTAGATTTATTGCAGAAATAACTTAATTTAATTATTTTGTTTATAATTTTTTTTTCTTTTTGTGGGACTTAAAAGTAAGACAAAAAGAAAAATGAAATCAAAAGAAAAGAAAAAGCAATAAATTTCGTTCGGTTTTGGGCGCAGGCTCGAAGAAGTACAGCAGCGCTTATACAGCCGCGATGAAGTTGCATCGAATGAATACACAAAATAGATTTGCCGCCGGTAAATCCTTTTGTAACAATTATTTATTCAAATTAATTAAAAATGCAATGCAAAAAGCCAGCAGGCCAATATAAAAAAAAGAAAATAATAAATTTGAATGAATTATTAAAAAGTTGATAATTGTTTGGTTTTGTTCTTAATATTAGCCCTACCGTCAAAAACAGCTGGTCAGCGTTAAGGTCCACCAAAGCATATCGGCTGTACAAATAAATAAAAAAGAATACTTTTCCTGATTCTCTTTCAGTTCCAACTGCAACTTTCGCTCTAACTAGAAAGTCCAGCAACAGTATCTTTGATTTTTTAACTTACTCCGAAGTAAGCTCTTATGTAGTTTGTAATGAAAAATAAGAAAATAAATAAAGATTTAGTGACAGTGCAAAGACATTCACTTTTCCACAATTCACTAAAGGAAATATGCAGAAATGTGTGGAAACTGTTTTTGTTTACTCTGTTAGCGAAGGTAAATCAATGTCCATCATGGTGTCTGTCTGCTTTCCGGCTGTCCGCATGAACTCAAGTTTTTTTTTTCGACACCCCTAAAGATAAAGACTGCAAATATCTTGGTCTATGTGTGGGTCACACAGAATGTCAAGATTGGGGCGCTATAGATTCCCGCCAAGCGTGAATTGCCATCGACTCGAGAGAGAGCAGATCCACAGGCATCATGTACTTTAGAATTAGTGCGGTGTACGGAATCCCAATCTACTCATAGAACGCATGGTCGGTACGGCGTTGCCAGCTTTTTCCGACGGCTCTTGTTTTCGTCAAAGGTTGCAGCCCAATTTGGTGCAGCGTACAAAACGGGATACGCCACTAACCGCCTTCCGCTCCTGGGTTTTTCAAAGTTTGACAACATCCTAGACAGAGCTGCTTGCAGTTTTGATGCCGGTCTACTCACATACTCGATAAGGTACCGGTAACGCATAACTCCAAGATACTTAATGTATGGCTTCGATCTGAAGGTAACACTACCGCTCGTTCAAAAATTCTCTTTTTTTTCGCGCTATTAAGATCTGCTTGCATCCCGCATCCATGATGCTATTGTCCTAATGGCTTCTCCGCTACTACTTCTCATACGTGTTTGCCACCACTACGATGGCTAGGTTATCCGCAAATCCAACAAATATACATCCCTGAGGAAGATGCAGTCTGAGTACTTCGTCGTACATCACGTTCCATAGGAGGGTCCGCGTACTGAGACCTGTGGAACACCTGTTACAGAAGGCAGAAGTCCGTGAGCCCTTCATTGGTTGGGTACAGGTCGAAACATGCTTGTACGCCATTTACCTTGGTGGTAGATGTACGCGCTCCAGGGATCTGCTTCCTCTTAATATTGACGCTTAAAGTTTGTTGGGTCCGAATCACGGCCATCGCTCTGGCTCAGTATGCAAGCAGTAAGGCCACGCTTTGCTTGATAACCGTCTTCATGGTTGCAAAAATCGCACCTTTTGAACGACAACAGATATTTGAAAAATTCGAAAGAGATTATGATAAAATTGCTGTAGTTTTAAAATTAGCTCAAAATGAGCATTGTAGATCAAAATGGTGACTCAGGGTCGGCTGCTAAAATGCAAAGTTTAGTACACTGATAGAGTGGCAAAAAAAGTAAAACTTTTTTTATATTTTTCTTTTGACGATTTATCGATAGTTTAGCTCATTAGTAATTAAAATTAATAAAAAACAAGTAAGAAGGCTCTAGTCGAGAAATCCCGACTAGACTATACCCTTAACCCTATACTTTACGCATACAGTCAGTGCTTGCAAGTATGTGTGAGTGTGTGTATGTATCGCGTATAGTGCACACCTTCTTAATTTCAATACTCCATATCTCCGGTGTTTCTCAACCGATTTCAATAAAATGTTCACAGATTGTCATTATTTCGTCTAATGTTTCAAAGTGCATCAAATCGGCTGTTGATGCTGATCAAGAATATATATACTTTATGGTGTCGGAGATTCTCCCTTCTGCCTGTTACATACTTTTGCACAAAAGTATAAAAATGAATAAATTAATAAGTAAATGATTAAGGTACTCGTATTAATTAATTTTATTTTATTATTTTTCATAATTATTAAAAAGTTTGCTGACTCCAGCGACCTCATACTGTCAGGGAACAGACCCGGCATTGTAATTAACAAAGTCCTTTCGTACTTATTTCGAATAGCCGATCAATTGGTAAAGCCGAGTCTCTTGGTGAGAAACTCTTTTAATTAAAAAGTTGTGCAGAAGACAGTATCACACACAAGTTTTTAAGCTTACTCAGGAGCAGGCAATATGGTAAACGTATTCCCAATACATGGTTTTGTTTACACTTTCAACAGTCATTCTCTCAGTTTCACCGCGATTATGTCTATTAAATAGAATATACATTGCGTCAAACTTGCGACACTTTTACGGTTCGTAGAGAATGTGTTTTACGTTACGGTTTTCATTTTCTGTCATTCGTCCTGGGCTTAAGCGAAAATTAACCCAAATACAGAAAATATGGATGTATTTATTTAGTTGTTTGTATTTTAATTGCTTAGACTCTGATCTATATGTATGTATTGTGTATGTTTATATGTATGTAAGCTATTTAAAAAAATATGCTCAAACACATTGCGCTTCAATATTTATTGCAGGCAAATTCTTTACGAACAGCGCGGCTTCTCTCCGATTGCCAAAATTTATAGTCTGGAGGTTCCAAAAGCAATTTGGTATGCAAAGCTCCTTAAACAGGAGTGATAGTGTGGGCGTCCTGAAACTGTAATATCAACATCGTTTTCAACAAAAAGTCTGATTAACACTTAGATGGAAAGCAAAGTCAAGCAACAGCAACAACAACAGCAAGCGGAATACCAGCAACAAGCATAACACAAGTTTAAAGTAATTAACACGTACTTTGCCGAGTAAGTATCAAAAGTTGGCGTGGCAATGGGTCAGGGCGTGGGCCATAGATGGCAACGCCTCCACGTTGCACTGACTTTGACAGTGCTAATAAGCTTCTTGCAAACTGGCAGTCATGGAGCAGCGGCTGTTGAGTGTGCCGATTGGCTGAGTCCCAGTGAGTGCAGTATCAACAATAATAACACTGGCAATAGCACAGGCAAAAATATCAACAACAACGCCAACAACAAAATTGGCAGCAACTATATGGCTAGCGGCTCTGCGGCGTTGGATCGTCTGAATAGTTCAATGCTGTCAGACAATCTGCTGGAAATGGATTTGGAAATGGAAGGAGACAATTGGCCGTTAGAGCGAGTTGTCTCCATTATTGTGCCCGTATTTTTTGGCGTTATTGGCTTCGCTGGACTTGTGGGCAATGCTCTTGTCATATTGGGTAAGTCTGTTTTACCACGAATTGTACTTGATTAAGCTACTCCTCTCAGACTAGCTCGATACTGCGTGCTGCCTGCTCTTTTTATGGTTAAGAGCCCTACAAAAGGGCTAAGTGCTAAACACTGGTTGATAGATGGATGGCCGTTCACATTTTTTCGATTTTTGCGTAATAATTGCAAATATGTACTATCAACCGAATTTTATTTCAGCCATAAACGTGGTATCCTTATTTCTCCATAAATGGGTCAACATTCAACTGAACTTATTGATATTTTATATGACATAGCACTGCAACTTAACGTTCAACACATAACCTCGTTTATGTTACCAATTTTGTTGCACTTTTCGCTTAAAGGTTCGCATCCAGCACTGCGAAACATAATTTTTGCTGTCAAACGTCGAGAAATCCCGATTAGGAGATACCCGATACCCTATACTGAATGCGTACAGTCAGTGCTTGTGCTATACGTATTTGTGTTTGCGTATACTGCATACTTGACTTAATTTTAATGTTCCATATCTCCGGTGTTTCTATACCGATTTCAATAAAACTTTCACGTATTGTCAATATTTCGTCTATAGTTTCAAACGCTTTTACAGACACCATACATACACCAAAACATTAACAGGCCATAATCAATACATAAAGAAAAAACAGCTGGTTGACGTTGAGAGGTACTGCCCGCTCTCGTTAATTTGCCCAACCTTATGTGTAGAACTGATCATGTACGAGTTTAAGGAAATTGACAGTTCTGTTTACCCCTCTGTTAGTAAATATACTCGTTGCAGTTTTCTTCATTTTGGATCTACACTTTGCATAAACAGTATGTGTAACAAAGGTAGCGAACGTGGTTCTCCCAAGGTATTGTCATGTTGACTTGAATCGATGTACAACTCTTTCCTGAGCAGCAACAAAATTCTAAATATGCAGTTTGTTTGACAACAAAGTGTTTACACAAACTGAAAAATAAGGGATATAACCAGTGTGTCCCACTGGTTGTTGTTTTTTAATTTTTATAAACAATTCAATCAATTATCTCTTAAACCTATTAAACAAAACTTAAAAATAATTAATATTAACAAAGAACAATAAAAAATACTAACAAAGGCACTAAATTCAACTGACACGAAAGTGTTTATACACATCCTTTTTAGTTTAGTTTCGTTGTAAATTTCGTATTTATAGGTATTTTCCTTAAAAATAAAAGCGATCAGCTCTTCGGAATGCAATTCTGTGAGAAATTTCATAATTTGAATATAAAATTTAATCATTATCGGGAGAGTTTTAGACGGTTTTTAAATGCCATGCAAGCGGTTATCTTTTGATATATATATTTATTATAACTCCACGGTCGGGAAATCGGTCTCTGAGATTGCAGAAATGTTTGCAAGTAGCAGGAAAACTGTATACAATATTTTAAGCCGCATAAAAAACGTGGGAAGGATAGAAACGAAGCCATCAACTGGAAGGCTGCGGACAATAGCACCAAGGACAGAGCGAATTATGGTCAGAAGGTTCAATGAAAATCCCACTGTTTCGACCAGAACGCTTGCCAATGAGATAAAGACGGAATGTGGAATTACAATATCTCGGGAATGTGTCTGAAAAGCTATAAAAAGGACCGTCATTTCATCTCGAGTTGCTCGAAAAAATCCCTTGATGTCGGCGGATCATATTAAAAAACGTTTAACTTTTGCCAGGATCCACGTGGGACAGCCAGATTCACTTTGGGACGACGTGGTGTTTTGTGATAAATCCAACATAGTGCTCTACTATACTGATAGCCCCAGCACAAGCCGTTTAAAGCACTGGAAACCAAACATATTACACCGACCGTAAAATTTGGAAAATTGACAGTGATGGTTTGGGGGGTGGTTCTCAAGCAAAGAAGTTGGAGAATTGTGCTACATTGAATGCACAATGGATGCCCAACCATATTTAAGTATTTTGTGCACAAATTTGGTAACCAGTGCCAACAAATTTGGATTTATTTATGATGGCAAGCCGACTTATAAACTTTACCAGGACCATGATCCTAAGCATAAGGCAAATCTGGTGAGGTGCTGGCTGGATACTCCTGCCCAAAGCCCAGAGCTTAACCCAATTGAAATATCTGGGGGCCGATCTGAAAAATCATACTGCCAAGCGCCATCCAAAAAACAAAATTAATCTGAAGGCGGTAATATTGTAGGAAAAAATCAAAATTTTTCAGGGTGTGTAAACACTTTGTTGTCAAACTGTATATGTATATGTATTAAAAAACCAACTGTGAAATACTATGGTAGCAGTATGGTATATAGTATTTTGGCAAATGAGGGTATGTTGGCGGGGGAAGTGAGCAAGGACTTAAATAATTTTTGTCGAAGATGCAGGAGTTTCCGTTTTTTAATGGCGTGGTGGGCGTGCCGGCATATTTGATGCAGAAAATATGGTTACTAGCTTAAAAATTGGGCATTTGCGGTTTTTAAAGACCGTGGGGTGGAAAGAAGAGTTTTGGAACGTGGCATCAACCTTTCTGAAGGAAATATTTGGGGATTGCCAGAAGGTATCTTGCACGAAATCACAGTCCGATTTAAAAAATAAGTAAAAAGGCTCTAGTCGAGAAATCCCGACTAGAAGATACCGTGAATTGTGCTAAAATTGGGAAATTTTAAGAAATTTAACTAGCCATCCGCCAATGAATTCTCTTCCGATATTATTGATTGATTATTGATTTACAATTATAATCTTTGATTTAATATTTATTATTTGCAACAGAGGTAACAACACCATTTCTCATTTTAAAGCATAAATTATACCCAAGGTCTCACATTAAAACTCTGAATATGCAATGAAATGCAGAGCAGATACATCCCTATTATAGTTTGTGAAAGTCGAATAAAGAGCAGATGTTTATGTTAATACTGTCACAGCTGGCACTTTATCATAAACATGCTTCCACTAACTGACAAGCTAAACTCATTCGTTCACACGCCCATCCAATAGCGATTACGTTGCTTGTATGAAAAGCAAAGCAGCAACAATAGGAGGGAGATTCTAATTTTGGTCATAACTTGCAATAACACTCAGACAATCATTTACAAATCATTTATAACAAGTAAGAAGGCTCTAGTCGAGAAATCCCGACTAGACTATACCCTTAACCCTATAATTTACGCATACAGTCAGTGCTTGCAAGTATGTGTGAGTGGCTGTATGTATACGCGTATAGGGCATACCTTCTTAATTTCAATACTCCATATCTCCAGTGTTTTTCAGCCGATTTCAATAAAATTTTCACATGTTGTCTTTATTTAGTCTAATCTTTCAAACTGCATCAAAAAGTATTCTAAATTGAAGATTTTGTTGTTATCGATTACATGTGTATATCGGAAAGGGGAAGAGTTATCGAAAATCTAAAACAAACTTGTACTGCCTAGGGATTAGGCGAGCTTACATACCAAATCTGGAGTCTCTAGCTCTTATAGTCTCTGAGATCGACGCGTTCATACATACGGACGGACAGACGGACGGACGGACAGACGGACGGACGGACGGACGGACAGACGGACATGGCTATATCGACTCGGCTGTTGATGCTGATCAAGAATATATATACTTTATGGGGTCGGAGATGCTTCCTTCTGCCTGTTACATACTTTTGCACAAATCCATTATACCCTTTTTACCCATTTTCAATGGGTTAAGGGTATAAAAATACGTCCCAGCCCCTGACAAAGTGGGTCTCAGCATGCAAGGCCAAAGAATGTGAGTGTGATAAAAAGTTGGCAGACAAAAACATTGTGCCAAAGGAATGTGAAGAGGGGTAAATGACTTGCGCCAGTCAACACAAATAATCGAATAGCAAATGAACATAACTTTTGACTGACAAAAAGTAAACAGAAAAAAATTAAATATAGAAATTCATAAATATAACGTAAAAGAAGGATCGAGGCGGGAAAGATAGAATGCGAGATACAATGAAATCCAGATATTCCGTACAGTCATTATGTGTATTTAGTGTTTCTAAAAAACTGCGATTTGACAGCTAAACTGCTACTTAAAAAACAATTTAGAAAGCTCCTGTCTAGAAATATCGACTAGGAGATAACATGAATTCTTTACTTTCATTCTTGGGCCAATTTTAAACCTCAATATCTTCGATGTTTCTTGACCGAATTCAATGGCATTTTCCCAAATTGTGATTATTTTGTCTTGGCTTTGTTTTATTATTTTCAAATTCGAGATTTTATTATTATCGATTTCATGAGTATATCGAAAACGAGTTGAAGAATTGAAATAAACTTGTCCCGGCTATGGCTTAAGAGGGCTCGTATTCCAAATTTTGTTTTTTTTATACATACTCACAGACGGACGTTTTTATGGCGAATCAGTTGTTGATGCTGATAGACACTATATATACTTTGTGGGATCGGAGATGCTTCCTTCTGGCTACCATAACTTAGCACAAAAACCATTTTCCCATCTATACCCATTTCATGGGTTGAAGGTTTACCAATGTCTGATCTAAGGGCCTAACAATATTTTTGCACTACATCATCGTGCGCTTTTTAACCATTTCATGGGTTTCAATGGTATAAAGCCAGAATAATAGATAATATAGAATCTTCTAAAATATGTGCTTTTAATGTTGGGAAATCCTGCGAGGCCATACAAAATCAAAGAAACGTAACAAGCTATGAAATATGAGGATGAATGTTATAATTCATATACTTCATGGTATGAAAAATACTATTACTCGGAATTTTCAACCGCCCACCCTGTGTTACAGCTTCAAGCGACATTTTCACGGGGCTTCCCTTTGCGCATTACGTTTTTGATGGAGTTGCCAAAGGCAACGAAATTTAAAACATTTTCTTTTAAATGATTCTATTTATATTCCCTGTACGTAGTAGGTTTAAAATGGGATTTAGTACAGAGAGGAGGAACATACCATTGAGTGTAAATTTATTTTAATTATTTAATAATAATCGATAATTTAGATAAAGTTATCTTCAATACCATCCAAAGTTTGTAAAGCATTTCGGATTGTGTTTACTTTAACAGTGGTGTGGCTATAAAAGATATGGCTATTATTCTTGCCATCACTTTGTATAGGGTAACTTTAAGTCGCTTATTTTAAATCACTTCACAATTTTATTGTTGTGGTTTGATCCATTGCTTGTTGCTGTTGTGGTTGCCGCAAATCAATTTCCTTTGAAATGTATTTTGAACAGGATGTGGCGAGGGTGCTGGTGGATGGCGCCAAGTAAATAAAAGATGACAGCAAAAGTAGTTGCAAAATCAGCAATAAGAACAACAAAACCACTTTCAAAATTTGAACAGTCAATATAATTTCTGTTGGTTTGTTTTTGGCCCAAAAGACCAAGTGTGTCATTCGAGCTATAATTGTGCCACTATTATTCGATATTATTGGGAAGGCGAGCATGTACGGCACATATACCCATTTATATTGCTAGAAAGCTTGCAATGGTTGATCCTACTTTAAAGGCATATCAGCAGATGCAATTTAACTACTTTCTGGCGGAAAATATTTTTAAATTATTATTTTCAAGTATAATTAAATGAACTGCTTGTGCGAGTAGCAATTAAGATAAAGAAAGCATACTGCGATTTCCCAGAAATAAATATTTTGAATTTGTTAAAAATATTTATATATTTGATTTAGCAACTATTTTTAAAACAGTACAATTTAATTTAATCGGGGAAATCAAACTTTGTGCTCTTAATCCTAATTGACGCATTTATTCGCATGCGTTTAATGTTACAAATGGAATAAAAACAATTAATGAAGCTATCTTCGACATGCCGATTATTTTATTCATTTAAGAGCCTACATGATTTTTGATATTAAAATAAAAACACTAACAGCAAAGGAGTTTCTTAGTGGCACGCAGCGTGTTCCTTTTCTCTACTGCCTCTGCCGTCGTCAACTGAGTGGCATTTATTTTTAGCACTTGTTACTTTTTTATTTTTTTTTACTGAATACACAGCAAAGTTAACAAACAATGGCACATTGGTGCCGCATTTTGCACCTGCATGCAAGCATACAGTGCACACATGCATACACAGATATGGCTGCCAAGACGACGACGACTTGAAACAAGGTTGCAAATTGCACGCAATATGAGATTTTCTTTGCCTGTACAAGATAGAGCAACTATAAAGCACGCTTACATAGCCATGCGCCAGCCATGCAGACACACAGAAACCTGCTGTCAAAGGACATGGTGTTCAAGTGCTGCCTTACATCATGATGCTTTTATGAACAGTTGCTAAGCGTCTATGGTTCTGGGCCAAACTAAAATAAGTTTAAAAGCTCGACTATCACATACCTTACACCTGATTTTACTGACTGTTATTACAGTTTTCGCTGTTATGGCGTTCTTGTGAAAAGAAATTCTTATTACCTTCTGTGGCAAGCATAGGAAAAGTAGTCGAATATTTAAAACAGTTTCGACCTTGACATGCCTATTGATGCTGTTCAAACATATGCCTATATTAATGGAGTCCCAGATTCTTTCTTACATACATTTGTTCAAAACCATCATACCCATTTTTCACATTAAATGGGTAAAAAGGGTAAAATGGTTTTGTGAAAATGGTTGTAACCGACAGAAGGAAGCATCTCCGAACCCAAAAAGTATATAAAGTATTGATCAGCAACAACAACCGATTCGATTTAGCCATGTTCGTCCATACGTCTGATCTCAGAGACTATATGAGATAGACTTGAGCTTTTTGATTTAAGTTATCGTATACCCTGCGCAGTACAAGGTTGTTTCAAAACATAGATACCGTTCACCAATTCCGATATATACATGTCATCGATAACAGTAAAATACTGAATTTGGAAATTATGAAAACTGATTTACAAACTCCGGATAAAATAATTAAATCTGTTAAATTCATCAAAATAAAGTGTCATATACACACGTACTTACAGCCAATGACTGTATACTTTCAAGCGGGTATCTCCTTGGCGTACTTTCTAGATTATTTTAACAGCTAGAAATGGTAGTTGTTTTTGTTGGAATTGATTTTGAGCGCATGTGTATGTGAACATACATACATAGTAGATGTCGCACATTTAACTAACCATCATTAAGTACTTTGTTGTTGCCATATGCAATTGAAGCTTGCAAAAATGCATTGCTAAATATTTGGAGCAGTTACTTTTTAAATCGGAATAAAGATGCACATCGGAATAAAGATACACATTGTGAGGGTTCGATGATCGAGCGAATTTAACTTTAATATTTATTTAAGTTCAAATTCAAATTCAAACCATAACGGTTTCGTCGGCGATTTGACCGCCGAAATTTAAAGGTCTGGTCCAGACGATCAGCTGATTGGCATGCAAGTCTGCACGGCTGCGCTTTGAAGAGATGCACCGGCAGCTTCACGCATTTCCGGCATTACGCTGTAAAACGTTTTGGTGAAGAGACGCGGTGATAAAAACTGAATCTGGAGCATCGAGCTTCCACGTGCCATTAAGTTATAAGGCAACGCGATCTTTTGCACCGGCGGCCGAAACAAAGCTTGCCGCGGCCTATATTGTGCCAAACAGGCGATGCAGACTGCAGACGCACGTTTAGCTTAGGCTATAGCCACCGTCTACCGCGGCACCCTACCCCATAATGCGGCGATAAGTTCTCCATTAGAGCCGTGATAAAGCCATTGGAGGATGAATGAGACCTAAAGAGGCCAAAGCCTACCCAATAAGCCGCGGGAGGATTGATAAAGCCTAAATGAGGCCAAAGACTACTCCCTTAGCTGCTGGAGGAGGTCAGAAGCGTTAAGACACGCATACCCTCCACCAACTCTCTACAGAGGCGTGACCGACCAGAGCAAAATGATCTAAGCGATGCTCCCTGCGATTTCTTGCAATTTTGTATCGAAGTGATAAGTTTGAGATTTTGAATTTGGAATAAATTGTGTTAATTCCTACTTATAATTTTATGTACTTTATCTTTTTAAGCTATGTTCGTTTTGGTGTTTCTTTGTTTTACACACACCTCAATACACACCCCACCTACATATACACCTACACATACAGCTATACCCCTCGTCGTCATCAGGCCTGCTGACATCGATGGAACAAGCGTGAGTACGGCCCAGCCGAAAATTAACGAAGGTATCCCCAACACTAGTAAACAATTAAATAAATAAAACAAAGAAAGAATCAGAAAAAAACTAAGACACACCAAACGCGCATAATAGAATAAATCTCCACTAACTAAAGTTGTTAATGTTAGTGATTCAAAATTATAATTAGAAATAACGTAAATAGAGTAATAAGAACAAAAACATGAAGTTAATATTAAGCCATGAAGGCATCCACGAACTTATTTAAAGTAAAGAAAATGTTCAAGAAATTAAATTAAACTGTTATAAATTGGACACCTAATCGATCACATGCACTAACATGAAGAATGCACTAATTGTAGAATTACACAGATTCCTTAAATTCTACAGGTACTTCCCGTACTGTCTACGACTTTTATTATTGTGAAGCGTGTCTAGAAACATGGCTATTCAAAAGACCCCACCCCAATTTCCCTGAGCACGGCCGGAACCGAATAGTAGACAGCGAATAGCCTAGACAGCACTGTCGTGCACGTATACAATTTTTCAGTATATAAAAAGATGCAGTAAGTTTTTTCATCAACTAGAGACTCCAGATTTGGAACATCTCAGAGATTATGAGAGCTAGGACACCAGATTTAAAAACATAAGCTCGCCTAACCCCTAGACAGTACAAATTTTCGATAGCTCTTCTCGTTTCCGATATAGTTATGTAATCGATAACAAAAAATTTGAATTTGCACAAATTTGAGATGGCGTTTTATTGAAATCGGCCCATCGTAGAGACCGGGATCGGTGGCAGGTCATATATACGATATGAAATTGATCCAGTGAAATCATATTCACTTAATTATTAGAATCCAGTGAAATTATATTAACTTAATTATTAGAATCAAAAAGTTAGTATAATCAATATTATTATTATTTTACATACTTTTGTTGAAAACCCAAAACAGATTCATGCAGTTAAACAGAGAGGTTTTCTACTGCATTGGTACGTTCTTTTAATGAGACTGACCGAGAAATGAATTTTGAAACACATGGTTAAATTGCTTTCCCAACCCCTACTCCTACTACCAATTTAGTTTTGAAAAATTTGTCATCCCAAAGCCGAGCACCCAAAATACTCTTGGCCTCGGGAAAATTGCCCGGCTGACTCCCACTCGACTTGCCTGCTACACAATTTCTTAACAATACTTCAATTTTTGATTTTTACGATAATTTGTATACTGTAATGTAAATAGAATATTGGTGATGTCCATCATGCTGTTCATCCATCTGTTCGGCTAGAGGATTTAGAAGTATTTGGATCTATATGTTTGTCAGACAAAGTGTTAAAATTGTGGAGCTTTGAGCACAGGGAGCAATTAAATCGATAACAAGTCGATATACCTTATCGATAAAATACACATATTAACCACATTTTACCAGCTAGAGTCACTTAATTTTGTGATAGCCGATTATTTCTCCGAAAATCTGTTGATGCCACGCATAAAAATTTGTTGATGCCGTCTTTGTCATTCGCTTGGAGGGTTATGGTGAGCCGCTGTATACATACGCCAAATTGGCTTCATACGCTTCGTAGCAATTGCACAAACAAAGGAGGGCTTGGAGCAATATGACTAGGGAACCCTGATCTATCAGTGTTAAGTAAAGGTAGTGAGTCATCTTTGGTTGCGTTGTTTGGTTACCACGTCAATTTATTCCCAACCGGATGTGATTGTAGCAAACAGATAACCGAATAGGAAAATTGCGGAAAAAAATTTTAATTAATCGGCCTTCTGGGGTTGTGCACACCTACAAGTCAATCATACATATGAACGTGTGCATGCCTTTGGCGCAAAAAAAAAAGGTCCTTGCGATTATCTGCTGGCGGGCATCAGCATATTCCCGTCAGTGGGTGTGCCTTGAATCGCATTTAATTATTCATTTGAATGACATGGCCAACGAGCAACAACAATTGCCTGATATGGCAATGCCAAAGAATTGCAACGAACGATAAGGAGTTGGATGTGCTGCTGATTAAAATTTTTTTATTCTCGGTAATTTTTCTGATCTCACACGTTATATTGTCCGATATCTTGATAGTTTTCTTAATGCAGAGCAGTGACAATTATCAAACAAGTTCATTTGACACTACTGGAACTTGACCACGTGTATCTGTGGGGCACTTTAATGTTCACTCTTTGAATAAAGAACACATAATAAAATGTAAAATCTCTATTCCACATTATGTCTGCTTGGTTTGTGACTGATTGTTGACATTTATATATACAACATGTTTGAATGCGAAAAATAAAATTGTTTTTTACAACCTTCTTGATAAAAATATTGCTCCAAATTGGCCAACCGTTCTTAATTTATGAATTATTATAAATTTTTTACATCATCTATATTTAATTGTTACTGTTTGGGCTGTGAATTGATAGCAGTCAGTCAAGAACTCAGCCTAAAGGCTCCGATTCAAGACCGGCTTGCATCAATGGCAGTTATAGCAGTTAATATAAAACTATAAATTATCCGTAAATTGGTCTGAAGGAATTAAAAATATTTTATCTTTTAGTACCTATATTTAGAATAGAATAAAAAACGCACAACAATACCATTACCTTTGTTGCGCTTCTATTTGGGTATTAATTGATTTGTTTCCGGCAATTAGTGTTACTTATTTATGAATAGCTGTACCCAAATACAGAACTGAAACAAGCTCGCCAATTTGATACCGATCTTCTCTCCCTGACAACGTTTTCACAATATGTCTCTGCATCGTTTTCTAGCCAAAACAGTCAAGTTTTTCCTGCCAATTACGTACACAATAGCGACCCCCACATGCTACTTAGTGCTGGAAGTCGAGTTGATGGTGGAGCAATTTTGTTTCCAAGCTGTTTTTGGGCTTTGTTGTTGATTCTTTGGCTCCGCTTGGTTCTGCTTGAAGCCTTTTAAACCCTGAACCCATTGAAACTGGGTAAAAAGGGTTTAATGGTTTTGTGCAAAAGTATGTAACAGACAGAAGGAAGCATCTCCGACCCCATAAAGTATATATGTTCCTGATCAGCATCAACAGCCGAGTCGATATAGCCATGTCCGTCTGTCCGTCCGTATGTATGAACGCGTCGATCTCAGAGACTATAAGAGCTAGAGACTCCAGATTTGGAACATAAGCTCGCCTAATCCCTAGGCAGTACAAGTTTGTTTCAAATTTTCGATAACTCTTCCCGTTTTTGATATACACATGTGATCGAAATTTTATCGAAATCGGTTGAGAAACAGCGGTGATATGGAAAATTGAAGTTAAGAAAGTATGCACTATACGCGCATACACACATACTTTTAAGCAGTGACTGTACGCGTAAAGTATAGGGTTCAGGGTATCGTCTAGTCGGGATTTCTCTACTAGAGCCTTCTTGTTGTTGTTGCTGTAGTTGTTGAGTAGGACACAGCAAGAGCGGCAAGCGACGGGCCAGAGCCACTTGCAATTAGCCGAACAATATATGTTGCTCTGCTGAAAAGATGAGCAGCGGGTGGTTGCACTAAAGCGGATGGTGATTACGATGGGGGATGAGGAGGTTCTGTTTGCGGTGTATTGTCACTGTAACAAAAGCTTTCCCCAAGTCGCATGCAAGTGGACTTGGAAGGAATGAAGAGTGTGGACGCATGCACGCTTCAATGGATTGATGTGGCATACTACCAACTGAAAGGCAGCTACGGACACAGACGAGGGTGCATCCAGGCGGAAGATGGTTATGTGTATGGTCTGTGTGTTTGTGTAGTTCACTTAAAGTGCAGTCTTCCGAACAATGTTTAGGAAATGTCGCGACGCGAAGCCAGTATATAAAATGATTCTATTTATATTCCCTGTACTCAGCAGATCTAAAATGGGATTTAGTACAGAAAGAAGGAACTTACTACTGTACGTAAATTAATTTTAATTATTTGATGATATTCGATAATTTAAATAAAATTATATTCAATACAATTGTAAAGCATTTCGGATTGTGTTCAGTTTAACAGTGGTGTGGCTATTATTCTTGCCATCACTTTGTATAGGGTAACTTTAAGCCGTTATTTTAAATCACTTCACACTTTTATTGTTGTGGTTTGATCCATTGCTTGATGCTGTTGTGGTTGCCGCAAATCAATTTCCTTTGAAATGTATTTTGAACAGGATGTGGCGAGGGTGCAGGTGAACGGCGCCAAAGATGACAGCAAAAGTAATTGCAAAGTCAGCAATCAGAGCAACAAAACCACTTCAAAATTTGAACAGTCAATATAATTTCTGTTGGTTTGTTTTTGGCCCAAAAGACCAAGACCAATTATTTGATATTATTGGGAAGGCGAGCATGTACGGCACATATACCCATTTATATTGCTAGAAAGCTTGCAATGGGAGCTCTTACTTTTTTTTTTGGCACGAACACAAACATGTCGTATACTCATTTTGATGTATATTTTGATTTGTTCACATTTGTGTGTGTGTGTTTGTGCAGTGTTCAATAGTATGTGTGTTACTTTCAAACTGATGTTTTCCCCGTAATTTGAAATTAGAGACCTGCATGAATGGCAAACAAATTATATACAAATACATACAATGCGTAAATTAATTGAATAGATAATACGTCAAAATAGTATGTATGAATATTGTGCGCCGATGACGTACTTGGTCGCACAACATTAAAACGAAGAGGCATAAATTAAATAAAATGAAAATTATAGTTGTACTCGAATACTATCGAGTGTATTCTTTGTCTTGCATGTCCATGTGATAAAATATTAAAAAACAAGTTTGCATATTTTGTAAAATTTTTGGTACGTGTACTCTCTGCTTGTCACTTCAGCTCAGTCTCAAATACTTCGTATTTATGTACAATGTACTTTTATTCGCAGAAACAACAAAAAATGCCTAATCCACACACAGAAACACTGTTACCGTTAACAATGTGGTCATTATAACTAACATTTTGCTGGAAGGCTATGTGAAAAAAGGGTCAGTGTCAAATGCTATCAAATTTCGTCGAGCTAAAGGTAAAGATTTGTATTGCCTGCTTTATAAAATAATAAAGTATTGCATAAATTATGGCGCACGCGGCAGCAGAACTAATATATTTTTATGATACTGTAAAAATATGACATTGCCTAAAATAGTTCTTCAAGCCAAAAACTGTTATTTAATGCTATGTTACACACAACATAACATAGCATACAGTCCGCGTTTTGCGAATATGGTTTCAAGCAACATGGGGGCAAGTACCGTAGCCGACCAATAGCAGCTCATAGGTCTCCTTTTCTTTATACCCTGAACCCATTGAAAATGGGTATAAAGGGTATAATGGTTTTGTGCAAAATTATGTAACAGGCTGAAGGAAGCATCTCCGACCCCATAAGGTATATATATTCTTGATCAGCATCAACAGCCGAGTCGATAGAGCCATGTCTGTCCGTCCGTCTGTCCGTCCGTCCGTCCGTCTGTCCGTCCGTCCGTCTGTCTGTCCGTCCGTCCGTCCGTCTGTGTGTCCGTCCGTCTGTGTGTCCGTCCGTCCGTCCGTCCGTCCGTCCGTCCGTCCGTCCGTCCGTCTGTCCGTCTGTCCGTCCGTCCATCTGTCTGTCTGTCCGTCCGTCCGTCCGTCCGTCTGTCTGTCTGTCCGTCTGTCTGTATGAACGCGTCGATCTCAGAGAATATAAGAGGTATGACTCCAGATTTTGTACATAAGCTCGCCTAATCCCTAGGCAGTACAAGTTTGTTTTCAATTTTCGATAACTCTTCCCGTTTCCGATATACACATGTGATCGATAACAACAAAATCTTGAATTGGGAAATCTTTTTGATGCAGTTTGAAAGATTAGACTAAAATAATCTGTGAAAATCTTATTGAAATCGGTTGAGAAACACTAGCGATATGGAGTATTGAAGTTAAGAAAGTATGCACTATACGCGTATACATACACACACTCACACATATTTGCAAGCACTGACTGTATGCGTAAAGTAAGTAAAGTATAGGGTTCAGGGTATAGTCTAGTCGGGATTTCTCGACTAGAGCCTTCTAACTTGTTTTGTGTTGATCCAGTACCTGAGTTTCTCTCTGTTGCTGCCCCCATCTAGCATGATTTTGACATAGGCGCAGCTCAAGCCACAAATTTCATAAACTTTAGCTTCTTTAGTCCCTTTGACAAGAATTAGTTTGGAGCGGGCCTCATTGGCATGAACCTCGGCTTGAAAGACCCTGAGGCACATACCCCTTGCAATCGAGATTCTGGGATCACTCGAGGGGTTGCCATCATCCAATAAAGTCATAAATTTCTCCCCAAAAAATAGCTTCGTCATCATAAAAACTGACCTGTTGCAGATCTTTAAGCCGAAAACGTTTTTCAAAATGCTAACATGACCAACATTAGTAACACAATTGCGAGATGAATTCTAAGAAGAGCTCTGGCGCGCCTTGTATGTGAATATGCAGTGGAGTCAATCTAATGATTGTTTCGGAGCCCCGAATGGAATCTTTTGCGAGCCAAGAAAATGCACTAGATTTCGGGACCATCGAATTCCTGGCAACACTTTAGAATAAGTCTGGTCCTGCGAAAGCAGTTAATGCAGTATTGCACAATTCTCCACAGCGAAGTTTCGATGTCGTTCTGAATACCAACACAGACTACAATGTCATCACTCGATTGCTTCATACTGTTGGCGTTGTCTTCTCCAAAACGATGCATTCTTAAAAATTGGCTCTCCTCCAACAATGGCACGTCCAGCGAGCTTGCATCTTTCATTAGGTTGAGGACGAGCAATCAGCTTATCAGTCAGGGCTCGAACTTGGTCTTAAGACCAGTCATCATCGACGTGAAAATGGACTTGGCAGATTGTGGGATTTAACTTTAACAGTGGTGTGGCTATAAAAGTTTTGACTAGTTTTTCAATATTTGACAAAATATTAGATATGAATTATTTATATTATTATTTTTGGCATCACCTTATATAGGGTAACTTTAAGTCGCTTATTATTAATCACTTCACATTTTTATACCCTGAACCCATTGAAAATGGGTAAAAAGGGTATAATGGTAATAATTTTATGTAAAAGTATGTAACAGGCAGAAGGAATAATCTCCGACCCCATAAAGTATATATATGCTAGATCAGCATCAACAGCCGAGTCGATATAGCGATATCCGTCCGACAATCTCAGAGACTATAAGATCTACTCTATAAGGCAGTACAAGTTTGTTTCAAAATTTCGATAACTCTTTCCGATTCCTAGATACACATGTCATCGATAATAACAAAATCTTGAATTTGGAGACAGAGTTTGAAACATTAGACGAAATAATGAAAATCTGTAAAGTTATATTGAAATCGGTTGAGAAACACCGGAGATATGGAGCATTGAAGTTAAGAAAGTATGTACTAAGGGCATATACACACACACATGCTTGCAAGTAGTGACTGTACTCGTTAAGTATAGGGTTGAGGGTATAGTCTAGTCGGGATTTCTCCACTAGAGTCTTCTTACTTGATTTTGTTTTGATTTGATCCGTTGATTGTTGGTGTTGTGGTTGCCTCAAATCAATTTCCTTTGAAATGTATTTTGGACAGGATGTGGCGCGGGTGCAGGTGGCCGGCGCCAAGTAAATAAAAGACGGCAGCAAAAGTAGTTGCAAAATCAGCAATAAGAGCAACAAAACCACTTTCAAAATGTCAACAGTCAATATAAGGGGGATTGCCTCTTTAACCTTTGCCATATGCTCAGCTTGTATCGTTGACCCCCTGTCAGTCGAAACACCGCTAGCCATCCGACTGTTTATGGCGCTGTCGGCTCTTTGTAAAACTTCGTATCAACTGACCGGTCCTCCTTGACCTTCGTCTCGACAAAGGGCTGCCTTGTGAGCCTCTGCACTTGGAAGTCCTTTTGCGATAGCTGCAATGATCAGCTTCTTTCCTGGAACTTCCTCCCACGGCTCTTATGCTTTACCATTTCGGTGGACAAGAAAAAAACATTTTCTAACCGTTCGTCTATGGTTGGTGTTCCGGGTCCGCAATCAGAGCGGGGACCAATTTTTTTTTTTTAAGTTCATATTTTAACCCACGAATAAGTGGAAAGGGCATAGTCCGTATACCGCGGGAAGTCTATTATTAAACTGGAGAAGGACAATATTCAGATTATGCATACTTGCGACTGACCCAAATGTACTGTCTGTAAACAGGTATTGTTCATACTTTGATATTATTACATATCTAGCATGACAACAAACTGATATGGCTGTAAAATCTTACCACATTCGATAACTGATCTATAAGCAAAGCTAAAGCTTGGCAGCTCGCGATGCCGATTAAGAATATATAAATATTACATTCATTTTCGTCTGTGCCTTAAACATTTCATGACAAAATTATAAAAAGTTGTTTAATTCTATAAGTGTTTTATAATTTTATAATAAATGAGGGAGCCGGGCACTGTTCATATTGGTTGTTTTGTTTTAAGGCTATTTCAAATTCCCGATCTGATGGAACAAAACAGACAATCAGCGACCCCAAAAAAATGGACGATTGCATAATCAGAACTTTTTGTTGTCTGACTGTGGAATTACAGAACCAGCCACCATATGAATACAAACAAAGAAGCTGAAAATGGCTAAATGCTTTCTAACGAACAACAACCAATAGTTAAGTCCTATCATTATGATGAATAAAATACAACGAACAACCAATTCACCAAAGCTCAAGGCTGAGAGATAGTAGCAATCAAATACTAGTACATATTATTGTAAAGATTTACGGAAAAACAAACAAAAAGCAGGATGCAACCGCATTCTAAATAATAATAAGTTACAGATGCCGACAGTCAAATACCCAATTTTTTTAAAAAAGTCATTTGATGCAAACATAAAGCTTGCTTACCTATTTATAGAGAGATATATAAAGTTCTGCGTCACCGTAAAGTGTGGATCGGGATTGCTAGTACATATATATTTTATCAAGTCTCTTAGACCAAAATAACACAATGATCTGCATATTATGATATTTTATTAATAATACCGTATTAATTGACCGTGGCACTGAACTGAAATCAACTTATGCATATTGTTGCAAGCCCTTTGCAAATAGTATTTACAGTACAAGAGAAACCTGCAAGCGTCTGCGTCAACAGCAGACACGAAATATTTGAATTATAAACTCTCCACCTTCATCTCTAACCCTTTTCCCCTATTTTCTCTCTTAATATCTTTCTCTATATGTATTGTCGTTAAGTGGTGGCCGTTAACCAACAAATGCGCTCAACCACAAACCTATTGATTATAAACCTGGCCGTCTCGGACATACTCTTCGTCATCTTCTGCGTGCCGTTTACGGCCACCGACTATGTGCTGCCGGAATGGCCATTTGGCAATTTGTGGTGCAAATTTGTGCAGTATATGATAGTGGTCACATGCCACTGCAGGTAAGTCTCTTTCTCTCTCAACAGAAAAGCGGTTTTCATAATACAATCCATATACTGCCTTTCAGTGTGTACACCCTCGTACTTATGTCCTTCGATCGCTTCCTGGCCGTCGTGCATCCCGTCACAAGCATGTCCCTCCGCACCGAACGCAACGCCACACTGTAAGTAACAAAGCTTTCAACTTGTTCTAGGTAGTGGTTATTACGTCAATTAGTTGGAGCTATCCTTGTTCTCGCTTTGATTCTGTCTGTACGTATGGGGTTCGGTTTCGGGTTGGCTTAGTGAACATTGTTTTGCCTATAAGCCTGAGCATAATTTAAAATGGGTATAATTTGCATATGTGTGTTATGAAAGTGAGTATCAGCTTATATGTATGCTATTGAATGAAATTAAGTAGGTGTTGGATTACTTCTTAACATAAGTTTACTTTCCTTCTCAGTCTTCTATGTTTTTATACCCTGAGCCCCTGAAATGGGTAAAGAAAATGGATATAATGGCTTTTTGCAAAAGCATGTAATAGATATAGCCTTTATTACGTACATAAAAAGGTTGAAACAAAATATAAATGAATGAGTTACAACTTAAATAAAATATTGATTCGGAAAAACATTTGAAACATATTTTTTTAAATTTTTATTCTTAAATTGGAATCGACTCGCATAGACCAAATGCGTTTCTATAAACTCCAACGGTAAGATTTTCGTTGTTCACAAACACAAAAGTAGCCTACGCTTACGAACTGCTTTTTCCGATTGATTTAGAGAAAGTAACCGACCAACCATCACAAAATGTGAAATCATGAACACTTGTCGCTATGATCAGAAATATGTGTTACGGCTTGTAAGAGCATCTGCGTATAAGGCTTAAGATAATTACGTTCATATATCATTTCTGACGGAGCTCCAAAATCTGATTTCTTAGAGTAAACAAAAATTAGGGCCCAAAATATCAGCTCCTACTTGTCCTGTTTCAAAATCGTGCAAGCTTACTTGAAATATAAGTTGTTTTTATACACATTTATAGTAAAAAGTTCCCTAATTTTTGGTCACAGCTTATTTGGTTCAGATGATTTAAAATTTAAAAAAAAAATATAAAGTCTGAAAATTAATATTTGGTGTGGCCTCCTCTTTATTGGTATTGTCAAAACCTGGATGATCTGAAACTGTCCCCACTTTATTATTCCGCCGCCATAATCACCAGAAGTAAATGTTATTGAAAATTGTTCGCGATTTTGAAATCTGCAATTTAAAAACGGAAGTTTCTGAAAAATAGCACCAGAAACAAAAAAAATGGTGAACTCAAAGACATGGTCACACCAAAAACTAATTTGCATTTTTTTGTTATTTTTTAAGTTTACATTATCTTATCTGTACAGAATAAGCTGTGATCGAAAATCAGGATACTTTTTAAACTGAGCTTTAAATACTAAAGAAAACATACTTATAATTTGTTATTAATAATAAATACGATAAAAAACAAAAATTGAGTTAAAAATTTTTAGATTTATTTTATAGTTTGCAATTTACAGACACTTGCATCATTTGTTTATGCCTGTACAAAATAATCTGTGAGCCACTATTCCTATTATGCGAGAATTTAGGCAGATGCTAATAAACATTACAAAAAAAATCAAACCTAAATTTAATTTGCAATTAATTCATTGATTTTAACTCACCCATGATATAAATTGAAGTTATACTTTTGTTCCACAAACACAGCGCTATTATGTGCGCTTGGATAACGATTCTGACGACGGCAATACCCGTGGCTCTAGCCCACTCCGTACGGATCTACCAGTTTCGTGGCCGTGCGGGTTCTGCCTGCGTTTTCTCTTCAGATGAGGAAGTCTGGAGTCTGGTTGGCTTTCAGGTAAGTCAAGAATTTGATTGTACGTCTTGTGCCCTCTTTTCTGTGTGCGGTTCCTTTACTCCAAAAGTAGACACCACTTCCACATTCAGATACGTAAGTTTTTGGAAACATTAATATATTGCTTTTGTTGAAACTCTTATTTTACATTGCAGCAGCTTGTACAACGTACAAATATCGCATAACGGGTGTGATGAACACGACGTGTCGCTAATAGCGTTGTGTCATGATTAGAATTGATGCCGTGCCATTGTTGCATTATTAGCTTGCAGTTACCTACACTGTGCAACTGGCATTGCTAATCAGCAATGAAAAACAAGTGAAAACGTTCCAGTGGACGCAACCGACTGTGGAATATATTGATACAAGCCTAAAAGCGAGTGTTAAAGGGGGAGTGCAAGGCGAATGGGGTGGCGTGGCATCCACGTTTGATGCAGATCTTGGGAGGATGTCACTAGCTATTTATCCATTTTATTTAGTGTTTCAAAACTGTGACTAGCAGTTGAAATAGGGAAAATATGTGGGTTTTCATCGATTTGCACTCGCGGTATATCGACCTTGCTATCGATTTCCCATCGCCTTCGTGGGTATCAAGTTATAATCATAATGTCGGTCAGTTTGCATCACAACGGACGTGTTTTTTGTGCTCTTCACTTTATTTTTATTTTTGTGAGTTTAATTTCTTTATTAATTTCGCGACTTTGTGCAAATAAATAGGTTTGCGATTTTGGGTTTCATCGGTTGTGTCAAACCTAAACTGAACATTATAATAAATACATTATTATTATCCTTCCGTCTGTCCGTCTGTCTGTATGTATGAACGCGTCAATCACAGAGACTATATGAGCTATAGACTCCAGATGTGGAACATTAGGTCGCCTAATGTCTAGGCAGTACAAGTTTGTTTCAAATGTTCGATAACTTTTCCAGTTTCCGATATACTTCTGTGATCTATAACAACAAAATCTTGAATTTGGACAACAGCGTTTAAAACATTAGACGAAATACTGACAATCTGTGAAATTTTTATTGAAATCGGTTGACAAATAGCGGATATATAGAGCATTGAAGTTAAGAAAGTATGCACTATACGCGTACACACACATATACTTGCAAGCACTGACTGTAAGCGTAAAGTATAGGGTTGGGGGTATAGTCTAGTCGGGATTTCTTGACTAGAGCCTTATTACTTCTTAACACAAAGTTTTGTTGAGGGTAAAACTGAAGAGCACTTTGGTTACAAATTGTTTATATTAAATACCACTTTTAAACGCTCGCCTCTCGCCCGGATAACTCTTGAACGGTGCTGTTTTAAGCTTTTAAATCAAACACTACTTGTCTCTTAGTTGTTAAGATCAAATAAATTACATAAATAAATTATGTTTATCAGTTTCTGCACAGCAAAAAAAAGTCGGGCGATGCGCCCATTGCTCAAACACAAATAACACTTAATAAACTAATATAAGCTCTATTAAAATTTTCGTGCAACCTTGCCTCAACTAACAATAGTGTTCGCAAATTTTGTTCACTTTTTTATATTATAGACCATAGTGAATAATGAATTTTGATAGCTATTCATGTAAGCAATACAATATAAAAAAAGAAGTTTAGCCTCGGTCCTGAAAACACAAAAATAAAAAACAGGAAAATCAACTGCAGGTTAAAGATACTGGGACAAAATTAATTTGCCATGCTTTTCTAAACCAAACCCAATTCAACCCAACCATATCTCATTCTCAAGATCAATTGCTACACTACAGTGATTGAAATAATCAATTATTTCGATTATAAGCACACCACATTTCGAACTTGATTTCCTATTAAGTACGGAATTACTGAAATCGTGAATTCAAGTATACAATTTTACGTTAGTTTTTTCTTGATTTAAGTTTACTTTAAGTTAGAATAAAAGACTGACGTAATATATGTCAATTAAACAATTATAATCGCAGTTTGTATTAAGCGTAAACGAAAACGGTCACACTAAGAGATCAAATGCAAAGTGCAAAAGATTCTATATAGCCACCTGAATGAGCCTAAAATTTTGTGTGGATGCTGCCTTCTGCACAACTTTCTAATTAACAAACTATTGCTCTTATTAATTTATGCAGTTTTTATTGATTCACATTATATTCTATCTGCTTCTGCCGCAGCATTTAAGTATACATTATATGTTTTTACGGCCCTCTAATACTTGCAACAATTTTACTGCCACCGTACGAAAGATGTGAAAAAGTTGATAGTTGTTCATAATTAAAACTTCTATTACTGTTCGGCGCACCGCGAAAATGCTTATACCACAAAAGTCTCCAACAGTTATTAAGAAATTGTAACTATGCTATCCATAAACCTTTTCGGATCTTATGTGCATTATATAACGATCTTTCCTACATAATAAATATAGCGACTTTTACTTGCTCTCTTAAAAAACTAGTCTTGTATCATCTGTCTACATGTGCGCGATCTTCGTAACTGCACTTTAAAAGCTGCCCCCATTAGGTCAGTCGGGGAGGTGGGTCGCTTTGTGCTTGGTTCCACGCGTTTCCATCCGGTGCTTGGTATCGTTGGGCTACTTGAATGTAGTATCCGTTAGTCTACGTCAAATAACAATTGCAATGAGATCGCTAATGGCCTGATTTGACTTGGCTTTCATTTCATCAAAGAATATGTTTGATTTATTTCAAAAAATCATTAGAAACTCCAATAATAAAAATCATAACAAGGTGGAAAAAATATAATCATTAAACATAATTTAAAAAATGGATTTATTTTCTGTGTCATATAACTAAGTAATTGCATTAAATCATTTACTGACCATTTTAAAAGAAAGTAGCGTTGGATAATTTCGCTTTTTTAATGTACACTGAGACTAACAAAATTACGAAATTTATATAAACTAGAGCATTTGTTATTCTCAATGCCATTTGAAAAATTCCGGAATTCTTAGAATGCTGTAATTCTTTAATCAGTCATTGTATCTATTATTCTTAAAATTATTAATAAATCATTTCTCCACAAAAAAAAAAATTAAATGTATTGTTAGAGGATATTGGGTTAAACACAATGTTCATAATTCACTTAATTATTCTTATTATTCAATGTGTTGTTTGTAGCGTCACTTTTCTCTTATCTTTTCATTTAACGGTCAACAAATCGCCCAATATTCCCTTTTTTACATACTAAATATCGATCGTTGCAAATAACTTATAAATACAAACATCGATGATTGCAATTACTTATATATAATGTTTACTTTTTCTAGCTCTTACCAAAAAAACTAACTAATAATCTTTTTTTCAAATTTTGTATAGTATTTTTGACAGTATTACAGTACATTATTATTTGAAATTATTTGTTTTTAAAGCTTTTTTTTTAATGCAAGTCCTTTTGTCAAGTTCGCCTTTGTGAGCTTTAAGCACATAGGCGAGCACAAGTGACAACTTAACTGTACTGTTGACTGTTGAACAACATTGCCCTGTCATAGCAATTTTATGGCGGAAGGATGTTACACAGGAATCCGCACTTGTGGCAAATAAATGCGCGCTGTATAGTCCTTAACAATAACAAGAAACACAACCTCATCGGGCACTGACTGCAGTTGTTTGTCTTAATGTCAATTTGTTTTTCTCTTTGCGTGTTTGGGTGTGTACTCAAGTGCTAATATGAAATTATGAAGCGACAACGACAGGAACAGGAAAGGGAACAGCAAAAGGAGTATGATAAAAAGTAGAAGCTGGATCGATATACTACGCTGTTTAGCAGAGATTGTAAATAATAAATTCATTAGATTCGTTAAGATACCTTTTTATCAAAAAGAATCATTCAAAGCTATCATTGGTCAACAAAGTCGATTTGGTGCACACTGCTGAAGGATATTTCGAAATACATTATACTCATGAATATTTTGAATGTTCTCCTTTAATTCACAATATATGAAGCCTGAACCGGTTGAGCATTTTTTAATTTTTATTCAGATTGCCCTGTTTGTCCTAGTAGTTGAAATTTGTTGGATTGATCTGAAATTTGGTACGCACCTTTAGTTCTGATGATAATATAATTTAATAAATTCAGTAAATTCAAGATCACCGCTGCTACGGAATATATAACATTATATTATTTGATCACTTCTTCTTCAATATGGGTATGGTTTTTTAAACTAAACTATCTTAATATATACATATAAAATGTATGGACCATGTCATAAAAGTTTTAAATAATTCGGTAGGTCCAAGGTACCAGTCACTTTCCTTATCAACCTAAGACATCGATCAGACAAACAAAAATAATGATATACAAGTCGATAAACCACACATTTCACTAGCTACATCCAACCAACGAGTATGTATTATAAGAGAGGAAAACAGAGCGCCATTCCCCTGTAATGTACATGTTCATTTGTACAATTAAGAACAGGCAAAGTAACGAGTGTGGCCAGTAGTATGGGTAATTGCTTAAAAATTGCTATAAAAAACTTGTAATAAATTTCAATTTTAACATAACGCAAATTAATAAAGAAAATTATAGAAATCGTAACTATGCATTTTTAGTTTAATAAAATTACGACGATCGCATGGCGGTAAAACATATTGTTCACCAATAATATATAGGCAAATAACTAATCTTTTATAGCTCTAATGTTTGTTGAGCTCTGCTTCTTCTTATTATGTACCAATGTATTTTCTCCTTACCTTCTAACTTTAGTGTGCCTTAAAACAAAATTGATATTTTTTTAAATTTATTATGTGGCATTGGTTGTTATTTTGCTTTGCATTGAATGGCTACAAAAAAAACTTATAGTAGAAAATATAAAATTATGATTTGCCGATGGCGAAACCATTTTTGTATTAATTAATTAATTTAATTTTAAAATACATGCATTTGAGTGCGCCCAACGAGAATTGGCAAAACCAAAAAGGCAAACAAAGAACAACACGTGATGTTATGTTGCTGGGACGCACAAGCTGCAAAATGTTTAATACCCTTTGTTACAAAAAGCCAATTAAATTATTAATATATATTCATTTAATACAAGGACAACTAATCTTAATTATTTCAATATAAAATGAGTTTATTTCATGGTTAGAGTTAATTTGGTTTTTACTCATTTAAATTCTGTATAATTCAAACAATCGTTTAAGAGCCCCCATATACTTCCCAGTATATAAATAAGCATACAGTTTATTGGCAACAAATTGTTTTCACACTGTGAAAAAAATTATATTGTTTTTACAAGGAACACACTTGTTGTTGTTTTTAATTTTCATAAGTATTAAACAAAATTTAAAACATATTGACATTAACAAAGACAAAAAATACTAACAAAGGCACTAAATTTAACTGCCAACAAAGTGTTCACACATCTTCATTTTTATACCCTGAAACCATTGAAAATGGGTAAAAAGGGTATAATGGTTTTGTGCAAAAGTATGAAACAGGCAGAAGGAAGCATCTCCGATCCCATAAAGTATATATATTCTTTATCAGCATTAACACCCGAGTCGATATAGCCATGTCTGTATGTCTGTCCGTGCGTATGTATGAACGCGTCGATCTCAGAGACTATAGGAGCTAGAGACTCCAGATTTGGTACATAAGCTCGCCTAATCCCTAGGCAGTACAAGATTGTTTTTTCGATAACTCTTCCCGTTTCCGATTTACACATGTGATCAATAACAAAATCTTGAATTTGAAAAACTTTTTGATGCAGTTTGGAAGATTAGACTAAATAATGACAATCTAAGAAAATTTTATTGAAACCGGTTGAGAAACACCGGAGATATGGAGCATTGAAATTAAGAAAGTATGCACTATACGCGTGCACACACACACACACACATACTTGCAAGCACTGAATGTACATTAAAAGTATAGTGTAGTCGGGATTTCTCGACTAGAGCCTTCTTACTTGTTTTTGATTGAGTTTATTTTAGTCTTGCTTGTTTTATACTTATGTGAATACAAAAATAGATTTAAGCGGCGATAAATACCATGTCTACTTCAGAGACCAACGATCTAAACAATTCTCAAGATGAGTTTGCCGAGTCTCAGAAAATATATTGTAACAAGCTGCTACTATTGCACCATCTAAGACGCGAAGTCTAGGGCCGCCAGAGCAAGGTTATCAGGTGTAGACAGCTAGCTGGTCGGATAGGCTCACTAATGCTCCAGACTGCAGCCTAATGCTAGATCAGAAGTCGCTTAGGGGCGATTGTCGTCCGATGGTGGCTTATTGGTCCGAAATTTTGATATTAATTTTATATTATGACACGTGGAGTAATTTAATTTGTGGCTTTGTGTGCGATACGTCTGTCCTACCGCGTTCTTTTTTAAATAATTGAGTGCCCAGCTTTCAAGAGTGCGAACACATTCCCCAGAAGCCAACGAAGACGACTCCGATTTTGAGTTTGGGGTAAGCAACCTTCATCTAAGGTTAGTACCTACACAATCGTATTAACTAACAAGCATACTGTTGTAAAATCTGACACCCTCGCATGCAAATGAAGAGATATGCTTGTCAATCTTTATTTACCCTTGGTTCAAAAAGGATTTCCGAAAATAAATCAGATTGGGATCAGTTAAAAATATATATAAATATATAAATCATAAATAGTTCGCTTAAAATCAACAAATCAAAGTTGATACTAATCGTAACTTACAGCATACCATTGATGCGTATATACTATTTACAATGTGCATATCTTAAATTTAAGGTATATTAAGTATTTATGGAATGCTTAATCCATTATAAAAGCTGTGCCATTAATAGTTTCAGTTACGCGTTACAATTCCCTTGATCATCATCGTCAGCGTCTGCGTTATCGTTATCAACATAGAGCCATAGTCTGACAATGTCATTGCAAGTTACACTTTAATCAATATGTCTGCATCGCAAAGCACATTTGCAACATTTTGTTTCTTTCATTTACAATAGCTGTGTAAGATTGTCTGAGTTAAAGGTGGGGGCGATGTGCTGCTGCTGTCGTTGCTGTCTGCTTCTTGCTTGCACAAATGTCAGTGCTGATTATGGTGATATCGCTACGTAGATTGGAACCAATAGCACAAAAGATGTTTATTGGACATGACACGTTACCTAACCAAAGCAATTTAAATTCCGGCGCTGACGCTTGTTTTGCCATATGAATGAATAAAATGCCGTAAAAAACCCAATCACAACCCGAGTTTGGGATGAATTTTTGCAATTGTTATTAACAATTGTTTCGCCTCGATTCATCTGGATTTTCGGTTTTCCGTTTCATTACATCTGCCCACCTTTCTGCATTATTTATTTTTTTTATTACTCTCATACCGAAGGTATATTGGTTTGTGCCATGGGCGTGAGGACGCTGTCCGACTGTATGAACGCAACTTTTTTCGACACCCGCAAAGAAAGAGACTTGACACTTTGCGATTGTATTTGCTGATTATAAAGCTAAAGTTACAAAAAAACTGCATTACAATTTTTGGAGCCATGTCCTTCCAATCCGTCCTAGACCCATTTTATAAGCGGAAATGCTTATATATTCCATAGTTTTTAAGCTACAACCACTTAATTTCATGACAATGTAGATAATGACATCCCCCAAAGAATTTATCAAGAATATGGATGCCACGCACACCCTTGCCTTCGCCTTTTAGAATCTGAAATCGCCAGTTTTTGAACTAGAATTACCTAATTTGGTAGCAATTAAGGTAGTGACATCAATTAAAAAATACTGTACCAAAAATTTGGATGCCACGCCTACCCATTCCGCTCGCCTTTTTAAACTCGAAATCCCCATATCTCATATTTGCAAGCCGAATCCTTAACACCCGTTTTAAAACTTGTATCAGAGTATACGCAGGCGGATTCGTCCGACTGAATCATATCGGTTTCTGCTGTCTTGCCCTTAAACCTACTTTGCTCTCCAAAACTGTTGTGCCGCTGACTGTGGTTTATTGTTTTTTAACCCACCCACACCTCTTCCTTTAAATCATTTACACTTGGCTACCAGCATCATGCCAGCTTAAGTCCACTTGAAACTTTACGCTCCTGAAATGAGGTTTATGTATGTATGTTCATATGGGCGTATGTCCGACTTAAAGAAGCTTCTGATTGGGTATCGTTTTCCACATTGGATGAGTCCGAGTCCGAAAACGGTTATGTGAATATGATTTACACTCAGATCCATTTAGATGATGGCATCCAAGCAGATTAATACAACATAAAGGAAAACATACATTTGTATGCATGTGTATCTACATATGTATGTTGGGAGGTTCAAAGCATCCAAACTTTAAATATCAACACTCAATTGATTGAATATAACATATTATACAATTCCAAATTAAAATAACTTTAGTTTATTTCCATTTTAGTTAAATGTTGTTGGTAAGCCAAAAAGGTCCCACAAAACTGTTGATGTTTCGACAGCCGGTCTCAGTGGAATTTGTTGTTGTTTTGGCATCAAGTTGCCGATATTTGAAAGTGCTTATTTTTATGCAGAACTTAACAAATTGAGGGCAACAAATACTTTGCCATCTTATGGTTGAGTCAATCAAACGGTTTTATTTTAAGAGACATTATAAACGCGAACATACACAAAAATTTGGCTCTTCATCACACATAGCATTGCAACGTATATGAAAATACACCTTAAATTTTTTTCATTACACAGGCTGATAATTACAAATTAGTCGGTTTCAGGTAATGACAAGAAACAGATCTTAAATAAATTTGCTAATTGTAATAAGAACAATCGATAGTCTCGTCGTCACATCGCCACGTTAGTATTCAGATCTGCTGTAGATCATGACGCACAGGTCTACAGTACCCCTTCCCCGCGCAACTGTCAACACTAATTTGGTCTGGCAACACGTGCCAATTGCCGTTCAACGCATCGAAACCATGAGCTAATGTCGTTTTAAATTTTCACTGAATCTGAAAAGTGAAGCAAAAGCCTGGGGGGAAATAAGATTTTCAAAGGCAGCTAGGGATTAGCAACCTCAAATTTCCTGCATAAATCACGGGGGATGACAGTGACGAGACGATAGCGAATATGACAACTTTAAGGAGATGGTCAGCCATAAAACTCAGAAACAAAATTCGGAAACAAAAACAGTAAAGTCTTCACCAATTTGTATTCCGGATGCTCCCGACATCAAGGCCCTCACCAATTCAATTACAGGAGTTCTTACCAAGGGAGCGGATTTCACCTACAAGGCAACGCGAAACAACAACATACGAGTCACGGCACCAACAGCCTTTCTGAACAAAAAGCGATAAAACACCTACCAGCCAGGGGATGAGAAACGCTTACATCACTCCACAGAGATCGAGGAGATACAATCAGCACTTAACAAATATGGCCGCAACACAAGACACGTCGATCTAAAGAGATTATTAGTTTTGTGCAATGTCCGTTAAGCTGTCCATCAGTCGTATGAACGCAACTTTTTTCGGCACTTTTAAAGCTAGAGACTAGAAACAATTGAAACAAGTACGTTGGAGAAAATAAATTAAAACAAGTAAGAAGGCTCTAGTCGAGAAATCCCGACTAAACTATACCCTTAACCCGATACTTTACGCATACAGTCAGTGCTTGCAAGTATGTGTGAGTGTGTGTATGTATACGCGTATAGTGCATACCTTCTTAATTTCAATACTCCATATCTCTAGTGTTTCTCAACCGATTTCAATAAAATTTTCACAGATTGTCATTATTTAGTCTAATCTTTCAAACTGCATCAAAGTTTTCTAAATTGAAGATTTTGTTGTTGTCGATTACATGTGTATATCGAAAACGGGAAGAGTTATCGAAAATCTAAAACAAACTTGTACTGCCTAGGGATTAGGCGAGCTTATATACCAAATCTGGAGTCTCTAGCTCTTATAGTCTCTGAGATCGACGCGTTCATACATACGGACGGACAGACGGACAGACGGACATGGCTATATCGACTCGGCTGTTGATGCTGATCAAGAATATATATACTTTATGGGGTCGGAGATGCTTCCTTCTGCCTGTTACATACTTTTGCACAAATCCATTATACCCTTTTTACCCATTTTCAATGGGTTAAGGGTATAAACAGATTAAAGTATTATTGAAAATAAAAATATGAAGAACGCATTACTGATGTAATATGCAATTATTAATAAATACATTTCAACCGAATTTACAAACATAAATCCAAATACTTGTATACTACTGGCCAAAGCTCTCTGTAGCCTGCTTTACACTAATAACTAAGTTTATGTACCTTGTCCGAGGGCGGAGGGAAATTTTTAAATAAAAACATAAACAAAAATGCAATTAAATATATACATTATGGGGTCGGATATGCTTCCTTCTGCCTGTTACATACTTTTTCACAAACCACTTTTTACCTATTTTCAACGGGTTTAGGGTATAAAAATGAAATATAACACCACAAGCTAATGTAAATTATTGAATATATGTATAAGAAAAACGTAAAAATAGGAAATAGTTTTATTGTATTATATATATACTTATCACTTACAGCGTAAAAAGTGCTTTGAATTGACAAGCACAAAATGATCATCTTCAGTCCTACCAATTTCTATTCAATATACATAATCAAGACCTACAAGTCTCAATACTCTATTAACAACATATTAATTGACTATCCTTTGCTTACTTGATTTCCTCGGATATCTCAAAAACATGTGTCCTGGGCCTGCTTGACTTTAGTTCTTGACCTCGTTGCAGATGAACAGGGCTATCTACTTGACTCTAATTGAGAAAAGTCATAAATTACAATACCAAACATGCGCATGCTTATATTTTATCTTGTCGCTGGCTTTAAGGAAAATGCCATAAATTAGAACGTGGGTAACAAAATCGTATCCTTGTTTGGGTTGGCACCACCCTACTCTACTACAATTTTACTTTGTTTATATTTTATATTTATTTTAGTAGCTCGTTGACTTTGCACCAATGAGACAAGTCGTTTGTTGGCCTCTCTGACTAAATTTTTTTATTTGCTTTCTCGTTGCAGGTATCATTCTTCCTTTCGTCGTATGTGGCCCCTTTGACGCTGATTTGTTTTCTTTATATTGGTATGCTGGCCCGATTGTGGAAAAATGCGCCAGGTTGCAAGCCATCTGCCGAGTCCCGGTAAGTTACGACAAGTGCGTGTTAGAGACGAGAAAAAACAAAGCACAGCAAGAGATATTTTACGTTTAATATTGCGATCGGTTAGAATAACTAGATTATATTGATTGTTTGCCACGTTCGTTGCGGCAGCTGCACCTGCCCCATTCGCTATGATAAACTTTTATGATGCTTGGGTTTTCTACCAAGCTGGAAATTTGGTGGGCGTTGCTAATAAGAGTTTATATGTTATTGCCCTTGTTTGTTATTTAAATAAGTACCCACAACCCAAAAAATATTTAAAAAAAGAAATGCAGCACCATTTTATTCCCTAACCCCACTGCTCACACTCGCATTTACTGATGTGATTCCCATTGTAATGTGTTTTTTTTTTCTACAAAAATAACAAGTAAGAAGGCTCTAGTCGAGAAATCCCGACTAGACTATACCCTTAACCCTATACTTTACGCATACAGTCAGTGCTTGGAAGTATGTGTGAGTGTGTGTATGTATACGCGTATAGTGCATACTTTCTTAATTTCAATACTCCATATCTCCATTGTTTCTCAACCGATTTCAATAAAATTTTCACAGATTGTCAATATTTAGACTAATCTTTCAAACTGCAAAAGTTTTCCAAATTCAACATTTTGTTGTTATCGATCACATGTGTATATTGGAAACGGGAAGAGTTATCGAAAATTTAAAACAAATTTATGTACCAAATCTGGAGTCTAGCTCTTATAGTCTCTGAGATCGACGCGTTCATACATACGGACGGACAGACGGACAGATGGACATGGCTATATCGACTCGGCTGTTGAAGCTGATCAAGAATATATATACTTTATGGGGTCAGAGATGCTTCCTTCTGTCTGTTACATACTTTTGCACAAAACCATTATACCCTTTTTACCCCTTTTCAATGGGTTAAGGGTATAAAAAGGTGTGCGCAATATAAAAATGATGCTGAGCAACAATGTTCCATAGCTCCAGTGTTTCTAAACCAATATCAATAAAAATATAACAGATTGTCATTATTTCGTCTAATGTTTAAAACTGCATCTCAAAGTTTTCCAGCATTAAGATTTTATTGTTATCGATCACATGTGTATATCGGAAACGGGGAAGAGTTATACAAAATTTGAAACAAACTTGGACTGCCAAGGGATTAAGCGAGCTTATGTACCAAATCTGGAGCCTCTAGCTCTTATAGTTTTTTGGGATCGGGCTATATCGACTTGGCTGTTAATGGTGATCAAGAATATATATACTTTATAGGGTCGAAGATGCTTCGTTCTGCCTGTTACACACTTTTGCACAAAACAATTATACCCTTTTTAACCATTTTTAATGTATTCAAGGTAGAACAAGTAAGAAGGCGCCAGTCGAGAAATCCCTAGACTATTTACGCGTATAGTCACTGCTTGCAAGTATGTGTGTGTGTACGCGTATAGTGCATACATTATTAACTTCAATACTGTATATATCCGGTGTTTCTCAACAGATTTCAATAAAAATTTTCTGAGATTGTCAATATTTCGTCTAGTGTTTCAAACTTTTTTTAAAATATTTCGAAATATATTGATTCTTTATGGGGTTGGATATGTTTCCTTCTGCATGTTACATATTTTTGCACAAAACCATTATACCCTTTTTACCCAATTTTAATGGGGTACAAAAAAGAGAAAATAAATACGGCTGCAGTTGATTTTTGCTTTTGCTGATTGATGAACTCGGACAATTCAAGCTATTCTCAGCCATTGCGTCAATTGCCAAATGCACAAACTTAACACGCGTCCTATGTGCACACTAATTGTACATGTGTACGCATACACACACATTAGGCTTGGCAGAACCCGCAGGCCTAATTCGAAATTGAATTTTTGATTTGGCAGCCAGAAAGAGACGCATAACGCATACGCTTTAAAGATAAGACAAAAATTATTTGGTGCTTTACGATACAAAAGGATTGTTTACTTTACACACTCCCATTACATTATTTGCTCTTTGTTGCTTCATCTTTATCATCATCCTTGTCCCTCAATCATTTATTAACGGAAATTGGAAAAAATGGAAACAGGGAACTTTAATAAGCTAAAAATTAAAAGTAACCTGCGTAAGCTTCAAAGAAAAAAGTGAAAACGTTGCTGAAAATATGAACTTTAATTTTTGTATACTAAATATATATATATTATGTATGTAATAAATATTTGTTTCTTTTGTATCTGTTTGCTAATATTTTTAATCTTATAACAACTTTTTAACTTGTTGCTGTACAGTGGTGCACTACTAATTGTTTTCAAATGAGGTAGTAACTGATTCTAACATCGAACAGCCCAGATGAAAAAATGCCCAATTCGAACATGAATGTTTGGTTCCACAGAAAGCAATATTATTGGTTCTATGCAACAGATTTAAATGTAATTTCTAAAACAGGTCATCTGGAGTCTAGTTTATTTTTTTTTTTAGAATGATTTTATTTTCTATTTTTTTTATGAAGATGTATTAAAGATGTATTACATTTTTTAGGTCTGAGTCAAATATTTTATGTTACGTGATCGAATCAGGCTTTGTTAATAAACGGTTGAGAAACACCAGAGATATGAAACATTGAAGCTAAGTCAGGTATGCAGTATACGCGTACTCACACACAGAGATACTTGCAAGCAGTGACTGTACTCGTTAAGTATATTTCTATATTCTATTCGGTATTTCTCGACTTCTCACTTGTTTTATATTTAAAAAGGTTCATATACATATTTACATACATTCAATCGATCAGTAATAGTTTTTAACCCCCACTCATTTTAACATTGCAGCAAAGGCAAACGACGTGTTACACGCATGGTTGTTGTTGTGGTTCTGGCATTTGCCATCTGTTGGTTGCCCATACACGTAAGTATTGTAAAACGAGCTCAATTTAATTAACTTGATCGAAAGTTGTTCGAATTGTCGTAATATCCTTTAAGCACATTGATTATATCATCGGATTAATTTATTTTAAAATTTTCAATTAAACTCGAACGACACTAGCTGAAAGCATTATTTAAGAAATGAGAAATCGGTTGACGGTTACATAATAATTAAAATACATTACACTAGTGAGCCACAGATAGTAAAACCGGCGATGCCCACTTAGTGGTTCGCTAGCGTTCTTAGGCTCATTCCGCTACTTTTCTGAAGTTGGCGCCAGACTCACGGCCAAACAGTTTATTGCAAAACCAATAATACACGCTGTGCGCGCCCCGCATAAAGCTTGAACTTTGGATCTCGAAGCTCTGCCATAAAATCACCATAAAAAAATTTGTGCATGTACACTTCTAAAAAAGTGTAGATATGCGTCTAAGCGAATTTGTGTATACAAAAATTAGTGATTGATGCGATGAAAAATTGCATACTTTAAGTATAGATTACTTCGCTAAGTGCTCACGGATGGGCATAGGCCATATGGGCCATAGGCTCTTGCGCCACTAACAACTAATTTACGAGATAAGGAACGGTTGTTTTTGTAAATGCTGTTGTCGACCTCAAACAGTCATTGGAGTAAAATATTTGGTTTAAGATTAATTCACGTATTAAAAAAAGGATCAAGTATTTGGTTTGGTTTTACATGTTGATTTAAGCCTATAGCCTTAAATGTCCTTTCCGGCATTGTACACATATACAACTGCAAAATATAAAATAACACTACGAAGCTACTTTTTTTTACAGGTCAAAAACAAATGTTTTGCGATTTTTTTCAATTCAAAATTTTTTGTTTTATTTGCATTATGGATTTCTGAGAAAATCGAAAAAACCCACATATTCCTTAACCTAGGGTGTGCTTGGAAATTTAGGTGGCCTTGGGTCTACAGTGATTGCAAGATTAATACTTTGATTTTGTCGAGCAGTGACATTAGACTTTAAATTAAAGTGAAGCTTTTTTCGTAGTTGGAGCTGGTGTGTAAAATGAAATGCAAATAGAAACCAAAGACAAGAACTAAGTAAATAGCGCTACTCGAAGATACACTCGCACATACTGCTCAAACAAACAAATCAGTACTTACGGACGTCATTAGGCAGCAAATTGATATTTCCGCTTAATAATTGGTTGCAATTTATTTGTTTAATAATTTTATTAGTTCAACACGCTGTAGACAGTTGCCTCATACTTATGCAAATGCACTTACAAATTCAAAATTCAATAGAGTACAAAAAATTACAAATCACAGTGCACACAAACCTTTACATAGACACAAATGGAAACAGAAGCGGAATCGGCAACAGAAGCTATTTACATCATGCAAAAATTTCAACATATGTATATCATTGAATGCGCCCAATTGGGCGGTTGTTGCAGGTCATATTGGTGCTGAAGGCTATCAACATATACAAGGGCACACATCTTACGGTCATCATTCAAATAATATCCCATGCGCTGGCCTACACAAACTCCTGCATTAACCCCATACTGTACGCCTTTCTATCCGACAACTTTCGCAAGGCATTCCGCAAGGTGAGCCAACCTGATATATTTGATTATTCAAAAATCAATGATTACTTTCTGACTTCTCTATATATATTAACTTTCCGCCAGCAGGTTATCTGGTGTGGCAGCCCCCCGCCAATTGTTACTAATCAGCAAATTACGAGGACTACAAGAACTGCAACCGGCAACGGCACGTCCAATATTGAAATGCTCTAAATTGGTAAGTTTTATTACTTATAATTTATAAGCATTTCCCTCAATTCTATTAATTATTTTTTTTCTGTCTCACACCCTTTCTGTACAGTTGGCTTTCCGCAGTTCTGGATGTGTAAATTGCGAACAAAAAGAGGCAATTAACCTAAACAGTTTCTAACCAAAATGCACCTATTTAATGCAAAAATAACATGCATACTTTAGTATGCTATTTTATTTTACACACAGACAAAAGAAGGTCATTAGCCGCAAAAGATTGCCAGGGAATCACAAATTGTACAACAGCTTGACTAAATAAAATATTTGATTGTAGTTTTATAATATCTAAAATTTATTGGTAACAGCTTACGTCAATATATTTGTTAGTCAAAGGCTACGAAAAAAACACAAGTAAGCACGCATGTATTGGTGTACACGCATAGACAGAAGATGCCTGCATCATTTCATTTAAAATTTCACATATTTTCATTATTAAATCCGTAGTCTACAAATCCTTTCTCTATTTCCATATTCAGAAACCAGCAGAGTTGTCGATATTTTGAAATAAACTCGTTCTATCTATAATAAAGAGGAGCTTAAATCCCAAATTTTAAGTCTATAGTTCTTATAGTATCCGATATCCGGATGCGTTCATACATGCAGATGGACGGGCAGGCGGACATGTCTATATTAAGTAGAATATTTAGAAGTATATATACTCTCTGAGGTCGGAGGTGCTTATATGTAACATACACTGTTATATTTTAATGGGATCGCGGTATAAAAAAACCATTGACAACCCTTCAGTCAAGCGCAATCAAAATAGTTTGATACCAGTAATAGAACATCTATGAAAGACTTCTCTAGATATCCTTCCAGCCAATTTTGGATTGAAAACTATCGAAGATATCGGCAAATTCATTTTTAAATTGCGGTTAGGCTGGCGTGAAATTCAAATTAATAATGCCGGTGTTAGTCATCAGCATCTTCCCACAAAATTTAAAGTCTATAGTTTTTAGCTCTCCACGCGGAGGTGAACGCGCTTCATAAGGACAGACAGACGGACAAATAGATATACGGATAAATGGACAGACAACTTGGCGGACATTGCCCACAACCAATATAATCTTTATCTTTCGCAGTATATAAATGCATCGATTGACATAAGAATATGCAAAGTAAAAACAAAAATCCAGCCTTTTAAATTTGTTTATCTTTTAAATTAAAACATTGTTTTTTTTTCGCTTATGGAGGAAAGAATATGCCAGCACGGTTTCTTAGCTTATTCAGGAGAGTATACAGAGAGGGAGAGTATACAACTATCCATATCTCCTATTATAATTTCTTCATGAGGTTTATATATCTAACTACCGCAATTAAATGTCAGTTTAGAACTCGTCCATTCTAAGAAACAAGTAAGAAAGCTCAAGTCCCGACTAGAAAATACCCTTATATTTATCGCGTACAGTCAGTGCTTGCAAGTCTGCTTGTGTGAGTATCCTTTACTTAATTTAATATTTCCTATCTCCGGTGATTCTCAACCGATTTCAATAAACATTGTTTTTTTTTTTGTGATTATTGTCATAATGTTTAATTGTTATCGATCACATGTGTATATCGGAAACGGGAAAGTTATCGAAAATTTGAAAGCAAACTAACTGCGTAGGGATTGGGCGAGCTGATGTTCCAAATCTGGAGTCTCTAGCTCTTATAGTCTCTAAGATCGACGCTTTCGTACATCCACACGGACGAACAGACGGAAAGACAGACGGACATGGCTAACAAAAACGTTACCTTGTTTGCGGGTGATTGAGAATGATTGAGAGATCGGATAATTATAATGTAATTAATTTATTTCAATTAAACATATAAATATATTCCAAAGAATTTAGTTTTAAAAATACCTGATTAAACCACAAAAACAAATTCACAACTGTGTATCCACAAATAAAAAAAAAATAAAAATTATTCCAATAAAAAAATCACATTAAATATATGAGATTAAATTGTCAAACAAAAAATATTACACACAAAATTACTTATACGCAACTAACCAATGTAATAATGGTGAATCAATTAAATTATAATAGGGTAGATTGGATAACAGCATCAAAAATTCCATTAATATGTAATTCAAATTGGATCAATATAAAAAAGCTAATAATGTTAATTAAAAAATCCTGTGTGTCTAAAATCTAGTATAAATTGTTTGTAATTTCTTACATGTATACATATGTTTAAACATTTACATAAAAATATGTATGTATTAAAGGATATTATGTACTATATGTGCAGTTTGCCAACAAAGTTCTTACACACTGTGAAAATTTAAATTTTTTTACTTTAGAGTTAGTATAAGGAACATACTAGTTGTTGTTTTTAATTTTTATAAGTAATTTAATTAATTATCTTTTGAACCTATTAAACAAAATTTTAAAAATATTAACATTAACAAAGCAAAATGAAAAATACTAACAAATGCACTAAAATAAACTGCCAACAAACTGTTTACACAATTTCAATCTATCTATTACTTTTTGGTTTTAAACTATCGCAGTAAATTTCATATTTGTGCATCATATTTTCTTAATTGTTACAAAACTTTATTTTTATAAATATTTTTTTAAATTAGGTAGTTGATATTTTTTTACAGTTCTTATTTATTTTATTAGGAAATTATTTCTATTATTTATGTTAGTGCAAAAGTTTAAATCACCAATTATTAAAGGAATTAACTAATTTAATGAAGTTAATTTTATTAATTAATATAAAATAAATGCCCGTTTTTGTTGTTCAACAAATTTCAATCTGCGGGGCATCGAATTTACAAAGTTTTTAGTGTTTTTTTTTGTCGATAGTTTCTGGACAATGGCCGTTTTTAAGTCCTTTAAGGACTCAAACTGTCTTCCCTAAACAAGTAAACTCTAAAGGTCCTCAATTGGATTTAAATCCGGACTTATTGCTGGCCACTGCAATAAATGGATATTTTTGGACTTATAAAACGTCATCATATGCATTGCAACATGTTTAGGAGCGTTATCCTGTTGAAATATCCAGTCCTCATCATGTAACTCCTCCGCAAATTAAAGAAGTTGTTCTTCAAGGAGATCCATATAAATTTGTCCATTCATTCGTCCCGGCACAAAGCAAATGGGAGACTTTTCAGCAGAGCTAAATGTCGCCTATACCATCAGAGAGCCACCACCATGGTCCCGCTATGGCAAGTCTGCCAGGGGTGTATTGTTCCCTGCCTGTCCTTCTGATTACCGTCTGGTCCGTCTAAATTAAACTTTTTTCCATCACTGAAAAGCATTTTTTGAACTCGCTGCCCCAAAACTTATATTTTTTTTATAAAAGGCAAGTCGGGCCTTCTTATGCTGAGGCAATCATTTTTGGTTTTCTCACTTTGCGGTGTATTTAAAGTGCAACTACTTTCCTCTGCCTACTTATTGGTAACTTTAAATGTGCTTTTATTTGGTCGCAACTCTTCGACTTAGTTGTTGCCATCGCTATTATATGTCTCTTAGTGCGCGCATCAACTCTTGAGACGGCTCCTTTGCGGTTGTTTTGAGCGTATTCAGCGACAGTATTTCGATGCCGGCTTAATATTTTGGCAATTTAAGTTTTTTCTTATACACTAAACTCCGTAAATTACAAAATCGCAACAATATTAATTAAGAACAATTAGACAATAATGTTTTAATAAGCTCATTAACTTTTTGCAGTGAGATTTGTTGCACTCAAAATGTAAATGAATAATTTTGCACAGATATCAACTGTCTATTAGACACGACTTTATCTCTTTTAAAATAGTAACATACGTATACACTGTATATTAAAAACTTATAAGAAATAAATGCTAGGAATAACATCACAAAACATAAAAGATAAGCCATGTATAGTCAAAACACTGATACCGATGTAGGACTGATCTTTTGAAGCCACAAATAAATAAAACAACTTCTTGGCTTCGTTGATTAAAATATAAAATAATAAGTAAAAACGTTTATTCAGCGGACATCATTTCCAAGTTCTTAAATTGTACGACTTAACGCTTCGCCGGTTCAGTTACAACTGCTTCTTGATACATATATTAGTGACGAGCTTATCCTACGATATACTATCGATTCTTAAACTTCATATTACCATTTATAGATAGTAATCGGCATCAGCTGCTAGCGTTGCTAGTTTTTCCTCGTTTTCTCAAATTTAATAAACCAACTGGTTCATGTCGAAAGATAACCGCGTGCGTTGCATTTGACAAACGTCTAAAACTCTCCCGATAATGACAAATTTTGAAATTTCTCAGAAAATTGCATTATCAAGCGCTTTTATTTTTAACAAAAGTAACTGTAAATATGAAAATAATCCAAAAAATTAAGATGTGTAAACACGTTGTTGGCAGTTGAATTTAGTGCGTTTGTTAGTATTTTTTATTTTTTAATTGTTAATTTTAATATATTTTAAATTTTAAGGTTTAAGAGATTATTGGTTAAATTACTTACATAAATTTAAAAAAACAACTAGTGCGTCCCTTCAAGCTCTAATGTAGAAAAATCAAAATTGTTCACGGGGTGTATCACTTTGTTGGCAAACTTAATATGCAAATGAAGGTGGGGGAATTGTCGTAATGATGTAATGCTAGAGATTGTATATTGTCGGTGATATATCCTAAAACTAATATTACAAAATATAGTACAATTGTTTAATAAGCCTTGAATTGGGTTCCTATTGCAGAGCCATATAGAACATTAATATTTATTATATCGGTGTGTTGTTAAAAACGCAAAAGATGTCAAGATGTTAGGGTATTACCTGGTAAAGAACAAAAAACTAAATTTAAAAAAATGAAAACGTTGCGGCCGGACGCAATCGACTGCGGAATAGTCTGATACCAGTGTACAACGTGTGCTAAGGATTGTGCATGCAAAGAGGAGTTAGAAGTATTTCCAATTTCAAAGGCAGGCAGCAAGGGTGGGCATCCAAATTTTTTATGTAGATATTTTTGGTATCTGGTATGGCGATCTCCTGGAACGCCAGTATCTGTCATCTTACCAAATTTGGTAGCGCTCGTTGTAAGGATGTGGATTTATCGCTTTTCAGATATCGATTATTATCGATTTCCTAGGACTCCAAACTGGCTCTAGAGAAAAACATTTGCAAAGTTTTAAGTCTATAGCTTTACGGGTATGGAAAAAAGTTGCGCTCACACAGGCGGACAAAAACCAAGACAGACGTTCCACAAAACCAATATACTCTTTACCTTTCTGTATCAGAGTAAAATTATGCATAATTGTTATTTTGTTAAGTTAAATAAAATAAAGATCAAACATTTAAAGTAGATGCAGTAATGTTACTCCTTAGAATAATATTGTGCCGAGCTAAATTATACCTCATTGAAGTGCGATATAAAACGTTTTGTTATTTCGATATAATAAAAGATACGGTGCGAGTATTGTAAGAGAGTGTCGACTATTTTAGCCGTTTTCTTGTACATCGAAACTTTATTTTTTTTTATGGGAAGTTGTTTGATATGATTTTAAAAAAACAAGTAAGTCGATAAATCGCGACTAGACGATACCCTAAACCCCAAACTTTACGCGTACAGTCAATGCTTGCAAGTATGTGTGTGTGTACGCGTATAGTGCATACTTTCTTAACATCAATGCTCGTTGCCGAAGTTTCTCAACAGATTTCAATGGGTTCAGGGTATAAATAGCGCATGTAATACATTTTTAAAAACGCATGTCTCAGTTTTAATGAATAGAAGGTGTCAAAAAGTGCATGTAGCATTTTAATAATAAAGAATTTTGTCTAAAATCTAAAGAAATGTGACGTAGCAAAAGCAGCTAAATACACAACTTTGTCACCCTGTATCCCTTATATGTGACAATAATAAGTTTTCATCTAGTTTTGCAGCAAAATTATCCTCTGTCTGAATGCTAAATACACAACTTAAGCATCCTGAATCTCCTGAATATTTGCTATTTTTCTTTTAACATCATATCCAAGAACTTCACATCCAAAAAATTTAACTGCTCGATGTAAGAGAAAACGGTAGACATATGTATGGAGCTCCATTGATACAAATTTCTGATGATTAGGAATGTCATCTACTATTATGGCACCCTACTATTATCTTACTTCAGATTTGCATTCAGCACATACAAATCCACTTAAAGAGTACAACTTAGCTCTGCAAAATATTATCGCATGTGGTAAAAACATCACAACTAAAGCGAGTAAGTTTATCTCGGATTAAAAAAAATTTGCTTTATGGAATTTGGTGTTGATCCATAACTAATTTAATTTTTGTATGCCCATAAAACTAAATTTTCTTTGCTTAATTTGGAAAAACTTTGTGATCGGCCCAATTTGATTATATGAATATATACACACAGATTATAGAAGCTACGTAAAAATAATAATATTGACTATTGAATAAATAAGTTTGTGTCTTTTTTTTCGGCATTCCCGAATTAAAATGTAGTCTAAGAAAACTGTTTTAATGGCAAACATTATACAAATACAAATACCATATGAAAAAATACAACAAATAAAAATGTGGATTTTGTGTGTTAATTGTATAATTTTATTTGTATATGTTATCTACTGCATTCCTAGCATAGTTGTGGAATTGAACAATATTTAAATTGAGACATTTGCTAACCAACTATAAACAAATATAAATTGAAATATTGTAGAAGTAAGGAATTAAACTTAACCAAAAATAAAAAAAACAACAAATATTTAATATTAACAACTAGCTAAAAATGAACAATTTTGATTGTAAGAATTTTAAAATACAATACTTTTTTTACAATCTAAAACGCATAAGATGTGGGTATTATATATATGGCGTATTTAGCATTCGCACATCTGCAAAGTAAATAAGCATCAAAAAAAGTCAATGACTTAAATATAAAGCAAAAATCTTAAGAAAAAAAAAAACCATTTTAAAAATATGAATATGAATGTTTGTACCATAAATTTAATACTTGTTTCAAAAAAACGTAAAATACATGTGTGTATAAAAGCTTATGTTTGAAAATAAAATCAACAAAAATTTGCATAATAATTTCCTCAAACAATATTTGATAAGGATTCTTAACTCTTCTCTTTGATAAGGATTCTTAAGGGGGGCACAAGGGTACTCGCTTTTGACTAATCATATTAATTTAAGCAATTATCGATAAGAAAAAGAAGAGCAGTTGTATCTTTATGGAAAGGGATTGGTTCAATGTGCGGTTCATATTTATAATCTGGGTTACTTGATCTTATTGCCTACATAAAATTATCCTGCCTGCAAATAGGTATAATGTATGTTGATCTTATTGCCTACCTCTTAAAGGTACAAACCAACTGTTGCATGTTTTGCAAAGGGCTCCTGGGTAAGAGCGAAGCCAGGAACAGAGTCCCGCATGGGGGTTTCGAGCTCGATGTTGGTAGCCCGGCCGCGGATACAATTGGCTTGGTGTCTTGAAATGCCTTGAAGGGAGTGCCTAGAAGCCGGAGTTCCGGCAGTCCACTGGACATTGCCCAGCGGTGACGGCGGCGATAACGGGTCAGACGACGGGACGGCGATGGTGGCAGCGGCATCAATGGCATCTGCGTCGTTCTCTAGTGCGAAGACTCGGCGAGCCTCTCCATCGCCTTCCTGGCTCATCCTGGCCTTCCGCATTTCGCGTGCCTCTTGTTGAGACTATCGACATGTCTCAGGCCTCATCTGAATCGCTCAACGGCTCACGCTCGCGCGCCCATCACGTTAGAGCAGTGGCGCTCTTTATGGCTAAACAAACTTCGATCTGTTTAGATAAACAGTTTAAATAGCATTGTTTTGCCTGCTTCACACCAAAGCCACACTCGATGCTAGCATTCGTCCAGTAGGGTCAACTTCTGCTTCCAGTCGATAAGTCTAGGCCAAACAGCTAGTCGCCATTCTTCAACGGGTAGTTACGCTTTAGCTTGAACCTTACTGCGAAGCGCATGGCAGCGAGGTCAAGCGGTGAAGCTCCAGTAAGGTACTGATATAAAAGGTTTGTGTAAAATGTGATATTAAATTTGATATCTGGATATCTTCTAATTAGACAGAACAATTGGTTGCTTTGATAATGTTGTTTCCTAAAATTTCAATCTTTTGTGGTATACAGTTTTGATTCATTGGTTGACTTTAGGTAAGTTCCAAGTTAATATACATTCGGTTCTATGGAATTTATTTCATAGTTTTTTCTTTTTGTGTATTTACATTCAACTTTCGTTTGTTTCAAGATACCGTTTATACATTTTTTTGTTATTAGTTTCTTTTCTGTTGCTGAATAAGTTGTATTCATATGTAAATAGTATTTATCTGTAATAGTTTCGGTTAAAATATTCTTTTATTCGTCTGGATATGGTATTATTTAATATAAAGTTTCTTGTAACAGAGTTTTCGGTATATGTGGTATTATTATACTTTCATTTGTCTTGGGTTTTATCCACGTTTTTGTTTTATATGTTTTAGTAATTTTGGGTTTAGAATGCCCAATCTATTCCCAACCGCTATGCCAAGCAGTCAGACGAAATAATATCTATGTAATTAGATAAAATCACATGTGCAAGGCAAATACGAGAATTAGTGATGAGCAAATTATGAACTACTTTATGAGCTACGTTATCTTATCTTTAATTGTTGTGCTTAAATTGTTTCTTACCTCCTGCTGGCTCCGAAAACCGTTATACCCTTTTGACCCATTTTCAATGGGTTCAGGGTATAATAAATTGGTATGACTTATTTTGAAGTACATTTTTTCTCTTCTAAAGCTGTTTAACCTGCAAAAGTGTGACATGTCAATTGTTACAGTTTCCCATTTATCTCACACAGTTTGCCAGATAATTAAGATATGTGGACCTGCAACAATTTAATTATTAAAACGCAAAGTTGGTAAGCATTAGCTTCAGTTCGCTAAGAGCTACAACTAAAAACACTGAATGACTGCAATTTGTATATTTATATAATATTTCCTCATGGATCACAAACCAGTTGACAGCCATTAAGCAGCAGCTCCTTATCTGCAGTTATCTTTCTACATTTTTTCATTGCCTACTTTCAGGGCTCTAGTACAAAATAATTTTCAGTCTTTGATTCTAATAATTCACAACTGGTTCTAACTGTGTATGTACCTATAGCCGGCTGAAAATTGCTCTAGAGTTGGGGCGGTCTGCGTGTGTAACCGTCCTCGCCTGCCAATTAATTGGAGTTGACTTCTGTAAGCTTTGAATTTAAATGTATTTATGTTGCAGACGAACATCAAATCAACATATTTTTATCTATATAAAACAATTGTTAATATCTTTTATTCGTATTATTATTTACTTATTGGTCTTTTTTTATACCATTGAAAATGGGTAAAAAGGGTATAATGGGTTTTGCAAAAGTATGTAACAGGCAGAAGGAAGCATCTCCGACCCCATAAAGTATATATATTCTTGATCAGCATTAACAGCCGAGTCGATATAGCCATGTCCGTCTGTCCGTCTGTCCGTCTGTCCGTCCGTCCGTCCGTCCGTCTGTCCGTCCGTATGTATGAACGCGTCGATCTCAGAGACTATAAGAGCTAGAGTCCAGATTTGGTACATAAGCTCGCCTAATCCCCTGGCAGTACAATTTTCGATAACTCTTCCCGTTTCCGATATATACATGTAATCGATAACAACAAAATCTTCAATTTGGAAAATGTTTTGATGCAGTTTGAAAGACTAGACTAAATAATGACCATCTGTGAAAATGTTTGAAATCGGTTTGAGAAACACTGGAGATATGGAGTATTGAAATTAAGAAGGTATGCACTATACGCGTATACATACACACACTCACACATACTTGCAATACTATGCGTAAATTATAGGGTTCCGGGTATAGTCTAGTCGGGATTTCTCGACTAGAGCCTTCTCACTTGTTATTTCTGCTTGTTTATCGCTTGTTTGCTTATACTACTGGGCCCGCGGCCATATTTGATTTAGTTTTTGTTTTGATTGCTCATGTTTTCTCGTATGAATTCGGCACTGTCTGTTTTTGCTGAATATTTCGAAGCATGAACTCTCACAATTGTTCATACTTTGTGACTTGGAAATGAAATTCTCATTGGGTGACCTGGGTCTGCTGAAATTGTTAAAAATTTAGATATGCATATAAAATTAATAATTTTTTTTGTGATGAACAAAAAATGAAGGCAATAGAAATAAATTGTTTAAATTTTAATTTTTAATAAAATTATTGAGAATATACAATTTTTACAAACACCAATATAATGTTAAAACACAATAAAAGATTATAAAAATTAAAATACAACACAGATTAATAAATAAAATTATGCAAATCGTTACAATAAATTCATTTTCAGTTTAACGCTAATAAAAATACATTTTTAGTTTTTTTTTTTCACAGTTTGTCATTATTTGTCTTATTCAAACTGCATCAAAAAGTTTTCCAAATTCAAGACTTGGTTGTTATCGATCAAATGTGTATATCGGAAACGGGAAGAGTTATCGAAAATTTAAAACAAACTTGTACTGCCTAGGGATTAGGCGAGCTTATGTACCAAATCTGGAGTCTCTAGCTCTTATAGAATCTGCGATCGACGCGTTCATACATACGGACGGACTGACGGACGGACGGACAGACAGACTGACGGACATGGCTATATCGACTCGGCTGTTGATGGTGATCAAGAATATACATAATTTATGGGGTCGGAGATGCTTCCTTCTACCTCTTACATACTTTTGCACAAAACCATTATACCCTTTTTACCCATTTTCAATGGGTTCAGGGTATAAAAAGTCGGTGTATCTGAAAAATATAGAGAATTGTATGAATATTTTTTATTTATACGCTGAATAAATATAAATGCAAATAACTTATCTTTTATGTCATTTTTGCCATCTAAAGTCTCGCCTTTTCTTGAAATCTTGACCAGCGCAATGTGGCTCGCAATGAAAACAGAAACAATTTTAGTAAAATAAATTAAATAAAATCTTACCGAGGCTGCATAGCAGCCCTTGCGATGGCCATGCATCCAGCGTCTTCATCAGTAGTAAGGAAGATATGGAACAGAACCTATTTAAAATATATAATATATAAGATATATAAAATTATCAACTGAACTTACCATATATGTTGCGGCCGCCAACCATGTGTGCCAATTTTTTATGAACAGCATAATACCTCCAAGGACCTATTAAAGTAGAATATAACAATAAATAAATATATTTCGAATTATGGAACTTTTAATCTCCGAACTTACCATTCATTGCATTAAAATTTTTAATTTTTTTGCCTGTGGCCCTTGTTTTGTGTTGCCTGATTTGCCCAATAGCTTGTCCTGCAGCAGCCACCTTGCACGCTTTCTTGTCAAAATAATGACAAGTTTTTTCAATAGTTGCATTCGGTGGCTGTGACAATTGTGGTTGGCATCAAACCACTCCGGAGAAAGCTCATCGGTGAGGCGAACACACTCCTCAATTATGCTGCCACAGAGGTTCAGCTTGTGCGGTGCTTGACTAAACAATTTGGCGAAGGACTCAAAATGTAGATTGCTCACTTTGAAAAATGCATCCGAGGGATTTGTTAGGCACATTTTGTCCTTAGCAAAATTCCGTGCCTCGATCAGGTCTTCATATCTTTCTAATGCAAACGAGTCTATTCGGTTGAGGGCTGTATCGCATTCTGCGCAATCAAACTTTTTCTTTGCAATCAAGTAACCGTCAAAGTACCTGCGTGAGACAAGCTCTCCGACAGCAACATCAGGCACACTTGTTGCATTCTCCTCACCGTGATTGATGTCCGTGGGATCTGACGCCTCGCTCTCTGTGCGATGTATAGGCTGATCTGGATCACATATCCAATCCATTTCTAGATCATTGTCATCATCCTCACAATTGGTATTTCTAAGATACGATGATGTTATTATCTTCATCGACATCAATCTCGCCGTCAAGTATTGCATTTCTCTAACTGAGGGGTTGGTGTTGTTACCCAGTTTAGAGCGCAATGCCGCAAAGTAATTTTCCAAGCTGTCCTGGTTGAACCGCGTTGTGTGGATGTAATGGATGTCTGCGTTGCTCAGCAGATCATCCGTAAGGCTTACAATATGGTCTATTGTATATAAAAGGCCTTGTTTCCACTGGCACTTCTGAGTAAAAGTAAGTTTATTAACAAACGTTAAAAATTCTATCAACTTTGCTCTTTTGCTCAAGTTGTAGCCAGTCTTCTGCATTTTCAAAGTTGAGCAGTTTAATATGTCGAAGGCATCATTCAGTGTAATGAGAAAATCAGCAGTGGACAACGCCTTAGTCATATTCTGGTCTGTGAAAAGTTTATTTTGATGACATACTCTTATAGCGTTGCCCACAGATCTTGAGAATACTTGCATTGCTAATTTCACATTCATTTTTTCACAAAATGTGGGCTGAATATGCTTCGCAGTAAGCTTTGGAGCCATTCGAGTTGTCTGACTTTTCAAGTCGATATTGTACAACTCTGAAATGACACTCCAGCTTGCAACTCCATTTGCTGTGGTTATATCTCTTGCCAACAGGCAGTTTCGTATGCTTTTAAACATATGCACATAGTCGTACAAGAGATAAACCTTATTGCCACTAGACTCATATAATTGTAATTTTGAGGTACTTAGTGCATTATAAACTTGGATGTTGCTTGCTGCCTGATCGCATACCGCGGCTCTTACTTTCAGTCCCATTCGGCTTAATACTTCAATAGTTTCAACAAGGTATGTCTGCGTGTTTTCGGACGTTCTTTTCGCATTGGTGCAGTAATACGAAAACGTATATTTCCATCGCTGGACAATACCTCTTACTTGAAAAAATAGGAAACTATTGGCAATTGTTGGTTCCCTTTTTCCTTTACTAAAATCAATAAAGCCGTCAATTTGGTCTGTTGTGCTATTGTATTCGAGCTCAGAACGGCCGTGAATCTCATCAAACAAGATGACACAGTTACGTTCGCTCTCTGACATATTTTGCACATGCTTCGATATGCTATAGCAGACCTTTTCGTTAATGCCCGGAGAAATCATTCTAATTGGGCTCCAATTCAGAAACGTTCTGGGACTGGGCAGATTAAATGATAAACCATCTCGCATGAACTGGTAACCTTTTGATGATCTGTAATTGATATTCATCAAAAGGTTTTTCTCCATGTCATTGAAGTTTCTGACATGTTTAGTCTTTAAAAGCAGTGTGGCAAAAAACTTCGATCCCTCATTTACATTTTCGGGAACCATTAGCGAGTTATTGCTCATCTCCACGCATTGTTGTGACCAGTTCTTATTATTATCTTTTTGTTTTTCTTTAAGAGCCGCGGTTTCTTTTTGCAGTTTTTCAAACTGCACCCTCAAATTTTCATACTTGGTATTAAGTTGAAAATGTGCATTTCGCCAATAACTTTCGTTGCGGCAGTGTAACTCGCAACGAGGGCATGCTATTGACTTTTTTTGTGCGTTATTGTAGCTGTGCTCTAAATTAACCAATGTAGAATCATTATCATTTGTTTCATTCATTCAGATTCTCTTACATTGTTCATTTGCACATTAATTATAGGACGCACATTTGGTTTTATTTTGTTTTTGAGAATGTCCATTGGATGAAAATGCTTTCTGCATATAAAGAGCTTTTTGTTATTTTCAAGCTCTGTTTTCACTTCGCAAATGGACATCCACTCCGACCTTATTTCAGGATTTGTCGGAAATGAATGCAGCATTGAGGGAGGATACGTACTGTTGCAGTTCTTAATGCAACAATATCGTACTTGATTTTGATATCTGCAAGTGTGGTGAACCGGATCTTCAACGTGACCTATAAAGCATTATTAGAATGTGAAAAAAAAACACATAAACATATAATCGGACATACACTTACGGAACGAGCAAGACATCTTGCAGAAACGAATAATTGAAAACATACGAAAAGACAATCACAGCTAAAGATACAATCACATTACTAAAAACACAGTATATACATATACAAACACATATATTTAATTATGAAACATGTTTGGCGAATGCACCGCCATATATGTTTGCATTCATTGAAACTTACCTAGTTGCAGCGTGGGCATAGAACCTAACTTCAATCTCTTCTTGGAGACGCATTCCTCCCCAAAATGCGTGTCACAGACTCTAGTGCGGGTGTTAATTTGATTGATGTTTATTTTCAAATTTTCACACCACGCACTTGCATTTTGTGCGGGGACGCGAAATAGTCTCTTGCCTCCAACGCAGCTTTTCACTACACACTTAAACACATTTTTTTTTGCGGTTTTCCATTTTTTCTATGGATTTTTATTATAATATATTTTGGAATATTAGATTTTAAAAAATCTGATGGTATATAATGCTTTGTGATTTGCGACTGTATCGTCAGAAAATCAAAGTATAAATGTACATGCATTTGCAAATTTACACTCACATTCAAAGAAAAGCGCGCGAATATTTTTGCTTTTGTTTCGTTCATAAAGTTAACAAGATGGGCAAAGCCAAAAATAAGCAATTAAAAACAAGCTCATATATTAAAGTATCCTTAGGAAGATCATCGTAAGACCGTGGTGCTGCTGCCTCGTAATAAAAAATCTTTTTTCTTGTTTTTTTTTTTTTAATTTTATTCGGTTTTTGACATATAAATGAATTTATATAATTTTAAAACAAAATAATTTGTGTGTGTTATATAATCGCTTCATCGCAGACGTATGGTTAAGCTCGTCTCGCCCTTTCTTCTTTATGTGTTGTTTGGTTATACTTCTGGACCTGCCTCAATCTTTGAATTCGTCTGTCTTTCTGTGTATGCATGCGAACGATTCTAACGGGAATTGGCAAAACGTCTGCAGACGGCCTGCTGTATGTGGCCTCGCGCAGTCTTTTTATACCCATTATCACAACAGTGATAATGTTGTGATCAATCACGTCCCACTCGTCCACTCTCCAGTCATATGCGGCCCACATAGACGCTGCTGCTCTGACGATTGTCACGTCGATGTCGCTTTGCCCATTGCGACTATCGAAAGTGTAAACCTCGCTGGGCACATTAAGCACATCGGCTCGACTCCCGAGAATCCACTCTACCAGCAGCTCACTACGCTCATGGTTCGGATGCCCTCGAGAAATCTCGGAGAGCTTGCTGAACCATAAGGGGGATACTGCGTTCGCGTCAAGTCCGAAGATGACAGCAATGCTACTGGCCTGCAGTAGCACCGCATCTAGGTACCCAATGTACGGCTCCATTTCGGCGTTGAATTGGCAGTATACGGAGGTCAGGAAAAACGAGCCAAGTTCACGCATAGTCTGAAGTCGGTGATGAGCGGCTCCAATGCCATACAGATGGCGTCTGGGTCGACAACGATAATTGCTGCCTTCGAACGCTTATCGGCGAGAACACGCATTCCCGGTGGGAAGCCTGTTATTCGTCCAACCGTGTCAGTGGATAGCTCCTGCACAAGAGCGAAAAAGCGACCAGATTCCCGAATGCGGTCTCCGAGCTGTTGAGGTATGCCGACGACACGTCCATCTGATGCAAAAACATTTTATGTTCCACTGCCAGCGCAATAATCATCCTGACTGATGAGTATCTTACAACCGGTGAAAATGTTTCGAAGTAATCAATGCCGAATTGCTGCGCGCATCCCTTGGCAACTAGCCTTGCCTTAAAACGCTTAACAAACCCATCCTGGTCTACTTTTGTGCCAAACACCCACCTGCAGCCAATAGCTTTTTTGCCCCTCGGCAAGTTGACAAGCTCCCATGTTTCATTAGCTTGCAGTGCATACAACTCCTTCTGAATTACTGCTGACCAATCGGAACTCCACTCCGATTTGATGGCTTCTTGAACGTTTGCAGGAATCGACACATCCTCCGTCTTTAACATATTCACTATGTTATACTGCTTGCTAGGTCGTCCTGGTTTTCCTGTCCTTATTTTCTTAGGCCACCCAGGCCTACACACACTAACCACTGGTGCCGAACTTGGTTCGTTGCTCTCAGCACTCTCATATTCTTCAGCGCTATCCGAATTATCAGATTCGATTTCGGGCTCTACCTGTAAATGCTCAATATTCTCTTTAATATTATTTACCAGGTCTCGTTTCTCTACTGGTGAACTTTCGACACTAAAGGAGATCAACTCCTCTTCGTTGCTTGCTGTAGTACCAAAATTATCTTCCAAAAAGATAACGTCTCTGCATTCATCGACTTTATGTGTTCCTGGACATAACAATCTATATGCCTTAGCGGTCAACGAATAACCAATCATTGTGTATCCTATTCCTTTCGCTTCGAATTTCCTTTTGTGCGTTTTATTCAGGGCTACTGCCTTTGCCCCAAAGATTCTCAAATGTGAAATGACTGGTGTTGTTCCAGTCCACACTTCAAACGGCGTTTTATCTTTTAAAGCTCTCGATACCGACCTGTTTCTTATATAAGCTGCAGTTCGTACAGCTTCGCCCCATAGATTCTCATCCAGCCCCGAGTGTACCAGCATGCTTCTAGCCATCTCAACTAGCGTCCGATTGGCACGCTCAGCAACTCCATTCTGCTGCGGGGTGTAAGGAACAGTTAGTTGCCGCTTAATACCCTTCTCCTTTAGGTATTTCTCGAACTCTGCACTTATATATTCGCGTCCGTTGTCGCTGCGCACAGCTTTCAATTTCTTACCGGATTGTCGCTCCGCAAATATTACAAAGTCTTTAAACGCTTGTATAATTTGATCGCGACTCTTTAGAATATACACAAATGTATAACGCGAAAAATCGTCTATAAATGTTGTTTGCGTGTATAGTAAGGTGTGAAAAACATATTCTAATCTCAACCCATGGATTGGGTGCATCTTGTGTGCTGTGTGTCTGCGCTATCTGCAGCGTACGATAAATGGCTTATGATTTAAATAAGTGTTGTACTTATATGAAACATAATGCTTCGCGAGCACGGGTCTCTGCTGCCTCGAACGGCTTTACACATATTTTGAACTTTGCGCACGTTGTGCAAACCTCGTCTTTAACATTATTGCCGAACGGCTTCAATCCACGCACAATATTGTCACTAGCCATTTTCTTTAGGCTTGTCATATTTAAGTGACTAAAACGACAGTGCCACTTCCACAGCTCACTGCTGTTTGTCTTTGCATACATGCACTTTTCATTTTTTACTTCAACAATAAACAAATTATTGCTCTTTGTGGCATATAATATTTTCTTATTGTTTTTGTTTTTTATAACTGCACTGTCCTTGTCAAAATACACTTTCGTGCCTTCCTCTACGGCTTTTGACACAGATATAAAATTCGCTTGTAATTCACCGACATATAATACGTTTAATAACTCAATGCTAGAATTTCCAGATTTTAAACGCACACTTCCAATGCCGCTTGTATACACATAATTGTTCCCCCGCAAGGGATATTATCTCTTTATACTCTCTTATAAAAGCAAACTTTGACTTGTCACAACAGATGTGAGCGGTCGCGCCACTATCCAAGCACCACATTGACTTTGATAGTTGGTCCGTTTTACGCACATTCGCAGGCATAGAGAAATGACTCTCTTCGTTTTCTTTTTCTTTATTGTTCTTCATTTTGTACTGAGCGATTAAATGATCGTCACTGCCGCATCTATAACACTTTTTCTTGTTTGTAGATACCGTTATTTCTTGTGCACACTTTTTGCCTTTATTTTTGGTACGTGATACATCAACTTGCTGTACATCACTATTAGAGTCGGCTTTGCTCAACATTTGCCTTTCTCCCTCTTCCATAATCTTGATCTTCAAAACAGATAGGGATGGCAATACCTCACGAGTTTCAATCGCTACTACAAAATTCTCGAATGTTCCACTTAGTCCCGACAATAGCACAATAGATAAAATGTCTTCCTGAATATCAATTTCTATCTCTTTCAACTTATCCACTATGTCCGCAAACTCACTTAAAAACTCTTGCACACGAGTGACGTCACGAAGACTCAAACGCAGCAAGTTTTTGAACAATTGAATTTTTCTTGCAGGTCCACGCGGTTGATACACACTTGCGAGTTTCTCCCAAGCTTCTTTCGACGTCGTACAGTTTTTTATGATATTAATTTGTGACGCCTTTACACCTAGCAATATACTTGCTAATGCCTTCTCATCACGCGTATCAAAAACTGCATTTTGTTCTGCAGTATCACTTTCACTCTTTACAACTCTACCACAGACTACCGGCCAATTATCATTGTGAATCAATATGCTCTTCATTTGCACCGACCGCGCCGCAAAATTTTCGCCGTCCAACTTGTCGATGGCATATAACCCCTGCGCGCTCATGTATATTTATTTTTCTTAATCACACAAGAGTTCACTTATTCAGATTGTGCCTGGGCCCATAACCTGTTGAAATTGTGTATGAATCAGAATACAAAACTACACACGCCAGTTTAGTTTATATACGTTTCTGCTTTTTATTTTTTTTGCGCGTCCGCGTCATACTCAGAATTACATTTTGCTAGTAAGGTGATTATTCATAGATGAGCAGCTTAAGTGTGACCAAGTGCAAGTATTCATTGTTGCCCTAATAATTGATATTTACAACATGGAAGTACATTTTTTCTCTTTTAAAGCTGTTTAACGTGCAAAAGTGTGACATGTCAATTGTTACAGTTTCCCATTTATCTCACACTGTTTGCCAGATAATTAAGATATGTGGACCTGCAACAATTTAATTATTAAAATGCAAAGTTGGTAAGCATTAGCTTCAGTTCGCTAAGAGCTACAACTAAAAACACTGAATGACTGCAATTTGTATATTTATATAATATTTCCTCATGGATCACAAACCAGTTGACAGCCATTAAGCAGCAGCTCCTTATCTGCAGTTATCTTTCTACATTTTTTCATTGCCTACTTTCAGGGCTCTAGTACAAAATAATTTTCAGTCTTTGATTCTAATAATTCACAACTGGTTCTAACTGTGTATGTACCTATAGCCGGCTGAAAATTACTCTAGAGTTAGGGCGGTCTGCGTGTGTAACCGTCCTCGCCTGCCAATTAATTGGAGTTGACTTCTGTAAGCTTTGAATTTAAATGTATTTATGCTGCAGACGAACATCAAATCAATGTCAATATCTTTTATTCGTATTATTTTTTACTTATTGGATTTTTTTTATACCATTGAAAATGGGTAAAAAGAGTATAATGGTTTTTGCAAAAGTATGTAACAGGCAGAAGGAAGCATCTCCGACCCCATAAAGTATATATATATTCTTGATCACCATCAACAGCCGAGTCGATATAGCCATGTCCGTCCGTATGTATGAACGCGTCGATCTCAGAGACTATAAGAGTTAGAGACTCCAGATTTGGTACATAAGGTCGCCTAATCCCCGCGCAGTACAAGTTTGTTTTAAATTTTCGATATCTCTTCCCGTTTCCGATATACACATGTGATCGATAACAACAAAATCTTGAATCTGGAAAACTTTTTGATGCAGTTTGAAACAGTAGACGAAATAATGTAAAATGTTTAATGAAATCGGTTGGGAAACACCGGAGATACGGAGCATTGAAATTAAGAAAGTATGAACTATACGTGTACACACACATATACTTGCAAGCACTGACTGTACACTTAAAGTATGGGGTTCAGGGTATAGTGTAGTCGGGATTTCTCGACTAGTGCATTCTTACTTGTTTTCATAGTATTCGACGTACGAAATAAGTCGAGTCTTAACTCCCCCTCTATTTTTTTATACCCCGAACCCATTGAAAATGGGTAAAAAGGGTATGCCTACTATATCTCTATAGGGCTTATTTAACGTGACGTTTTCCATATGAAGGATTACAGCCACGGTGCTCATATATCCGAGGATATAGCACAGCGAGTTTGGATTAAGCGCCAAAACTAACGCCCCTGTTAAGGTACCAGTTTTATGATGTACACTTGTCGGGTGTACACCAACCCAATTGGTGAGGGTTGGAACTACCAGCGAAAACACAACCACCACGATACTCCCACAAGGGGGCCTACCTCAATGAGCAGCCTTGGAGGGCTAACTCAACCCGTGGTACCGACTATAGGACTCGGTTGGCCTCCCTATTTCAGTCCCGACAGACTCGGATTTAGGGCACCAGGTACCAGTTTTAGCTAGAAGCACGGGACTGGAAACCCAGGTGTCTCTTTTAGTCGCCTCATACGACAAGCAGTGACATACTGTGGAGGAAATTCTATTGCCCGCCAACCACACGGGTGATACCAGTTTTAGCTGGAAGCACGGGACTGGAAACCCAGGTGTCTCTTTTAGTCGCCTCATACGACAAGCAGTGACATACTGTGGAGGAAATTCTATTGCCCGCCAACCACACGGGTGATACCAGTTTTAGCTAGAAGCACGGGACTGGAAACCCAGGTGTCTCTTTTAGTCGCCTCGTACGACAAGCAGTGACATACTGTGGAGGATATTCTGCTGCCCGCCAACCACACGGGTGATACCAGTTTCGGCTATTTAGCCCGGGACTGGAAGCCCACGTTCCGCCAACACACCTCGCCTTGCAAATGCAGCATCTGCAAAGAGGATCAATCGCTGCATCCTCTCCAGGGACTCCGTCACATCCGACACTCTCCAGACGCCATTCTCCAGGTATACACCTAGTCCATCGAGGTTCCTCAAGTCTGCATATAGCGGGCATACACATAGCACGTGTAGCCAGTCCTCAGACGCCGCGCCGCATATACATGCAGGCGTGGCGCCGATTCTCCTCGCATGCAGACTTGCATTCAGCGACCCATGGCCAGTCAACAGAAAGCCGGCGCGCAGACTAAAGGCAAAGTCTCGCCGGCTGAAAACGAAGCTTGCGTCCGGGATGAATCGGTGTGTAACACGACCGTGTACAGCACCATCCCACCTGAGCTGCCACTCTCGCAACAAGCATTCGTCCAGCAGCGCCATCTTCTGCTTCCAGTCGAGACCGGATAGGTCTCGGCCAAACAGCCAGTCGCCATCCTCCAACGGGTAGTCACGTTTAAGCTTGAACCTTACTGCCAAACGCATGGCAGCAAGGTCAAGCGGGGGGGCTCCAGCAAGGACCTGCATCGCAACAGTGGATACTGTGCGGCAGATTGGCAGAGATCCGTACAGGATCATCCTCTGACATGACATCAACTTGCTCTTTGCTGTCACTTGGCTCATCGCCACGTCGTACCACACTGAGGCACCAAATAGTGCACAAGGCACCATGAGTCCGGCATAAATGGTCCGCTTGGCGCAGGGACTGACTCCCCAGTCGACCCGCAGAACACGTGCCAAAGCGCCCACCACTCCAGTCAGCCGATCGCGTAGTGATGCGATATGCAGGTTGAAATTCAACCGCTCGCTGACTGTGATGCCCAGGTATCTGTACTTCTTGACGTATGGCAGGCTTGTCTGACCAAGCCGTACCACCGGCGGCCTATTAAGTGACAGCTTGCCTCTCAACAGCATAGAGGCCGATTTGCTAGTGGAAACAGCAACACCGACCTCACTCCCCCACGCTCCTACGATGGACATCAGTTGCGTTCCTTTCGCTTCCAGGACACTGCGTGAATTTCCCTCGACGATTAGCAGCAAGTCGTCTGCATACGCGCTGAGCGGGCAGAGAGGCTCCAAGCGCTGGAGAAGCACGTCCATCATGAGGTTCCAAATAAATGGACCACTGATGGAACCTTGTGGGCAACCTCGTGTCACCGGAACAGTGTGCTCTCCATACCTGCTGACGATACTTGCGCTTCTGCCAGAGAAGAAGCTTCTCCACAAGCTGGCTTCTTGGCATCCCGCGTCGACGAGTCGCTGGAGCACCGGGTTCCACTCAACGTGATCAAAGGCGCCCTTGAAATCAACGAAGATTCCAAGCACGTACTTTGACACGCTGGCGTGGACGGTGTTCTTCACGTGCCTCCAAGCGTCCTCAACGCAGAGTCCTGGGCGAAAGCCGAATTGCCATCTGCTTCCGGTTGGAAGCACCTCCTTCATCCGACTAACCATGAGTCCCTCAAGCACCTTGCCAAGGACTGGCAGTAGGCATATACCACGATAAGAACTAGGATCGCTCCTGTCCTTATCGGGCCCCTTGAGTAGCGCAACTACTCTCGGGCGTTTCCACTCCGTTGGAAAATAGCCTTGCTCCATACAGCGGGAAAACAACGCTGTGAGGTGCTGAGGGATGGCGCGCCATACCTCCTTGCAGATCGTGCCGGTGATGCCGTCAATGCCGGGAGAGCGCCTGCTCTTCAGCCTGGCGACACATGCATCCACCTCAGAGACATCGAGCAGTGGCGGTGAAGCGTCCGGGACGGCAATGGGTGTAGTCGACTCCGCAACGGGGAAAAAGTTGCGGAGGAGCACCCCCGCACAGTCGTGCCATGTTACGACCAGCTCACCGTTTGACCGGAGACACCCAAACTCGATGCTCTTCTTCTTTGCTCTGCAGATCTTGTAGACGTGCCCCCATGGATCATCTCTGTGCTCTCCCACGAAGCGGCGCCAATCCTTCTCCTTTTCCGACAGAATCAGCTTCTTGTATTGGCTGGCGGAGATCCGCAGCTCAATCACAAGTCGCTGCGCATCGTCGACGTGACCACGCCGACGAGCATTCTGGAGCCTTCGCCTCAGTCTCCTGACCTCTTGGCGCTTGGTACTAAGGCCGGCATTCCACCAGACCACTTTCCCCGCTGCTCTAGGAGATTTGCGTCCAAGAACCCTGTCGCACACGTCCTGCACTAGCGCGCGCAGTGTGGACACTTGGAAATCCAACGGCGCCTCTTCGTGATCCTCCGGCAATTCGGCTGTAAGCCTAGCCACCTCATCACCGAACAATCGCCAGCGTGCATTCATGAGATTCCAGGACGGCACAGGAGCAAAGCTCTCAACTGCGCGTTCGGGGTTATGCGTGACCACAACAGTAATAATGTTGTGATCACTCACGTCCCATTCGTCCACTCTCCAGTCGTATGCAGCCCACATAGACGCTGCTGCACTGACGATTGTCACGTCGATGTCGCTTTGCCCGTTGCGACTATCGAACGTGTAAACCTCGCTGGGTACATTAAGCACATCGGCTCGACTACCGAGTATCCACTCTACCAGCAGTTCACCACGCTCATGGTTCGGGTGCCCTCGAGAAATCTCGGAGTGCTTGCTGAACCACAAGGGGGATACTGCGTTTGCGTCAAGCCCGAAGATGACAGGAATGCTACTGGCCTGCAGTAGCACCGCATCTAGGTACCCAATGTACGGCTCCAGGTCTGCGTTGAATTGGCAGTATACGGAGGTCAGGAAAAACGAGCCAAGTTTTCCAGTGACACTCACGCATACTCCAAAGTCGGTGATGAGCGGCTCCAATGGCATACAGATGGCGTCTGTGTCGTCAACGACGATTGCTGCCTTCGAACGCTTGTCGGCAAAAATACGCATTCCCGATGGGAAGCCCGTAATCCGTCCAGCCGAGTCAGCGTAAGGCTCCTGAATAAGAGCGAAGCCGTGACCAGCTTCCCGCATGCGGGCTCCGAGCTCGATGTTGGCAGCTCGGCAACGGCCACAATTCGCTTGGATGAAACTAGACATTAATGTCTAGCTTGCACCCTCGCTAGCACAGCACCGTAGACAGGACACACCTCAGAGAGCATAAAGTGCCCTGAGGGGAGCCCCTTGAACCGGCAATTTCGGCAGTCTAACGGGCTGGTGCACTTTGCTGCGACGTGACCGGGCTGGCCACAGTGGCGGCAGACTTCGCTCTTATAGCGGCACTGTGACACCTTATGGTCGAAACCGACGCACCTATGACAGGCATAGGTGCGGACGAGCGGCCGGCAACGGTATGAAAACCACTTGACATAGACCCGTCCGGTCTTGTCAAGTATGGCCAGCGCTTTCTCGTCCACCTCAAGCGTCAGGTTCAATCTGACGCCATCAGTGACGGACCATGGCTTCGTCTCCAGGTGTACCGCTTTTTTGAAGGCAGCAGGGGACAGTTCCTCTTTAAAGTTGTTTGCGTACAGCTCCTCCATGAACACCTCCGGTGAGATGTTCGTGTCCACGTCGTTGACGATTACTTTGTGTTGCAGGCCTTTGCTCCTTGCAACGCTTAGTCCTACCTCAGAGAACTTCGCGTTGCCCACAACTCTTTTCAGCTCGCTCACTGAGGGTGTGCGTATAATCGCACCACCCCGCTTCAGTTCGCGCACCTCATGCACGCGGACGCCAAGAGAAGGTGCCACTTCCTTCATGATTTTGTCCGCTACTTGTTTCCCTGACAAGCTGGCGTCGCGGCTGGTAACGACAGCCGACCATGTTTCAACTGCCTTTTTTGCTCTAGGGGCAGCAATTGGGGCAGTCGTGACGGCAGCTGGGGTTGGGTGGGCCATGGTCGGCTGCAGGTGTGCTGCGGGAGCAATGCCCCTCACGGACTCCATTTTCCCTTCGAGGACCGCGCTGTAAACAGCAAGCCGAGCGACAAGTGCGTCATACCTTGCGGCGGCGTCAAAAATCTCCATTGCTGCCGCTATGCAGCGCCTTGCGCGTACTACCCACGGCGACGTCCGATAGATCGCCCATGTCGCTCAATGAGCGACTGCGCAGATCCATCGCGCGTTTTCCGATCAGCTAAACAAATAAAAACCAATGTGGCGCCACCTATTGGTGATTTGCACGCACTGGCTAGCACTGGTTTCAGCAAGCGCCACCTATACGTAGGTGCACGAAGCACGCTTTGAAAAAAGCGCCACCTATCGGTGAACTAATGCTGCTTTTAAAAATGCGCCACCTACTATTCAGTGGCACTGCTTACTCACACTGATTTTAACCGCCTTGGTGCGTGTCCACGCTAAAGATGCAAACGCCACCTAGTGGAGTTCACAACCACTTGGTTTTTATCTTTGCTTCCAAAACACGTGAAAATAACTCGATTTTAATGCGCGCTAACAAAAGCAAGTCTGCTCGCGATGGCAACCAAAATCAAAACTGAAGCAGTGACATACTGTGGAGGATATTCTGCTGCCCGCCAACCACACGGGTGATACCAGTTTCGGCTATTCAGCCCGGGACTGGAAGCCTACGTTGCGCCAACACATCCCGCCTCCATGGTTTTGTCTCCAAGTGCACCGTTTTCTTGAACGCAGCTGGGGAGAGCTCCTCCTTGAAGTTGTTGAGGTACAACTCCTCCATAAATACATCTGGCGAAATGCTGGTCCACGTCAGCTATGGTCACCTTAAGGGGCAGTCCCTTCATCTTTGAAACGTTCAAACCCACCTCCGTGAATTTGGCGTTCCCCACTACGCGCTTCAGCTCGCTCATAGATGGCGTGCGAATGACCGCGCCACCACGCTTTAGCTCACGCACCCCATGTACGCGCACACCAAGAGAAGGTGCCACTTCCTTCATTATCTTCTCCGCAACTTGCTTGCCAGACAAGTTAGCGTCGCGGCTGGTGACGACAGCCGACCATGTCTCTACTGCCTTCTTCGCTCTGGGGGCAGCAATTGGGGATGTCGGCGCTGGGCAGACCATGGTCGACTGGAGGTGCGTCTCCTGGTCTACTTCCATCCTGGAGGCCATCAGACCTTCAAGAACAGCGCTACGCACCGCAAGTTTGGTGACAAGGGCGTCATACTTGGCGGCGGCGTCGAAGATCCGCATGGCTGCAGCTGGCTCCAGAAGAGTGGACTCCGTTTTCCCCTCAGCAGTCGGTGGCAATAAAGCGCGCGCGTTGACGACGCGATTGGCGGCGAGCGTTGCCGTCAGTGGCCTTGGAGCCATGGCGGCATAAGCGGCGACGGGTCTAGGGGTAGCAAAGGGGATGATGACGGGGACGTTGGCTGGAACGGCGGTGTGGGCATCGGCAGGGACAGCGGTGTCGGCAGAGAGTGAACGGTGGGACGGCGGCAGCATCGGCTGTAGTGGCAATGGTGGCAGCAACGGCGGCAGCATCCAGCGCAGCGTACATGCGCACCATTCCATCGTCCGAAGACTCGGCGAGCCTCTCTCTAGCCCTCCTGGCTCGGGCCTTCCGCGCCTTGCGCCCATTACCCATGGCGACATCGGACGTATCTCCCGACGTATCGCTCGAGTTATTGCCTCTGTCACTAAGAGAGCGACTGCGCGGATTCCTCGCGCTGCTCTCCTTCCGCAGTAGGAAACTGTTCAGCGCCACCTATCGGCACTAAATATATCTGCACAATTGAGCACTATCTAACAGCAGTGCCTTGGGCAGGCGCCACCTACTTTAGGTGGAACGAAGCACGCTTTTAAAAAAGCGCCAACTATGTGAACAAGTGCCGCTTTTAGAAAAGCGACATTTATTTTCGGCAGCGCACTGCTTTCACTGCAAGGTGCTTTTCCATACTAGGTGCTTGTCCACACTAGGTGCGTGTACAAATTATTAGATTATTACACTCGGGTGTGTAATAGTGTTGGCATATCACTAGAGTGATATGTAACTGCATTAACAAATGCATTTGTTGAGTTAACTAAAAAGTAATTTTTTTATATTATTGATCCGACGGAACGTCTGGCTTTATTCATGAATTATTTTAGACTAAATACAAGAGTACAATTATGATCCTTACGAAACCTAAGACAGAAGAAAACGCTAAGCCTCGCATGGGGTGCTGAGTCTTGCCTTTCCTTATCATAGCGGCCACACAACTATGTAGTGATTGCCGACTATGCGACCCGTTCAAGTGGTCGTGGTGACATGTTTATCACTTCGACCGAACGTTAATGCTCTTTAACTAAAGATCAAGTGCTCGTGGTGTCGTGTTCATCACTTCAACCGAACCTCGATGTTTAATAGCTTAAGAAATAAGAGCTGCTGAGCTACGCATATCTACTCGTAGCGGCCACACAACATCGTTGTATCTGCCAGCTGGACAACCAACAGCCAAACATACAATGCTGTGACGTGGTGTCATATTATATTTAATTTATGAATATGACATTAGTTAACTACCCCCCCTTTAAGTATAAGGCCGCCCCTGGCCGGTTCAAATCTGGCAATGGACTGCTTTAGTCCTTCTGAATTTTTCTTCATGTTGTTCAACCACCAGAACGCGATGCAGATGCCAGCAAGCACCATAAGTACTAACCCTATGATGAGGGTTATACTGAGCGTGCGGTTTGTGCCGCGTTCCTCCTTGAATGCCTGAATGGTTCCAAGTTACGTCCGTTCAATCGGTGAAGGTACGGAAGACTTAGGATGTCCTGGCTGGCAGTGATGTTTAACAGAGGGGATTTTGCCACTCCCGGTATTCTGTTCTGGGCGTTGTCCGGTTGATAAACAGCGAGCCATTGATTGTAGCTCGTTCGTCGAAAGTGATGAGGTATGTGCCCCGTACTTGGACTTCGGAACCATTATCCAAGCATACTTTTGCCGGGTGATCGTTGATGATGACAATCTCATCATCCACGTATGTGATAGGCTCCATATTGCTCGGCTGTGACTCACAGTGCGCCACTACTTTCGAGTGGAGTTCGCTAGCACATGAGTTTCTTGCTGACAGTCGGCAAAAAGTTGCCGTTGGTGAGGCGGTACAATCTTCGACGGTGTGGGTTTCCTTCCCGCACTGCGCTATTACATTGTCTTTTATGCGTAATATAAGATTTTCTAGTATGACAGGGAAAATAGTAATTTTCTTACATGCTAACTTAATTTTTGGAAATTTAATGATAAAATGCAGAATGTTAGCGGACTGGAGTACTTTCACGGATGAAACTGACATAAGATCCCCTATGGGGGTATTTGTGGGCTCTTCAAGCCAAACTGATTTCAAGTCTAAATATCTAAAATGTTTGGGTTAACAATTCCGATTTTTGCAAGCGATACAGCGAGCATTAAATTCTGTAACTCCATCATTAGCATTCTATTTCTTGCTAGCAGTGTCTCATACACATGACCGGAGTCGATTGGTGAGCTCTTGGCTGCTTTAAGAATCCGATTAACAGTGTTCGTTAATTGATTGATTTGATCCTGAACCTTGGTGTTAATTTCTATCTGCCTATTGTTTGAGCTAACTAGTTGCATTTCTGTAAATCTAATCTGCTCTAAGTCCGGCGTGCCCGCTACAACTTTCAACATGGAACCCAGGAAGTCCTAGATACCCTGTGGTGCCCGCCTAACGCATCTAATAAATCTCGGAGATGAGAAGTGTCTACGCTTAGCAATTTTCTCATGTGTGATTGCGGAAACATGTCATGTAAATTGCTCGTTTCCTCTATCATACGCTTGTATTCAGAGAGATTCGCTGAATGTCTTACGTAGGCAAACTCTTCCCACACAAGCATTTGACCATCAATGATTGGGATGTACCTGGCATGCGAGTAGTCGGTGATGTGTGCCGAGGCCAAGGACAGGAAGAAGAGAAAAGGGATTCCAAACCTGAGGAGAAGAATAATACTTATTTTTATGTTTCCAAGGATAAATCTCACCGCCAAAAAGGGATTACTTAAAGTGAATAATTAATGGTAAGCCTACTTTATGTTGTCCTTGTGGACCACCCTTCCTTTAATGAGGACCGTGGTCCCCAGGTCCGCTTCTACAGCCCTCTCTTCACACAAAGGTGTGAGCTTGTTTCCAAGTCTCCTGTTGGATCTTACTAAGACATTCTCACCGACTTCAAAAACCCTATTCTGTCGAGAGGAATTTTCTCTGGCTCGGAGCGCGATTTGGGCGTTTTTTATTCTATCCTCTATCTTTCCTTGCGGCTCATCTGGGTGTGCTTGAACAACGTCAACTGGTCTTATGTTAATGACCGATTGGAATGACTTGTTGTACTCCGCTGTAGCTAACAAAATCACCTCAACACTATCACTTATGCCTCTATCTATTTTTAAGCACCTGGCTATTTCCAGCAGTGTGCTATGAAAGCGCTCCACCTGCCCATTGGAGCTACTATGTAGGGGTGGAGCGTTTGAAATGCTGACACCGAAATGGTTGGCCAGCATGGAGGAGATCGTGTGTGAGTTCAATGATGGTTCATTGTCACAATAGATTACCTTGGCTTTTGGGAAAAAATTCATGAGTTGAAGCAAGGCTGGCTTCAGATCCTCGATTGATTGAATAGGCTGTACGACAGCAAACTTGGAAAATTTGTCAATGCAGTTGAAAAAAAATTTCCTATCAGTAGAAAATATATCTGAAATTGATCGAGCAGCGCCTTTTCTTCCCAAACAAAATGTAACTGCGTTTTGATGGGGAGCGCGCCTCATCCAGGATTATCTGATTTTGATAACAATTCAACGGCTTATCCGTTGTTTGGTTGGTGTAAGTGAGAGAAAGCTCACTGTGTATCGTTGCCGCACACGATACGGCATCCTGTTCTTCTAAAACATTAAGCCGCTGCCTGGACAGTGCATCTGCACCCAGATTCTCTTTGCCTGGTTTATAGAAAATCCGCGCATTAGATTCATCTATGCGCGCTTTTCACCTTTTAATCTTAGCGTTATGGTTAGATTCCGACACGGCAAAGGTTAAAGGTTGGTGGTCGGTAAAGATATCTATATCCTAGACCCCATATAGATAGTGCCGTAGCTTGCTGAAGGCCCAAATAATGGCCAATAATTCGCGCTCGTTGGTCGCGTAATTAACCTCGCAGTCCTTCAATGTCCTTGAGATCATTGTAATAGGACGACCCTCTTGGGCCAAAACTGCGCATATACCATAGGCTGAAGCATCTGTCGTTAGATCAAATGTCTTCTTATAATCTGGGTATCTGAGTATTACGTTCTCAGAAGCCAGGATATTACACAACTTTTGAAAAGCATTCTGTTGTGTTTGAGAGAATTAGACTGGTATTTTTTGTGACCTGTATCTACTAACGGTTCCATTTTCTCCCTTTAATATTTCTGTAATAGGTCTTGCTATCGCTGCGAAATCTTTGATGAAGCATCTGTAGTAATTCGCGAGACCCAAAAATGACCTTACTTCAAATATTGTTTTGGGCTCTGGGAAATCTTTTATGACCTTTACTTTTTCTGGGTCAGTTGTTGCTCCGCTACTGGTGATTATAAACCCGAGGAATTTCACGCTTTCTTTAAAAAAACTGTGCTTTTTTTCTGATACCCTCATGTTTCCCTTGTACAGGCTTTTTAGGACCCAGTCTACATGTTTGACATGGGAGTCTTCATCTTGTGAAAAGATAATCACGTCATCGACGTAGACATAGCAAAACTTGCCTATTTTTTCCCGCAGTATGTCGTCGATGGTCCTTTGAAAAATGCTAGCCGCATTTTTTTGACCAAAAGGGAGTCTACGAAATTCGTACTTCCCCCCATTTACCGAGAACGAAGTTTTCTCACGGTTGCGCTTTGCGAGTAAAATCTGGTGGTAGCCAGACTTGAGGTCTAGCGTTGAAAAATACTTGGCTTTGCCTAAGTTCCCCAGTATAAAGGGAATATTCGGCATGGGGTATTTGTCGGGTATCGTGCGTTCATTGAGCTTACGAAAGTCAATAACTAAACGCATGTTCCGATTACCCGCTTCATCAGTGCCTTTCTTATCTACAACCCATATGGGGTTATTGTAAGGGGAGACTGAACTTTGAATTATACCGGTTTTAAGCAGATCCTGAATTTCTTTGTTAACGAAATCAGCTGCCCCCATAGGATATGGATAGAGTTTGGTATAAATGGGATCCTCGCTTGTTGTCCTGATGGTTGCCACCATCGAGGTATTGTAAGCTAAGGCTTCATTGGGGTTTGCAAATGCCTTTTTACTATCCCTCAGTACTTTTAGGAATGAGCTCCTTACCGAAGGGGGTGCATCCGAACAATCTACGTTAGTGAAATTGACGTCAGCACAGGTGTGAGAGGAAATTTGTTCAACTTTTGTGCCCCATCTAAGTTGACCTGAAGCCAAGCATAATGACGCCCCTACCTCTCTTATTAGGTCAAGACCTATTATTCCATCGAACGTTGATAGGTTTGAGAGGAGGAAGAAAGTTGATTTAACATTGAATAAGGATACTGAACATATGTGAGTAACTGTAGTCTTTCCGTGAATGGAATGAACAAAAAACGGAGAGTCTACTGAGCGGACGCCTTTCAATCCATTATATGGTCGGATGAAGTTTTTTGATGCGCCCGTATCAATGAGGAACTTCATGTCGAGCCCCGCTACTCTTCGTCTGATGACGGGTAGCAGGGATTTACCCTTAAAAAATGTATGGCCTCTGGGTCATAATTATTTGAGGCATTATGGTCAATCTCAGCCACTGCGTTAGAGGCGGCATGAGAATATGATTTTGTTCCTTGTCCCGAGTTCTGCGTGACATGGTTAACCCTTTGCTGTTGTGCCCCTGCTGCCTATTACTGCGCTGGCTGAACTGGCCTGGGAGCGCATAGCTCCTGTTTAATAACGGGTAAAAATCGCTTGTCACCGTAAGTGAAGTCAAGGCGACTTATTATTGCATCAAAGTTTAACGCTGTGCCAAATGAGGTTAATACAGAATCGGCAGGACCTTTAATCTTGCTCCTTATGATGACAATTGCCTGGTAGTGGCGTAAGCTGCCCTTATATGGCTTGAAAATATAGTAATTGGCTAAGGCCAACTGCCTCCAAGAGACATATGACTGTACTCCCGAAAATTCGGGCAGGCATTCGACAGAGTCTAGTGGTTCATCGCAATGGACGCTATTTCTTATTTCTATAGCCGCACATGTTTGTGAGTCCGGGGTGACAATGTCTGCTGAAACCATCCGGTCAGAGAGTTCATTGATTCTATTGATCAATGCATGTTCTCTCTGTTGGTTCAGAGCATCTTGCTCATCCAATATCTGTTGGGTCAGAGCAGCTAGCTTAGCTACTAATTCGCTACTAATAGCCGCCTGTATTAGGGACCTAACCTGATCGACATCCATGTTGCTGGATAAGAGGGAAGCTCTGGGTGCGTATTTTGTATATTTTCCTTGTGGACCACCCTCCCTTTAATGAGAACCGCGGTCCCGCGTCTGCTTTTACAGCTCTAAACAAGTAAGAAGGCTCTAGTCGAGAAATCCCGACTAGACGATACCCTGAACCCTATACTTTACGCATACAGTCAGTGCTTGCAAGTATATGTGAGTGTGTGTGTACGCGTATAGTGTATACTTTTTAACTTCAGTTTGCCATATCTCCGGTGTTTCTCAACCGATTTTAATAAAATTTTCACAGATTGTCATTATTTAGTCTAATCTTTCAAACTGCATCAAAAGTTTTCCAAATTGAAGATTTTGTTGCTATCGATAACATGTGTATATCGGAAACGGGAAGAGTTATCGAAAATTTAAAACAAACTTGTACTGCCTAGGGATTAGGCGAGCTTATGTACCAAATCTGGAGTCTCTAGCTCTTATCGTCTCTGAGATCGACGCGTTCATACATACGGACGGACAGACGGACGGACGGATATGGATAGCATAATTAGAATAACAAGTTTGAAGAGATATAGGTAAGAAATTTCTAGTATTTCTGATCGGAACTGCAAAGCTAATTTGGTTTATCAATTCAGATGAATCAATTTCCCCATTAATTAGTTTATGGAAAAAAGTTATTCCAAGCATTGTTCTACGATCAGAAAGAGAAGGAAGATTTATTAGTAAAAGTCTACTATGGTAGGAAGGTTGTTTTTGCACTGATTCTATTCTATCCTGATGAATCCTGTATTTGGGATACCATATACAAGATCCATATTCGAGGATAGGTCGTACAAGAGACATATACAGAGTTTTAGTAATATAGGGGTCGTCGAATTCCTTCGACCAGCGCTTTATGAAACCCAAGGCACTTGACGCTCGATTTGTTATTGAAGATATATGCTTGTCAAACTTAAGCTTTGGGTCCATTAAGACACCCAAATCTTCAACCCATCCAATCCGATCAAGTGGTTGGTTATCCAGAATATATGTATTAAAATAGGACTTGAAGGAAGTTTTAATTGAGGATGCTCACTTACATGTTTGTTGAGAAAAATTTTTTTTTTTTTTTTATAAAACTGCTGTAGTCCTCCAGCGGTGTTTTTCCCACGTAGAACACTATTCTTCTTGATGATGGGCTGCTGCCTGAAGAGCTCCTGGCGCTTCGGTGGATTTGTAGTTTATTATAGGTTTTTCCTTTTCTTCTTTTTATATACTGCTTCCCGGAGAAGCCGCGTGGGTATTATTATTTGATTTGTTGTGTGCTAACTAATATTTTAGTACATTAGTCTTATTTATGCTTCTGTTTGAAGCCGCGGTATTATTATTTAAACTGTCCGCGAGTTGGGTGCCAATTAATATGCGTTGGTGCATTAATTGGTCTTGCGAATGCTTCTGTTTGAAGCCGCGTGGGTACTTTTATTTTATTATTCCACGAGTTGGGCGCCAATTACAAGGCTTATCAATATTTTTATTGATATGGTATTGCATTTAGAAATGCAATTGAGTTGTATGCATTAGTACAACTCAATTATATCAAATAAATATCGTTAATTGTTATTATTGCATTAAGAAATGCATTTGATCCGTTATTCATACGTTCACCTTGACAACGTATGATGATGGATTATTTAGTTATATTATTAAGGGACATATTAATTTATTATTAAGTATGTTCCTTAATGTTTGTTTTGCGAGATGACCAGACGTGGTGCAACTCGTCTTGTTATGCCGACGGAGCGCCTGAGCATGTTATGAGTTAACTGAAGATACGTTTTCTTATTCGTCCGGCGATACACCGACTTTATTGAATAACTAATTTAGACTAAATACAAGAGTACAATTATGATACTTACGAAACCTAAGACAGAAGAAAACGCTAAGCCTCGCATGGGGTGCTGAGTCTTGCCTTTCTTTATCATAGCGGCCACACAACTATGTAGTGATTGCCGACTATGCGACCCGTTCAAGTGGTCGTGGTGACATGTTTATCACCGAACGTTAATTGTCAAAGAAGTATGTACTTCCTTGTATGCTGAAATATGTTTTATATGCTACCGGTTCATGTACCAGGAACAAAGTGTCGCCGCAATCGGTACTTGGACAAATTGGGCTACACGGAGTGAATACGAGCAGTGATCTTTTCGTACTGATTTATTGAGTAAAAATGCATGGATTATATACAGAATTCTTAGACGATAATGTTTGCTTAGGACTAATTATGCTATTTACACATCTGGGTGTCGTTGATGGTTGGGAACTCGAACGATTCTACCCATGGGCCATTGTAGGACTAGAGTGTTGTCTTCTTATAGTATAACCAGAGCACCTTCTTTTATATTAGCTGTTGATTTCCTCCACTTTTGACGTTGCTGCAACTGTTGAAGGTACTCATGAGACCACTGTGTCCAGAACGAGTGTTTTAACTTAGACACTGCTTGCCATCGTTGTCCAAGTGTTCTGGGTTGCTGGGTTGTCTCACTGTCGGCTTGCGCGGTTAATGCTTCTCCAATAAGAATATGTCCTGGTGTTAAAGCAGTGATATCATTTGGATCATCTGATAGAGGCGTTAAAGGACGGGAGTTGAGTATCGCTTCTATCTCAACTATGACGGCTTCCAACTCTTCGTATGTTAAATTAGCCGTTGTAACATTTTATAACAGAAGATGTTTTGCTGATTTTACCGCGGCTTCCCATAGTCCGCCAAAGTGTGGTGCTCGAGGAGGTATGAATTTAAACTGGACTCCTCTATTATTGCATTCCTGAATTATTGTCGCTTGAGCCCTTTCTGTATAAATTGCATCCTCTAGTTCTTGGAGCTTGTTTTTTGCTCCTACAAAATTTGTTGCGTTATCACAGTGCAATGTTTGGCATTTTCCACGACGACTAATGAAACGTCGCAATGCTGCAAGGAAAGCCTCTGTGGTAAGATCGCTTACCAATTCCAGATGAACTGCCTTTGTCGTGAAGCAACAGAAGATTGCTATGTACGCTGTGTTAGGCTTCTTTCCACGAATTTTGTAGTGTATTTTAAATGGTCCACAGTAGTCAACACCAGAGTTCAAAAATGGTCTAGCTTGTGTGACTCGGAGTGGTGGTAGATTTCCCATAATCTGGCCCATTAATTTTGGTTTTGCTTTAGTGCATTTGATGCAGTTTTGAACAATAGTTCTTGCCATGATCTTTCCCTTTATAATCCAGAACTGCTGTCTTGATATGGTCAGCAATGCTGGGGGGCCACAATGCATGTTATCCTTACGAATTTGTCCAAGGATGATTTTTACGATTGGATCGTTGTATGGTAAAAGCATTGGGTGCTTGGCGTCGAACGATATGTGTGCTGCTTCCAGTCGACCTCCTACTCGCAAGATGCCATCCTGATCCAAGGTGCTAGTGATTTAATGGCACTTTTTTTTCGCGGTTCCTTTAGCCTTTTAATTTGTTTTATGTCGTCGATAAAATCGTATCGTTGTATGTTCCCTACAATGATTTTTTTTGCTTCTTGGAGTTCATTGAACTCTATAATTTGGCTGTTGTGCTTCTTTCCCTTTTTGAAGCGCATCAAATAAGCTATGATTCTGACTAGCTTATTGAATGAACCATTATGCCTAATTTTATAAATGATATCCTCTTCTCTGGTGATAGTCATTATTGATCTCTGACTATTCCTTGGAGGGTTTGAGCTCTTCACCTCATCTTTAGTAGCGACAAATGGTGGTGGCCATTTTAAAGGTGAGCCATGTAAGAACAGAGGACCATAAAACCACATGCTGTCTTTGGCAAATTTAGCAGCAGATATTCCTCAGCCGCATTATTCTCTGTAGTTACATGTCTCCATTCCTTTTGCAGAGTTAGCCGTTGAATTGTCCCAACTCTTGTGGCGACAAACTTGTCACGAATGGATACCGGACAATTAATCCATGATAGTACTATCCTTGAATCGGACCAATAATAAGTTGGTACGTTTTTCATAGATAGATCTCCTTTAATCTTATCTACAAGCTGAGCTCCCAATACAGCAGCTTTTAGTTCCAAACGTGATAGTGTAATTATGTTGATTGGAGCTAAATGTGATTTGGCACATAATAATTGGACTGTAGCTTGTTTGTCCTTATATATTGCTCTTATATATATGGCCGCTCCAAATGCATTTTCTGACGCATCAACGAAAGCATGAATTTCTGTTGACACAGGTATTTTTCCATGAAACATGTGACGTGGTACTTGAATAGTGTTGAGGATTTTCAGATCCTCCCTGTATCGTTTCCATTCGTCTTGAAGATTAACTGGAAGGTTTTCTTTGTAATCAAATCCTTCCTTTGTAAGATGTTGCATGAAGATTTTTGCCTTCATGACCACTGGTGAGAATAGTCCCAGAGGATCGAAAATTCTGAAGATTTCAGACATTACATCTCTTCTTGATATATTATCTTTAGTGATGATATCAGTTTTACCACATAATACATCTGATTTGGGGATCCAAGTGATTCCAAGGGTTTTAATGGAGCAATCCTCGTATGCGGTATCTTCCAGCTGAACATTTGACACTATGTCTTCCTTTGGAACTTCTTGTAGTAATTCAATCTTATTACTACACCATTTTCTCAACTTAAATCCTGAACTATGCAGGAGCTTATTCAGCTGTTGTTGTCTCTGTAGAGCCTCTGATATTGTATCCGCCCCTGTTATGCAGTCGTCAACATAAAAATCATTTTCCAACGCAGCAGCTCCTAGTGGAAGTTCCCTTTTTGCCTTTTGTGCCAGATACTGTAGGCATTTTGTGGCTAAGAATGGTGCTGCCTTTGTTCCGTATGTGACTGTTTTTAGTCTGTAGTATTTTAGATCCTTTGATGGGTCGCTGCGCCATACTAAGGACTGATAGTATTGATCTTCGGGATTCATCCAAATCTGACGATACATTTTTTCAATGTCCGCTGTGAATACATATTTGTGCATTCTAAAACGAAGCAAAATTGCAAATATTGAATTTTGAACCGTTGGTCCCTTGTGCATCAAGTCGTTGAGTGAGTTTCCAGATGACGTAACTGCAGACGCATCAAAAACTACTCTTAATTTTGTTGTAGAGCTGTCGGGCTTCACTACACAATGATGTGGTATGAAGTAGCGTGCTTTTGCTACTTCCTTTGTATGCATTTCTTTTATATGACCCAGGGCTTCATAGTCTTTCATGAACATAGCTGACTTTAGTCACAGGATCTCGTGAGAGTCGTTTTTCCAAGCACAGAAATCTTCGTGTTGCTAGATCACGACTCTCCCCTAGGGCTGAAGTGTTTTCCAAAAAAGGGAGTCGAACGATGAATTTCTTGTCGACTGCAACTTTGATGTTTTACAGGAAATGTTTCTCGCATTGTTTTTCCAACGGCGAAGTGTAAGATGTTTTAGTTTCGAAAGTGTCCAGTTCCCAAAATTTTGCTATTTGTTGATCCAACTTTTCTTCTTCAGTTAGTACTGAACATGTACTTGTAGTCGACGATGCATCTTGGAGTTTTCCTGCTATAAACCATCCTAGCTTGGTTTTCTGTAATTTTGGCATTCCTCTTCCAATTTTTAAATGATTATTTTGAATGATTTCAAAATAATATTCTGCTCCTAGAATTATGTCAATTCTACCAGGTTTGCCAAAGGTGGGATCCGCCAAAATAATGTTTTCCGGTAACTTCCAACGAGATGTGTCAATTGTCTGTGCTGGTTGATCTGCTACCGAGTGAGGTAATACGATAGCTTCTAATCTTGAGATGAATTTGTTATGATGTGATTTAAGCATAACATTAACTCTTGCTCTCGATGTTTGTGTTCGCCCGCCAATTCCATTGATTTGTAGTTCAGACCTTTTCCTCTTTAGCTTTAATATTTGTAATGCCCTCTCCGAGATGACATTGACTTGCGAGCCAGAGTCAAGTAGAGCTCTGAATTCTCCTGATTGTCCATTGTTTCCTTCAATAAGGACTCGTGCTGTGGCTAGAAGTACATAGTTTTTTTGTACACTACTTGCTGATGCTGCTATTTTGACATCAGGTTTGGCTTCTAAATGTAGAAGAGTGTTGTGCCTTTTATTGCATTTGAAACAATCTTTTCTCTGCCATGTTTTTGCGGTATGGTCGCGTTTAAAACATTTTACACATAGTTTATGTTTTTGAACCCAATTTAATCTTTCCCATGGGGTCTTTTTAATGAATTCAGTACACTTGAATATGGCGTGGTTTGGTTTTTCGCAGAAATAACAGACGTATTCAGTTGAGACGCATATATTTTGTTTAGTGCTAACATTTTTTTTGTCAGCACTGCACGTTGCTTCTAATGCCAAAAATCTTTGTTCCAGAAATAGTAAAAATGTACTGAGGTGTTGTAATTGTCTTGAATTTACAACAGATTGCTCATATAGCATATGAGTTTGTCGATCTAATTTTTTCGCCAAAAGGCATAGAATCATTGGATCCCACGTTTCTGTAGAAATTCCAATATTATTTAGTGCAGATAACGTCTCCTTTATGTTATCATGCAGAGCCTTTATAGAATTTGCGTCGTTCGATATGGTTGGTTGATCTAATAATTTATTAATCAACGCGTTACATAGTACTCGCTTGTTACTAAAACGCTCTTGTAGCATATTCCATGCTGTTGAATAATTTCCTTCTGTTAAGGATAGATGGCGTATTAGGCGTTCCGCATCTCCAGTTAAATTGGTTAAATACCACATCTTTTGAATCATGGGTAACGTCGATTCATGAATCATTTTTTTGAAAATGTCATGAAACTGCTGCCATTTTAAATATTCTCCATTAAATTTGGGAATTTCTACCTTTGGAAGAGGTAGTGCAGCATGTATTTGTGCTGTATGTACAGGTCGCTGAACCACTTCATTGTCTGTCATGGTTTGTTCTGTAATAACAGCATCTTCAGCAGCCAGATATCTGCTGTCAACATATCCAATTTTTTGGGATCGGCGAATTTTTTATAGATTTGGATGTGGATGTCTCTTATCTCAATCCAGTATTGGCTTATGATTTTTTTAAATCCTTGGCGATTATCACTTGTCATTTTGTTCATAATGCGCTCCAAACTGTCGAGCAGTACATTTTGTTCACGAATCATTGGCTATATTTCCAACTCTTCGTTCACAGTTGACACGGATTGGGTCTCAAATTCCATTGAGCTTAATTCGCTTTGGAATTTTTTCTTGTATTCAAGTACTAAATTTTGTATTTTCGCATAGTATTCGTTTGTAAAATAACTATGGTCAATTTTAGTGCCTTGAACCAATATTTGAATATTATTATTTTCAGTTGAAAATTTTTCCCAAAGATTATTTAATCTTTTGATGCGCTCTTCAAAATATCCTGGCTTGAGTTTCCTGTCATGAGGATCCTTATTGTAGTTTCGAATTACATTCTGTAATTCCTCCCCAGTCACTAGTTGATTATCAAGCATAAATTTGAGCTTTGTTGAATCCATTTTATATTTTTAATTTAATTTATTGTTAATATATATGTGATTCCTTCTGGTGCTTAAGATGAACTGTCTTATGCTTCGAAAGGTATCTTTTTTTTATTCTGATGTAGGTAGCGATCGCCAAGTTGATCAGGTACCCTTTTTTTATAAATATGTTGTTTAGAGCTCAGGTAACTACCGTTACTGATTTATTTTACCTAGTTGCCAAGTTAACTAGGAATGCGTGTCTATAATTCGCCAAATGAATCTAAATAGAACGGTTATTTTTACCAATCGGTAAATACTGATTAATTGGTCGCCAATTGACCAATTTAGTGAATGCTGAATAATTGGTCGCCAGTTGACCAATTTAGGTTTAGTTCGCCAAATGAAACTAAAGTCCAAAAGTCGGGGGTCACCAAAATGTCATAGAAGTATATACTTCCTTGGATGCTGAAATATGTTTTATATGCTACCGGTTCATGTACCAGGAACAAAGTGTCGCCGCATTCAGTACTTGGACAAATTGGGCTAAACGGAGTGAATACGAGCAGTGATCTTTTCGTACTGATTTATTGAGTAAAAATGCATGGCTTATATACAGAATTCTTAGACGATAATGTTTGCTTAGGACTAATTATGCTATTTACAAGATGACCTAAACAATCAATAGTTATCTATGCGTGTACAGATACCATGTCTTAATCTTATCTTATTTACGACGCTGCCTGTGATATTATCTGCTAACTGCAGGCCGCTCAACAGATGGTGGGAAAATCTATTTCTAATCAAAAAACATGGCTCGGGTGCATCTGCTTACTGCAGGCCGCTCGACAGATGGTGTAAAAAAATATATTTCTAATCACACCTTACTTGCTGTGTATCTGCGCTATCTGCAGCGTACGATTTTCTGCTCTTGATGAAATCGTACAGTAGGCGCACCGATATTTGCTTGTTTTTGTACGTTGCGCGTACATATATTGCTGCGCCATATGCCTGCTCTGAAGTATCTACAAATGTGTGCAATTCCTTCGTGACTGGAGTTTTTCCATCGTATATGTGCCTTGGAATTTGCATTGAGCTAAGGGCTTGCAAGTCCTCTCTATACTCCTTCCACTCGTTTTGAAGTTTCGTAGGTAATTCGTCGTCCCAGTCGAGTTTTGATTCCCAGAGTCGTTGCATGAAAATTTTTGCTTTTACCACGACTGGATCGAACAGACCTAGAGGGTCGAAGATCTGTGCCAGCTCCGAGCAGACTACACGTTTTGTAATCTTTTTTGCTGTGCTGCTTTGTGTGCGGCCGCACAGTTGATCCGTTTTCGGCATCCAAATAAGGCCCAATGTCTTAACACTGTAGTGTTCCAGTGTTTCGTCAAGATTAATGTCGCTTACTATGTCCTCCTTGGGAACTCCTTGAAGAACTTGCTCATTGTTTGAGCACCATTTGCGTAGTTTGAATCAGTTGGGGAGCAGTATTTTTTACCAACTCCTGTCGGGTGTGGATTGCTTCCTGTATCGAGTCGGCTCCTGTGAGGCAATCATCTACGTAGAAGTCATCCCTTAACGCAGAGGATCCTAATGGTGATCTGTTTGTGTGAAGTGATACTAAGTGATTTAGACACTTAGTTGCCAGAAACGGAGCCGATGCTGTTCCATATGTAACCGTTTTTAATCGATAGTATTTTAGCTCATCATTTGGATTCTTTCTCCAAACTATCATTTGATTAAACTGATGTTCCGGATTTATCCAAAATTGGCGATACATTTTTTCGATGTCTGCCGTGAATACGTACTTGTGCGTTCGGAATCTCAATAGGATCGACATAAGATCACTTTGTACCGTGGGTCCTACTTGCAAGATGTCGTTTAATGATTTGCCTGTCGATGTCTTGCATGACGCATCGAAGACTACTCTCAACTTTGTGGTGCTGCTTTCCGGTTTCAGCACACAGTGATGAGGTATGAAGTAATGGTCCTTTGGAAGGAGGTTTCGAGAGACAGCTTTTATATGACCCAATTGTTCATATTCTGTCATGAACTCCACATATGCCTTCCAGATTTTTGAATCTGTTCTTCTTTCCAGTGCAAAAAATCTTTTTGTTGCAATCTCCAGCGAGGGCCCCAGGGCTGAAGACTGTTCAGAGAACGGCAATTTCACGATGAATCTTCCATCTTCAGCAGTCTGTAAGGTATCGATAAAGTGTCTTTCGCACTCCGTTTCAATTGGTGTACGATGCTTTTCTGCTGGTTCCAAATTGTCCAGGGTCCAAAATCGTTCCATTATGGTGCTCGTTTCTTCACCTGAAGCTACTGCACAAATGGCTTCAGACATCTGATTTGGTGTATTCATTTTTCCGGCCACAACCCATCCCAACCTGGTCGTTTGCATGATTGGACCAGAGGGTATGAGTATGTGTTGTTGTGGGAGCAATAGTGAATAATAATGTTCCGCACCGATGAGCATGTCGATTTTTCCCGGTTTGTTAAATTGTGGATCTGCCAGTGGTAGGGTTGCTGGCATGTTCCAATCCTTTTCATTAATGATTTGGGCTGGCTGATCCGTAATGATGTGCGGTAGAATAAAGGCTTCGATCCGCATTGTAAAATTGTTGTGTAATGATTTTACCAACAGATTTAGACGAGCTCTACTGGTCTTTGGTTGTCCACCGATGCCTTCAATTCGAAGTGTGGAACTGTATCGTTTCAACGATAACAAAGAGGCGAGTCGTTCTGATATAAGATTGATTTGCGATCCAGAATCCAGCAAAGTTTTGAAGGTAGCTTGGTGTCCATTATTTCCTTGGACTGTTACCTTTGCTGTTGCAAGTAGATTTATATTCTTACTACTTGCTGAAGCTACAATTGGGTTTTGTTGCTCCGTTGCCGACTTCTCCAAATGCAGCAACGTATTGTGTCGTTTTTGACACTTGAAGCATTTAAAATGGCTTGGACAAACCTTCGTCATGTGGCCTCCATTTAGGCAGTTGGCGCACAGTTTCTGTCTCTGAATCCAATTCAGGCGCTCAGCGGCTGTTTTTGCTCAGAAATCGTCGCACCGAAATATTAAATGAGTGGACTTCTTGCAATAGTGACAATCCTTCCTTGCAGTTGAGGAAGATGCACAAGTTGCTCCCATTGAGTCTCTTTTTGCATTGTTTTGTGTTTTGCTTCCGCTAGCTAAAACACGAAACCTTTGTCAAACTGGAGCATGGTGTCCAGTTTCTGTATTTGTTTTGAGTTGCTCAATGATTGCTCGTACAGCGTTTTATTTGTGCTGTCGAGCTTATTTCGTAAGACCGCTATTAGAATCGGGTCCCACGTTGAGATGTCTAATCCGAGTCCCTTGAGAGATGCAAGGGATTGTCGTATGCTCCGACCAAAATATTCCAAGCGTGAACGTTATTATCCTCTTTCAAATCGATTTGGCGTATTAATCTTTCAGCCTCACCGATCACGCTGGTTTTAAGATACCACATTTTTTGAATTATCGGCATGTTGGTATTGTGTACCATGGACACAAACATATCGAAGAATTGTGTCCATTTTAATATATCCCCATCAAATTTGGGGATGGCTATGCGAGGCAAGTTTAAGTCATTGGTACACTGCTTATTGTTTTTTGAAGCCCGTGCCCTTTGTACATCTTCTTCTGCCTGTAGATACTCCTTTGTATCATATCCATTTTCTTCTGGGTTTTCAATTTCTTCATACAGCCGAAAATGGACCTCTTGAATTTGTGCCCATAGATTCCGTATGAGCTCTAATGAGGTGTGCTCAATTGGGGTGCTTTGGTGCAATGTGCGATATAGTGATGCGATCATTGCCCTTTGTCGTCTTCACAACGCAATCACCTTGAGTTCTAAGGTTGATTGCTGATGCTGTCCATCGCTAAAATCAAGCTTCTTACTTGTGGCTTGATTTATGGTCTCAGCGTCGATCTTGATTACTTCTAAGAACTTTATAACTGTTGTTCTTATTTCCTCATAGAAGGTGAAGTATTCCTGGTTTTCCGGTAGGCCGCCAGATTTCCTGATGACATCATCATTTGCCTGGAGAATATTCCATTTCTCATTGATGGCATCTGATTTAGCCTTGTGGTAGCCGGTCTGAGACTTTCTCTCAGCGGAATCCTTTTTGTAATTAGATATTAGCCGTAGAATCACATTGCTAATATCTTGTTGGACATCAAGTAATTCTTCGATGATTACTTTATCTGATGCCATTTCAACTAATTTTGTTGACAACTTTAGTTAAGCAAGCACACAGATATGTATTGATATCCTGATGTGAATGCAGGTTTCCTTTTGACTGTCGCCTTGTTGGCAAGTTCAATTGAGGATTTTGAGTTGGTTATCCTTTGTCGCCTAGTTGACAACTTCAGAGTTCCAATCAACGGTATTGAGTTGGTTATCCTTTGTCGCCTAGTTGACAACTTCAGAATTCCAAATTGTTTTTACCCTTTTTATTACATTGATCATTTTATTTGCATAACCTGAGTCTCCGAATAGACTGTTCGTAATGTTACCCACTATATCAAATGGAGAACGGCGATTTCGTGTGCGTTGCATAAGTGAATTTGTCATTTGTAATTCATCATACAAGTGACGAAAGTGTTGAGATATGGAGGCATATGGACATATGTGATCATTATCTATTTCTGGACATATGTATTTGAATTCGTTTATGCCTGAATTAAATGTCTTCATATCGCTCCAGTATGGTTCCAAATCATAGTATATTATCATCGTCCAGTCGGATATAGCTCTCTTCGTTGTTCCAATTTTTTCATAATAAATTCCAGGCCTTGTGTTAAAGCGTGTTACAGATACTGAGTCTGTCAGTACCAAGGGTAACATAAAGAGCAGGATTAGCAAGGACGAGGTGATGGCTGGCGACATTTGCCGTTTTCGTTGAACGGGTGGCGCATCATTTTCATCTGTGTCCTCGGTTTCCTTGATGGGGCGCTTTTTGGCCATGTCTTCTGGAAATAACGGCGCAAGCCTGGTTATGAGGCGCTTGTAGATACCTGAGGCAGTTTTAACGTCAACCACACGAATGTGGTTGTCCTGGCCTGGATATGTTTTTATAATGCGTCCCATTGGCCAGCTCATGATAGGGACGTTGTCTTCCTTGACTATAACCAGCATGCCTTCCTTGATATTGGGATTGACGGCCTTCCACTTATGTCTGAATTTTAATTCTTGTAAATACTCTTCTGACCATTGCTTCCAAAATCCGTGTTTTAGTCTGGATACTAGTTCCCACCGTTTTACTAAGGATTTTTCGTTGCGGTCTGTATTGACATCAGGAGGAGCAGTCAGCGTTTCACCAATCAGAAAATGTGCTGGGGTAAGGACAACACCGTCGGGTCATTTGACATTGGTGTAATTGGCCGAGAGTTTAAAATTGCTTCAATTTCGATGATCACCGTGTTTAATTCTTCGAATGTTAAAGAAGCGGTATTTGTAGTGGTAACTAGCAGTCGTTTTGCAGACTTTACCGCAGCTTCCCATAGGCCTCCAAATGATGGCGCTCGTGGCGGTATAAATTTGAAGGCAACTTGTTTTTTGTTGCAGTGATTGATGATCTCTGCTTGAGCCTTTTCGCCAAATATTGATCCTCCTAGTTCCTTTAGTTGGTTGTTTGATCCAACAACGTTGGAATCGTTTGGCAAGCGCTCCTAAAAAGGCATTTGTGGTCAAATCGCTAACCAGCTCGAGGTGGACCGCCTTTGTGGAAAAGCAACAGAATACGGCTATGTATGCCTTATCTGGTCTTTTTCCGCGAACTTTATGATGAATCCAAATCGGTCCGCACTAGTCTATGCCTGTAGTGAGAAACGGGCGTGTTGGTGTCACTCGATCGGGTGGCAGATTGCCCATAATTTGATTCATTAATTTGGGCTTTGCCTTGTTGCACTTCACACAATTGTGAACGATATTTCTTGACATAGTTTTGTCGTTCAGGATCCAATATTGTTCTCTTGCAGTAGCTCGTAGGGCTTGAGCACCGCAGTGCATGTTGTCTTCATGCAGTTCTCGTATCATCTTCACTATTGGATCGTTGTAAGGCAGCAAAATCTGGTGCCTTGCATTGTAAGGGAGTGGGGCTTGCTCCAATCTACCTTCAACTCGCATGAGTCAATCTGACCCTTGTATTGGTGACTGTGATGAGATAGGACTCTTTTTGTCCACTGTCTTGTGGCGCTTTAAACTTTTTAGGTCCGCTGTAAATTCAGCTTGCTGTATTGTTTGAAGAATTATATTGCGAGCAAAAATAGTGGTCCATAGAGCCATATCACAGTCTATGTCTTGTGTAATTTTCGTGTAGATATTCCTCTTGAGAGCACATCTGCTGCGTTGTTGGCAGACGATAAATGCGGCCAATTAGCTTGACTTGTCACTGCCTGAATTTTTGCTATTCGATTGGCCACAAACGTATGATATGTGGAAGATGGTGCATTGATCCATGAAAGAACAACGGTAGAATCCGACCAATAGTATCCTGGCACAGTGGTGGAGTCAAGGTTGAGATCTCGACGAATACTGTCCGCGAGCTCAGCACCCAATAATGCAGCACAGAGTTCTAGGCGAGGTAGTGACTGTTTTGCAGTTGGAGCCACTCTAGACTTTGAGCATAGTAGGCGCACCGATGTTTTCTTGTTTTTGTACGTTGCGCGTACATATATTGCTGCGCCATATGCCTGCTCTGAAGCATCTACAAATGTGTGCAATTCCTTCGTGAATTTGCATTGAGCTAAGGGCTTGCAAGTCCTCTCTATACTCCTTCCACTCGATTTGAAGTTTCGTAGGTAATTCGTCGTCCCAGTCGAGTTTTGATTCCCAGAGTCGTTGCATGAAAATTTTGCTTTTACCACGACTGGAGCGAACAGACCTAGAGGGTCGAAGATATGTGCCAGCTCCGAGCAGACTACACGTTTTGTAATCTTTTTTGCTGTGCTGCTTTGTGTGCGGCCTCACAGTTGATCCGTTTTTGGCATCCAAATAAGGCCCAATGTCTTAACACTGTAGTGTTCCAGTGATTCGTCAAGATCAATGTCGCTTACTATGTCCTCCTTGGGAATTACTTGAAGAACTTTCTCATTGTTTGAGCACCAATTGCGTAGTTTGAATCCGTTGGGGAGCAGTATTTTTACCAACTCCTTTCGGGTGAGGATTGCTTCCTGTATCGAGTCATCATCTACGTATAAGTCATCCCTTGACGCAGGGGATCCTAATGATCTGTTTGTGTGAAGTGATGCTAAGTGATTTAGACACTTAGTTGCCAGAAACGGAGCCGATGCTGTTCCATATGTAACCGTTTTTAATCGATAGTATTTTAGCTCATCATTTGGATTCTTTCGCCAAACTATCATTTGATTGAACTGATGTTCCGGATTTATCCAAATTTGGCGATATATTTTTTCGATGTCTGCCGTGAATACGTACTTGTGCGTTCGGAATCTCAATAGGATCGACATAAGATCACTTTGTACCGTGGGTCCTACTTGCAAGATGTCGTTTAATGATTTGCCTGTCGATGTCTTGCATGACGCATCGAAGACTACTCTCAACTTTGTGGTGCTGCTTTCCGGTTTCAGCACACAGTGATGAGGTATGAAGTAATGGTCCTTTGAAAGGAGGTTTCGAGAGACAGCTTTCATATGATAATATTCTGTCATGAACTCCACATATGCTTTCCAGATTTTTGAATCTGTTCTTCTTTCCAGTGCAAAAAATCTTTTTGCTGCAATCTCCAGCGCGGGCCCCAGGGCTCAAGGCTGGTCAGAGAACGGCAATTTCACAATGAATCTTCCATCTTCAGCAGTCTGTAAGGTATCGATAAAGTGTCTGTCGCACTCCTTTTCAATTGGTGTACGATGCTTTTCTGCTGGTTCCAAATTGTCCAGGGTCCAAAATCGTTCCATTATGGTGCTTTTTTCTTCATCTGAGGCTACTGCACAAATGGCTTCAGACATCCGATTTGGTGTATAAATTTGTCGGGCCACAACCCATCCCAACCTGGTCTTTTGCATGATTGGACCAGAGGGTATGAGTATGTGTTGTTGTGGGGGCAATAGTGAATAATAATGTTCCGCACCGATGAGCATGTCGATTTTTCCCGGTTTGTTAAATTGTGGATCTGCCAGTGGAAGGGTTGCTGGCATGTTCCAATCCTTTTCTTTTATGATTTGGGCTGGCTGATCCGTAATGATGTGCGGTAGAATAAAAGAATCGATCCGCATTGTAAAATTGTTGTGTAATGATTTTACCAACATATTTACACGAACTCTACTGGTCTTTGGTTGTCCACCGATGCATTCAATTCGAAGTGTGGAACTGTATCGTTTCAACGATAACAAAGATGCGAGTCGTTCTATGAAGGTAGCTTGGTGTCCATTATTTCCTTGGACTGTTGCCTTTGCTGTTGCAAGTAGATTTATATGCTTACTACTTGCTGAAGCTACAATTTGGTTTTGTTGCTCCGTTGCCGACTTCTCCAAATGCAGCAACGTATTTTTGACACTTGAAGCATTTAAAATGGCTTGGACAAAACTTCGTCATGTGGCCTACATTTAGGCAGTTGGCGCACAGTTTCTGTCTCTGAGTCCAATACAGGCGCTCAGCGGCTGTTTTTGCTCGGAAATCGTCGCACCGAAATATTAAATGAGTGGACTTCTTGCAATAGTGACAATTCTTCCTTGCAGTTGAGGACGATGCACAAATTGAGTCTCTTTTTGCATTGTTTTATGTTTTGCTTCCGCTAGCTAAAACACGAACTCTTTGCTCGAGAAACTGGAGCATGGTGTCCAGTTTCTGTATTTGTTTTGAGTTGCTCAATGATTGCTCGTACTGCGTTTTATTTGTGCTGTCGAGCTTATTTCGTAAGACCGCTATTAGAATCGGGTTCCACGTTAAGATGTCTAATCCGAGTCCCTTGAGAGATGCAAGGGATTCCATAGTGACAATGTATAGTTCCTTTAACGACTTAACGTTGTCGTTAATGGTTTGTTGCCTCAAAAATCGGTTCAATGCCGTTGATGCAATGTCTCTTGGATTGTCGTATGCTCCGACCAAAATATTCCAAAATATTGAAGGTAATTATCCTCTTTCAAATCGATTTGGCGTATTAATCTTTCCGCCTCACCGATCACGCTGGTTTTGAGAAACCACATTTTTTGAATGGTTGGCATGTTGGTATCGTGAACCATGGACACAAACATATCAAAGAATTGTGTCCATTTTAATATATCCACATCAAATTTAAGGATAGTAATACGAGGCAAGTTTATGTCATTGGTGCATTGCTTATTGTTTCGTGAAGCTAGTGCCCTTTGTACATCTTCTTCTGCCTGTAGAAATTCCTTTGCATCATATACATTTTCTTCTAGGTCTTCAACTTCTTGAATCTGTGCCCAAAGATTTCTTATGAGCTCTAATGCAGAGTGATCATTGAGGGTGCTTTGGTGCAATGTGCGATGTAGTGATGCAATCATTGCCCTTTGTCGCCGGCACAATGCAATCACCTTTTGTTCTAAGGTTGATTGCTGACGCTGTCCCTCGCCAATCTCAAGCTTCTTGCTTGTGGCTTGATTTCTGGATTCAGCGTCGTTTTTAAGTACTTCTAAGAACTTCATAACTGTTGTTCTTATGTCCTCATAGAAGGTGAAGTATTCCTGGTTTTCCGGTAGGCCGCCAGATTTCCTGATGACATCATCATTTGCCTGGAGAATATTCCATTTCTCATTGATGGCATCTGATTTAGCCTTGTGGTAGCCGGTCTGAGACTTTCTCTCAGCGGAATCCTTTTTGTAATTAGATATTAGCCGTAGAATCACATTGCTAATATCTTGTTGGACATCAAGTAATTCTTCGATGATTACTTTATCTGATGCCATTTCAACTAATTTTGTTGACAACTTTAGTTAAGCAAGCACACAGATATGTATTGATATCCTGATGTGAATGCAGGTTTCCTTTTGACTGTCGCCTTGTTGGCAAGTTCAATTGAGGATTTTGAGTTGGTTATCCTTTGTCGCATAGTTGACAACTTCAGAGTTCCAATCGTCGGTGTTGAGTTGGTTATCCTTTGTCGCCTAGTTGACAACTTCAGAGTTCCAATCGTCGGTATTGAGTTGGTTATCCTTTGTCGCCTAATTGACAACTTCAGAATTCCAAATTCACGTCGGGGTCACCAAATGTTTGAGTATTAAGATAAGTATTCAGCACATAAACTGAATACTGAAGATCGTCGCGACTAGCACTTGAACTAGTTGGACTGCGGAGATGAGTGAATGTACGAGAGATATTATGCTGTATAACTTTCAAAGAACACTGGTTTATTGAATAGAAAAACATTTCTTATATACACAAATTCTTAGAAATAATGCCTGCTTAGGATTAGTTGTTTATGAGTTGACAGAAACAAGGAAAAGGTTACCTATGTGTGCACGTACGTAAATAGTACATTATTTATGACGCTGCTGGTAATGCTATTTTTCAAGTGCAGGCCGCTCGGCAAGAGGTCCCAAAACCATATTCCTGTCATAAACCATGGCTTGAGTGTGTGTGCGTACTGCAGACGGCTTGGTACATGAGCATGTTTCTAATTATAACCCAAAGGGTGGGCGCATCTTATTTCTATGTATGAGGTCTAACACATTTTTATTAAAATTTAAATCTATATGAGCATAAACAAGGTGTAATACATTTTGTGAAAATCTAAATCTATATGAACATAAACAATGAGGTTCCAAATAAATGGACCACTGATGGAAACTTGTGCGACCTCGTGTTACCGGAACAGTGTGCTCTCCATACCTGCTGACGATACTTGCGCTCCTGCCAGAGAAGAAGCTTCTCCACAAGCTGGCTTCTTGGCATCCCGCGTCGACGAGTCGCTGGAGCACCGGGTTCCACTCAACGTGATCAAAGGCGCCCTTGAAATCAACGAAGATTCCAAGCACGTACTTTGACACGCTGGCGTGGACGGTGTTCTTCACGTGCCTCCAAGCGTCCTCAACGCAGAGTCCTGGACGAAAGCCGAATTGCCATCTGCTTCCGGTTGGTAGCACTTCCTTCATCCGACTAACCATGAGTCCCTCAAGCACCTTGCCAAGGACTGGCAGTAGGCATATACCACGATAAGAACTAGGATCGCTCCTGTCCTTATCGGGCCCCTTGAGTAGCGCAACTACTCTCGGGCGTTTCCACTCCGTTGGAAAATAGCCTTGCTCCATACAGCGGGAAAACAACGCTGTGAGGTGCTGAGGGATGGCGCGCCATACCTCCTTGCAGATCGTGCCGGTGATGCCGTCAATGCCGGGAGAGCGCCTGCTCTTCAGCCTGGCGACACATGCATCCACCTCAGAGACATCGAGCAGTGGCGGTGAAGCGTCCGGGACGGCAATGGGTGTAGTCGACTCCGCAACAGGGAAAAAGTTGCGGAGGAGCACCCCCGCACAGTCGTGCCATGTTACGACCAGCTCACCGTTTGACCGGAGACACCCAAACTCGATGCTCTTCTTCTTTGCTCTGCAGATCTTGTAGACGTGCCCCCATGGATCATCTCTGTGCTCTCCCACGAAGCGGCGCCAATCCTTCTCCTTTTCCGACAGAATCAGCTTCTTGTATTGGCTGGCGGAGATCCGCAGCTCAATCACAAGTCGCTGCGCATCGTCGACGTGACCACGCCGACGAGCATTCTGGAGCCTTCGCCTCAGTCTCCTGACCTCTTGGCGCTTGGTACTAAGGCCGGCATTCCACCAGACCACTTTCCCCGCTGCTCTAGGAGATTTGCGTCCAAGAACCCTGTCGCACACGTCCTGCACTAGCGCGCGCAGTGTGGACACTTGGAAATCCAACGGCGCCTCTTCGTGATCCTCCGGCAATTCGGCTGTAAGCCTAGCCACCTCATCACCGAACAATCGCCAGCGTGCATTCATGAGATTCCAGGACGGCACAGGAGCAAAGCTCTCAACTGCGCGTTCGGGGTTATGCGTGACCACAACAGTAATAATGTTGTGATCACTCACGTCCCATTCGTCCACTCTCCAGTCGTATGCAGCCCACATAGACGCTGCTGCACTGACGATTGTCACGTCGATGTCGCTTTGCCCGTTGCGACTATCGAACGTGTAAACCTCGCTGGGTACATTAAGCACATCGGCTCGACTACCGAGTATCCACTCTACCAGCAGTTCACCACGCTCATGGTTCGGGTGCCCTCGAGAAATCTCGGAGTGCTTGCTGAACCACAAGGGGGATACTGCGTTTGCGTCAAGCCCGAAGATGACAGGAATGCTACTGGCCTGCAGTAGCACCGCATCTAGGTACCCAATGTACGGCTCCAGGTCTGCGTTGAATTGGCAGTATACGGAGGTCAGGAAAAACGAGCCAAGTTTTCCAGTGACACTCACGCATACTCCAAAGTCGGTGATGAGCGGCTCCAATGGCATACAGATGGCGTCTGTGTCGTCAACGACGATTGCTGCCTTCGAACGCTTGTCGGCAAAAATACGCATTCCCGATGGGAAGCCCGTAATCCGTCCAGCCGAGTCAGCGTAAGGCTCCTGTATAAGAGCGAAGCCGCGACCAGATTCCCGCATGCGGTCTCCGAGCTGTTGAGGTATGCCGACGAGTAAGGTGATTATACATAGATGAGCAGCTTAAGTGTGACCAAGTGCAAGTATTCATTGTTGCCCTAATAATTGATATTTACAACATGGAAGTACATTTTTTCTCTTTTAAAGCTGTTTAACGTGCAAAAGTGTGACATGTCAATTGTTACAGTTTCCCATTTATCTCACACTGTTTGCCAGTTAATTAAGATATGTGGACCTGCAACAATTTAATTATTAAAATGCAAAGTTGGTAAGCATTAGCTTCAGTTCGCTAAGAGCTACAACTAAAAACACTGAATGACTGCAATTTGTATATTTATATAATATTTCCTCATGGATCACAAACCAGTTGACAGCCATTAAGCAGCATCTCCTTATCTGCAGTTATCTTTCTACATTTTTTCATTGCCTACTTTCAGGGCTCTAGTACAAAATTATTTTCAGTCTTTGATTCTAATAATTCACAACTGGTTCTAACTGTGTATGTACCTATAGCCGGCTGAAAATTGCTCTAGAGTTGGGGCGGTCTGCGTGTGTAACCGTCCTCGCCTGCCAATTAATTGGAGTTGATTTCTGTAAGCTTTGAATTTAAATGTATTTATGCTGCAGACGAACATCAAATTAACATATTTTTTTCTATATACAATAATTGTCAATATCTTCTATTCGTATTATTATTTACTTATTTGGATTTTTTTATACCATTGAAAATGGGTAAAAAGGGTATAATGGGTTTTGCAAAAGTATGTAACAGGCAGAAGGAAGCATCTCCGACCCCATAAAGTATATATATTCTTGATCAGCATCAACAGCCGAGTCTATATAGCCATGTCCGTTCGTATGTATGAACGCGTCGACCTCAGAGACTATAAGAGCTAGAGACTCCAGATTTGGTACATAAGCTCGCCTAATCCCCGCGCAGTACAAGTTTGTTTTAAATTTTCGATATCTCATCCCGTTTCCGATATATATATATATATCAGCGAAAATACAACCATTACGATACTCCCACAAGGGGCCCTACCTCAATGAGCAGCCTTGGAGGGCTAACTCTACCCGTGGTACCGACTAAAGGACTCGGTTGGCCTCCCTATTTTAGTCCCGACAGACTCGGATTTAGGTACCAGTTTTAGCTACAAGCACGGGACTGGAAACCCAGGTGTCTCTTTTAGTCGCTTCATACGACAAGCAGTGACATACTGTGGAGGATATTCTGCTGCCCGCCAACCACACGGGTGATACCAGTTTCGGCTATTCAGCCCGGGACTGGAAGCCCACGATGCGCCAAC